>QVRM01004733.1:635000-1115000 GCA_003439945.1 Dermanyssus gallinae
GAGCTGTCAAATGGCACCGAAACAAACCACGAAAGCCCGACCGGGCCGGTGTTGGCATCGCAGCGATGCCATGATGACAAATTGATGCCAATACAAATCACGCACGGACACGTTTCGCCACCGGGCCGCCAGACGAGAAGCGGCAAACTCAACGACGATAACTAGATGGCTAGTGAACAACAGCCATGGCCATGGAAACAGCAAAGCATCCAGCCAGTGGTGACAGATATTTTAATAATGTTTCTACTACTTAATAATAATAATAAAAGAACTACTGATTGAGTATGACAAAATTATTTAGTATTGTTTATACTACTGATTAAAAACAAAACGTTTCTACTACTATTACACTTCAGTTGATTGGTATTGGTACCATTTTGCTACGAGGGCAATATTACTAATAATAATAATAATAATACTAATAATAATAATAATAATAATAATAATAATAATAATAATAATAATAATAATAATAATAATAATAATAGTAATAATAATAATAATAATAATACTAACGATACCAACAACCCAACAGCAACAATCTCAACAGCAACAGCAACGGTAAGAAGTTTGTCGTCGTCTGGTTCTTCTCCTCTTCGTTTTTCTATTTCAGCCTTGACTGCACAACCATATTTCAATGCAGTTTCAATCCTAGTGTGTGCCGGAGGCTACTTACTTTTGATTTCGGCGACTGATGTGGATGTCCACCAACAACGATATCAGCATCGTTTGGCTTTTTATTGTTTGTTTTTCATGGTTGTTGTTGTTGTTGTGGCTACTGTCGTCGACGCTATCATCATAATAATCGATATTTTTGCCAATTGCTTTTATTACTGTAGTTCCTACGGTACGTGTGCTGCCGTCATTGTCACCGAGTGGTTATTTCAAAAAATTCAAATCGCCTCTGTTACGGCTAAATCTACTGCAACTTACGCGCCCTATTGCACTAACGCGCACACACACACACACACATATTACACAAACGCGTTAATGCTATAGGACACGTAAGTTGCAGTAGATTAAACCGCAACAGGCGCGATTTGATATATATATATATATATATATATATATACATATATATATATATATATATATATATATATATATACATATATATATATATATATATATATATATAAGTATCACAGCAGACGTATGTTGCTTCAAACTCATGTCGGACGCGTTTATATATATATATATATATATATAAAAGTTGCCGCATATATATCCATATATATTCGGTGTGCTGGCAGCGTTTGCGTGTTCAAAAGTTGAAAAACTGTCGGACATTGTAGAAAGGACACTGAGTAGGTCGTCGTTTATGGTCCGTCGTAAAAGCGGCGCCCGTTGTTACGGACAATGGCATCGAGATTGGCTGGACACGTCATGATCGTCCATGATGGAGATGTTTGAGCGTAGGCATCTTAGGCATAGATATTGTTCGATGAATGCCAATATGCCCATTCCCACATCCAACACCTGCTCGTAATGTCGTAGCTACAGCAATCGAGTGATATTGGTTGTTGTAGGAGTAGCAATGATTTGAGTACTTATGCTACTGCCATGACTCCTGCATTACTTTTATTATTGAGCTCCGTTATTATTATTATTATTATTATTATTATTATCGCAGACCGCCGTCCCATCTCGTTGTGGCTCATCTCTCCAGCTCCTTGCTTGCCTTCTTAGCACAATTCTTTCCACCAGCTTTTTGAAGCCTGCTCCAATTTGCGCGTATCCTCGATAATGGTGATGGCTTTACTATTGTGATCCGTCACCTTTATGTCCGCGGGTGGTACTGCCGTTAAACCTCTAAAGGACTGTGTTGGTCCTCAGGTCATCCTACTCGTCTGCCTTGCAGGGTGAAACACTTGGTATCCGGAACGAGCCTTGCCGATCCTATATAATCCATCAATACGTGCGTCGTATGTATTCTATCAAACCCAAAATGAATACCTGCGTCCGGTAGTAGGTAATGGTCCCATGCATTTCGGTTGAACCGCTTCTCTGGGTCGGAGATGGCTCCATGCGCGCTGTGACCAGAACAGCTAGATTTTCGCATTCGCGATTGTCTGGACACCTTCCTGTCTGCAGTCTCAGTACGTCGTCCTACTCGATGTTGCAGAGCAAAGGCCCTACTATGGATACCTCTGAGACGCCGGCGGTCAGTCGGAACTCTATGCTTCCATGGGCGATTGGCCGACTTCTGAGGTAGAAGGCTATGATCTTTTAAAGATAGAGGGTAGCCCCCCTTCGCGACGCTGAATAAATCCCCTATCCCTAGATTTGGTTTATCATTTCTTTTATATTCCCATTGCTCTTAAAGAAACACCTACCGTTTTATAGTGGCGTATATTTGCCGTTCTGAGGTTTGGGGTTCAAAAACGATCGCATGGCTTGGGAAGTGTCGCCTCACCGCGCTTCCTACCAAGCCGTTTGGAAATGCTGACTGTGGCCTCCTTAATCTATAGATGATTATATTAAATAGGGGTTCCCCCCGTCTGTGGTCTTCTACTTTTTCACAAAGCTTTTTACACTTTCTTTCTTCGCTGCCTTGATAGGCTCCTTGAAAGTCGTTCTCGCAGCTTAAAGCCCCTCCCCAGTTTCTTCCACGTCCCGTCTTCATCGCAGAGGCATTCTTCTTTCCCGGTTTCTTTTAGGCTCGTTGATAACTAGTATTTGGACGCCCTTGATTTGTGCCTTCGCATCCAGTATAGCGTGGCCGTCGTTGTACCGGCCCAGGTAAATCTGTATGCATTGCAGTTTCGTCGTATCCGTCATTTTGCTTGCGATGTTCTCGCCAGTCCTTTTTTTATTTCATTTTATCTGCTTATAGGAGTGAACCCGTCGTGATGTTCAGTACTTCTCGACGCATGCTCTACTATAGCCGGTACTTTCTTAAATTGAAGTATATTTTGATATACACTTTGCAAGGAAACCGCTTGCGCTCTACTTCGATAATTCTAACCACTGCTAATACTACTATTGATGGTGCGGCTTCTTCTACCAGACGTAATGACGTTTGGATGTCTGTGTGTGTGTGTGTTGATGTAGTTAATTTGTTTGTGTGGTCAGAGTCGTCCGTCTAGCTGTCGCTTGACAGAGAACGTGGGCCCACTCACTGTTATCGGCTGTGCTTAGGAGACAATTGCGCTGTTTGCCGCGATCATCTGTGCAGTTCTACTAGCAGGATTTGCATAGACAGACAAATATACAAACGCACATCGACGCGCATAGACTCTTGCCTGCACACTCTTGGCGCTACCGCCGTTGCTGCTGCTGCCGACGACGACAAAAACAGCGGTCACAACAACAACAACTCCAACAACCATAACAACAACCACAATAACAACAACTCCAACAACCATAACAACAACCACAACAACAATAGCAATAGCAATTTGACAGTGACAAAGCCACCACCGACAACAACGGCGGCGGCAACAACGAGCTTAGTCAGCAATTGTTCTATCGATTACCCTCCAAGATCCAGCTCAGCGACGTCATTAGTGTGCTCTGCCCGACCTAAAAAGAGGAGCTGGAGAAAGACAGAGTGAGAGAAATAAGAGAGGCAAAAAGGACGAAAACGATATACAAGAAAAAACAGAAGGGGAAGATGGGGCAAAACAATCAAAGTGAGAGAGAGAGAGAGAAAAGGGGGTACAAAAGGGCAGTACATATAGATCGGCAGTATATATAATGGAGGAACAGACCGAAAAGTGTTCCTTCTATCTCTCCTTCTCTCTCTGTCTCTCTCTATCTCTCTCAGGCTCTCTTTCTCTTCTTATGCACACTCTCTCTCTTTCTCTCGCCTTTGCTGCTGGCCCACTGCGGCAAGCCCAATAAAGACCAATGAATTACAACATTACAGCGGGCCGCCGTAATGTCCACCTCTGCGGCTGATACGGCTACGCTTGCGTAGGCCACTAAGTCGGCCCACCGGCATACCATTCTACTCTAATCTTTATGGTGTTGCGGTGGCAGAGGCGGCGGCGGCGGCGGCGGCGGCAGCAGCAGCAGCAGCAGGAACAGCAGCAGCCGAATCGGTGGCAACAGCGGTGGCCGCATGGACAGCATAACTGCAATAAGCATGGTCGGAAAACCGAGGTCGTCCGCCAAACGCGTTGTTCCTCGTCGAGACACACTCAGACGCGCGCACAGACACTCACACAGTTCCAGCACAGTGGCGTGGCGCCTGGCCCACCGGACACTCACGATGCAAGATGCCACCAACCAACCTAGCACCAACCATGAACCCAGCGACTCGTCAAGCCTCTGCAAGCCCTGTTGCCGTGCCCTGCTCGAGGGTGCCTCGTCTCATTACTCATCGTGCTCGATTTCTCGTTTAATCTCGTACGTGTTCATATCTGAGAGTGTTCATATCTGTTCATATAGAGATATAATCTCGTACGTGTTTGGATCGGTCTTAGGGAGTGCTCTGGCTTCTTTCATTAGTGATTGATGTATTCCTTCATTCATTCATTCGCTCGCTCACGCACTCCAATATCTTAACACATTGTCCTGATTTCGAGAGACGCCATTGTTCTACGACGAAATATGTATCTGTGTGTGTGTGAGTGTCGATTGATCTGCCTCTAACAAGGCCACGTGGAGGTCCTTCCTTTCTTCTGAAATGTCACACAGATTTACGTACACATAGATAGATACAACACGGCATGCCCGAAGCTACATACCTACTGTGGTGAACTGTCACCCAGTAGACTTCCTGGCTAGCGTCCGGGAACATAAAAACATACTTGTCCCTTGTCGTCTTCTGGCCGTCCTCACGCTTCTGTGCGTCGTCCATTCAGACATTGTCTGCGGCCGTGGCTGAGAAGACACACTCAATAGGAAATCGTTCTTTATTCTCTTGTATATCTTTGTCTTCTTTTGTCTCTTTCTCTCTCTCTCTCTCTATCTATCTCGTCTGCTCCCAGTCTATTTACGCCCTGATTCAAGCTTATGAGGTTCTTCAGCCAGCTGACAGAACAAGCCGACAACTTCACCCCCCCCCCCCCCCCCGTTTCCCTTCCCGTCCCTCCCGGCGCGCCTCTCACAACGTCCGTCGATGACGTCGGTAGCCTCAACGAAGCTCACTTGTGACGAACAAGCCAAACCAAGGAGATCACTGAGCCTCACTCTCTCCTCGTGACTCGTTTTTTCCTTTTCTCCCAACTTCAGACCGAAGCTTGGCGTTGACCTGTCGTCGGGACTCTGTTCTTCACCCACTGTGCCTCTACTGTCCTGTCGACAGTAGAGGCAGAAGTACCGCATCAGTTGAAGTAGTAGTAGTAGAAGTAGTGGTGGTAGTCATCATCAGGTAGATGCTACCTGATCACTGCTTGCAACAATGACCAGTTCTCTCTTGATGGACGCTTCTGGTGCGGTGGCGCCTACCGTCTACCACCGGACGGAATCGACGTCCGGTAGGTAGGCCGATGACGTCCGTCCGAGGCCTCATTCGTCATGCGTCAGCCGCGTCGTCAGGCCGCGATTCGTCAGTTTCGGCCCATCACTTTCGGCGGCGGCGCCTCACCACCCCCCCCCCCCCCCGCGCTAGCGACCCCCCGCTAGCGACTCGCTAACAGACGCCAGCCTGAAGTCTGGCGTCTGTTCGAATCGTTTTTCGTGCAGGCAGGTTTTTCGAGTGTTTGTCGGAAGCTACGACGAGGCGCCGCTATCCGACGCGCACACACGAATGCGCTGTGGGAACGCACAGACGTTCTTACGTTGGCTTGCTGGCCTCAACTAGGGTAGACACGAAAACACTGTCGTAGAAACTGTTCTGCGCCACCTTTCCCCCACTCACTCCGCCTGCCCGCTTTTTCCGATTGCGCCAAGATTAAGGCATATCGTCGAGGCCCTGCGGTTGTCTGTCCTGCGATCTTGTCACACTCGGTTGAGGAGTTTTCCGAAGTACTCTGGCATATTTCCACGTATATACTATATTTATAGCATATGTGCTTCTTTTTGTTTGGATGCAGGCGGGTTCTGTAATGAATACACTGTCTGGCGGGAGCTTATATTTATGCATATATATATATATTTATACCCTACCAGACAGTTGATTCTTTACAGAAGCCGCATGCATCAAAAGGTGTCACATATACAATAAACGTTGTAATACGTGGAAACGTACAAGATTCCGGGAAGCTCCTACATATATATGCATATATATATATATATATATTGCATGAGTAAACATTAAGTATAACATGTTATATGTTTCTATTCGTCGTCAATGATTCAGTTTCCGCGCGTGCAATTCGCGAAAGTCGTGACTCTCGTCGTCACACACTCAAACCCGTCACAGTAACACAGTCACAACAGTAGCAATTGCGAGAAATGATGTCTATTTATATCTCGTTGAAAGGGGCCGGCTAAAAGGTGGACAACGACCACGATGTGCCACGTTGTGGGGAGCGGGGGGGGGGGAGGTTAACGCGACACGGAAAGATGAGCCGGAAGGCCGCAAATGATGGTCAAGGACGAGCGACCTCCCCGTAACTTGTCAGCTCAGAACGAACGTCTTCGTGTAACAACAAGTCGTTGTGAGTGTTCTCTGGCCAATCTTCGCTGACGTAAGTCAGCTTTTTTGATAGTGAAGGTTATGATGATGATAATAAACAGGATCACGGGGATGATCACTATGCTGTTGATGATGATGATGATCGAGGTGACAGTTACAATGAAGTGCTGAGCACAATGAGGTTCCCACCGAAAAAAAACTTCGGACATGCCAGATGACAGCACATAAACGAAGACGGTGCAACATAGTTGAAGATCGCAGAAGAAAGTCAATGAGGCATTTTATCCGACATCATCAGCTGGTTGCTGGCTATCTTCTCATCGGTTCGATCCGTTCAGACAGGCATCAACTACATCCAAAGCATCAACAACAACAACGGCAACAGCAACAACGATAACAACAGCAACAGCTATAAGAACAACAACAACATCAACAACAACAACAACAAAAACAACAACAACACCGTCTGCTACTGTTACTCTGGTACTGACACTCGCCACGAAATTGTTCTCGATGACCAGCCGGATCCTCGTCGATTTCGCCCGCGGCCTCCGCGTCATCTATCCTGTTTCGTTGGACTTGCTTTCGGTGGCTACGTTTTTACGTAAACTGTTGTTGTTGTTGCTGCTGCTCGTAGTACAACGACTGATGGTCCGGTTTTCGCTTTCGTCGTTGTTGTTGTTTTTGCCTTGTTGTTGTTGTTGTTACTGCTGGTAGTGACGATGATGTTGCTCAGTCACATTCGGCGTTTTCGGGTTTCATCGAAATTCGCTGACTCGACGGCAGGGTTAACCGGGCCGTTACTGCTGCTGCTGCTGCTTCTGTTACAAACTCAATTCCCGGAACGACTCCATATAGCGTAACAAGTCAGCTGCAATAATACTGTGTGCCGTGGTAACGTGGCCCACTCGCCTCAAATGTCTACGAATAACGTTTGTCCCGGGACAGCGTGCACAAGTGGAAGAGAAAAATGTCTTCAGCAACAACAACAACAACAGCAACAACAACAACAACAACAACACACAACACCAACAACAACGATAACAACAACATGAACAACGACAGTAACAGCAACGCAACCATAGAAGGCAGTAGGAATGCCTCAATACAAATAGGTGAAAATATGCATATCAGGCAAATCAAAAATTGACGGGTGCAGCTAAGAAGAAAAACAGCGCGCTCCGGGAAGAAACGAAGCAGTAATGTAGACTAAGCATCTCTCCTTCGGGGTGCCTACATTAGCGCCCCGTGCATGCAAGAGAGCCGACCGCCGCCAATACGCGGAAGAGCGTTTTTAATTTAAGAAAGCGTGCCTTCTTGATCCGCGGTGTATAAGATCATGACTATATATATATATATATAGAATGCATGAGCACTCACATAGGTCAACACTAGTACGCCAACATTTTTTACAACCGTATTGTCAACCAACACAGTAATGTAGCAAGCAACAGGTGACAAAATCAGTCAGAGACAAAATACAATAATAGCCGAGTGGCGTGATGAGTGGGCCGCACTGATTCCACAACATGCAGCAGCAGCTGCTCTCGTGAGTTGAGATTAGAAAGCCAGGTCATACATTATATTCGTCCTATAAAAAATACCTTTCGGGCTGAACCTCAGCCAAGATTGGCCGTCCACAGGACTGCTTTTCGCATTGCTTCATAGACGGACTACCCCCATAAATACAAATCGGTGCAACGGTGGGGCTCGACCGCGCCCACCTACCTGTGTGTCTTCTCCGGTCGCGAGGCGCAGACAGGAATGCACCCTCCACGCCACCGGACTCGATTCTATTCGTCCCGTAAGCGTTTAACATGTGTAGCATAAGCTCTGCACGACATTCGCCACTGCGAACTGGCCGACGTGAAGTAACATTGGTCTCAACGAGTGGCCAACCTTAGACAATTTCGACAAACAGATTATGATACTGACGACTACTACTACTACTACGATGCTGAATGCAGATGGCTGCTTTGCCAGAAATTGTTCCCTGTAAACAGATATGCGATACATCCCCCTGTCTCTGCCATGCGAGCCGACGGCGACATTTGTCAGACCCCCAGCGCAAATCACCACTGTGCTTGCCAATTGCGGCCGTATTGACTGAGTCCGGCTTCGCATCGCATCAGAACCACCACTATACGTCGTCGTAATACCTAGAATTAGTAATTGTTAACCGTCCATAGTGAGAATCAGAGAAAAAATGACAAGCAATACCCACAGTAGCTAGTAACTTCTGCATTGCCGATCGGATGTGTTCAGCCTGAAATCGTTGCTACGTTCTCCCGAAACCGGCCACGCCTTGTGGGACGAATAAATTACACGCAGCTTGTCAGCCTCGTGCTGCCTCCTGATTTCTTAGTCCATTCGAAATGGCTGAATGGCTGCTACGCAAGAGGCAAAGAACGCGTGCGCTTACTCGATATCTCGTTTTCTTTTTTTTATATATTTCCAGAACAATTAACTAGGCAATTTCAGCAGCATTCCTTAACGCGCGGGTGAACAGACGTTGAACAACTACAATACAACTTCGACAAAGGCATTTTGCTAACGTCGCTGTAAATAATGCTGCTTAACTTACAACTTGCAATAACGTTGCAACAACTTTGCAATAAACGGCGTGACGATTCACCTCTTATTTCTGATGTTTTGCTCAAAATGCAGATAGGTCTGCCGGCATTCATTCGTTAGTCGCCACTTTACGTGGCTCTCCACCAATAATGGAACGCCATTCGAGCAGTAGTACTCCGTTATTAAAAGTTAAGTTGCGTACATGTATGTGCTGCCAAGCCGATCGTCAGTACGAATGAAGTACGATCCATCTCATCCAAGCGTTGGCATCACCGACAAGATCATGTAGCAATCTAGCCAGCTGTAGCCGTCTTCGGGTCGTCCTGTCGTCAATAACTGAGCCGGGCTTCCTCAACGCGTGATTAATGGTGGACCAGCAGCTCAGCCTTGGCTGGTGGTGGTAACAGCGGATATAAAGGTGCCAAGTATCTTCATGTATATATATATATATATATACGTATACGAATCTGGTGCTCTAGCATACGGCATGTGTCTCGTTCCCACCTTTTTTTTCTGCCTAATACATAGATCTCAAAGCTATCTGAAATCTGAACTTTGTCACCGAGGAACGTAACATACGTGACATTCGCTACGTGATCGCAATTCTGATTGCTGTTCTCAGCTCCTACAGCTACATCACACGACAGTAACATCATGCTGCTAAGTCGGTTTTAAGTGGCGCGAAACGACGCAATTCCTTCGATGTACATCTATGTGCCGCCTGAGCTTCTGGGCCTTCTTTCAGCTTCCGTGACAGCAACAATTTGATTTTTATATCGTAAATGTCAACGTCTACGTCTGTAGAATAATCTATAGGTAGTCAGCCAATAATAATAACTTGATATTTGTCAAGCGTTTACCTTCTTGAGTTGAGAGAAAACTCTGCCTCTGCTTTTTGTAACTTATCGGGTCACTACGAACAGAAAACGTCGTCGTATATGCATGAATGTGACAGAAAATGCTATTTATATTTGATTAATTTTGTTTTATTTTTGCCTGGTAATATGTAGTAGACCAAAGCAGTACGGGAAGTTTCGCAAAGTCGACGCGAAAGTACACATGTAAATTAAAACATTTACAATAAAATTAATTATATACAAATTGAAATGCGTCGTAGACACCCGACACGCGAACATACACATACACGTTAAGGATGTATATTTCTCATTTTTCGGCTCGTCAATAACTTGATGACTAGACGAAGATAGTCATAAGGTATATTTAACTTAATCCTCGCTTTGAGAAGTTCATCTTTCTAAACACGAGTCGAACAACTGGAACGCTGCTAAGCAATATGACAACACAGAAAGTAAGACTGCGTCAAAAATTTACCAAGCAAGATGGCTTAGTGGCAAAAGCCTTTGCCTTGCATTCGGGAGGCCTGGGTTCGAGACCCAGACCGGCCACTCCTAAATTGGTTTTCATGGTTCCCAATTTAAACAAGGTAAATGCCGAAGTGGATTAAAAATCGACCATGATCGAAAAAAAAGGGGAGCACAGATGTCTCAATAAAAAAGATGATGCATTACCATCCAACCCCCATAAAAAAAAATTAAAATAATAAGTGCTTTTTCACATTGGCATCATATGGTATATATATGAGCATTTCAGAATGATTCCAGTAAACAAGCTTTGATCTAAATGATTGTTACTGTAGTGGTTAGTGCTGCCGCGGGGTCGTTCTGATTCGTAACGTGACATGCTGTTGTTAGAACAAACAGTCTACCTGGACACTGGTCGTCCCTATGACGGGTGTGATGAGTGAGTCAATGAGACGAAGAAATTCCACCCGTTTGGCCGGCAATTTGTTTACTACCACCACTACGTGGAAATATATCTTGCGAATGCTACCAGGTAACTCAACAACCTCGAGACGAGAGATAGGTAGATTGGTCGGATGGTTGGCATTGACTGTTGTGCATCGATACAAAAAAGCCACAACAACCCCCGCCGTCAAAAAGGGACACATCACGGAAGAGGTGAGGTGAGGTGACCACGGAGGTGAGGTGTAGATCAGATGGGGGCACGAACGCCCGTACCCCACCCGGACGCATGCGTTCGCAAACTCCGCGCCTGTTCCAAACAACCGGATGTCAACACACGTCGCTGCTCGGATTCGTTCTGGACCCGCTTGCGTTATTTAGGATGACAACGATGACTGTGACAGCACCGCTGCCGCCGCAAATAACAGCAACAACACCAACAACGCGCGACACCCCGAGATCCGCCAGCCGCTAGATATCTTATTGGCCTAGGTATATATATCTATATCTATATATATATATATATATATATATATATATATATATATATATATAATAGCTTATTAACAGCCCGGTTGGGTAAGATATAAACGTGTACGTCAGACACAACTGGAGCTTTTTTACATCATTGGATCTTTTCTCATCTTGCTCGTTCAGCTATCGACTGAACTGCGGGACATGTTACTGCGGCGTGATATCGTCTGTCGCACTTGACGACTAAGCACCTCGCGCACCTACAACACTCCTGAGGATCGTGGAATTCTTCCGTGCTGCAGTACTTTTTTTTTATTTCATTGAATGTATGTTACAACCATTTCCAACGGAACTACTTTCGTTTTACTTCATTGTCCGTGCTGCAGTACTACACGTAATGAAACTCATGGGCTGCAAACGCCGTAGTTAGATGCCTACTCTTTTACTGTTATGTCCGGCTGCTCACCAGGCTACCGTACTTCTTATCGCTACCGCAGCGTGAATTCCTATGTCAACTTCCTTACATTTCTCCGTCCACTTCATAATGGTTGGCCTCAAAGCACTTCGCGCACCTACAGCACTCGTGAGAATCGTGCAATTTTTCCATACTGCATTACTACACGTGATGAAACCCGTGGGCTGCAAGAAGCCGTAGCTAGATGTCTACTCTTATATCCGGTTGCTCGCCAGGCCGTACTTCTTCTATCGCTGCCGCAGCGTTCAGCATTCCTATGTTGAGTTTCTTTCATTTCTCCATCCATTTCATAGTGTAGGCCTCAAACGCTCTCGTCCTAGGTAAACTCCATCGTAGTTCTAGTTCATGTGTCATAACAGTCATCGTCCTCTCCCCCCTCCCTCCTTCTAAGATATAAACTCGTTCTATTCCTACAAGATCTGACTAACCCCAAAACCCGTTTCATGGAAAATTATCTAACTCTATCTAATAACTGCAAATGTGTCTATACATATATGTATACTTTTACCACCATTTTTATTAGGGCGAGCACTGCCGAGTGTGCAAACGTATTGTAAATGACTAATAAATCATCACAATATTTTCTATACATATATATATATATATATATATATATATATATTAGTCTAGATTCGGATCAATGTGGACGTCAAGTCAACCAGCGTCAGCGTTTGTCAGCGTGTCTTGTGGTATCGAGCTCGAAAACCGCACGGTGTTGCAGTGTGGTTTGCCACGCAAGCACTCCGCTGCTGCTGCTGCTGCCGCAGCTCCTGCTGCTGCTGTGTATCCGAAGGCCAACGTCACGGCGACGGCGGCATTCTCAGCCAGCAGCAGGGCTGCTTAAAGCGTTGCTCTCCGAATTGTCGTGGAATTCAAGATATGCCGGTCGGTGGTTTGCTGGCTGCAACACACCAGCAGGAACTTTTGGCGTCGCCAATCGATCGCCAGTTCATGCAAGCACTCTGTTTGCAGCAGCTCCTGGCTGGCATTCGGGAGTTGTTTAGCATTGACGGCATTGATTCTGCGCCGGGTGCTGCCGGGCCGGCTACTTGACAGCGGAGCGTACGACAGACGCGGTGCCACAACAGACGCGTGTAACAGAGTAGAGATACTGCAGCAGGCTAAATAGATAGATAATTAGATGGGTGGATAGATCGATAGATAGATAGATAGATCTATAGTTAGATAGATGTATACGGAAGAATTCCGTGGTAGCCCTCATGTGGGCTCGTGTTGAGGTCTGCAGTCCTGCAGTGACGGCGGTGGTCGGTGGTCGCTCGCCGATTCATCCAGCCATACAAATCGCAGCAGCAACAGCAGCAGAAGCAGCAAACGACGGAAAAAACAATGCGACCCAGCAGGAATCAATCAGTCAGCCAGTCAGCCATACAGGCCGATAGATAATCAATCCCCTCAGAGACAAATTACATACGCGCGTTCGCTGTATCGAAATCTGTTGGATAGGCTAAGTTGTGAATGTTATCGTCGCGGTTGGTACTGTTGTTGTTGTTGCGCCGTTGTTGTTGCTGTTGCTGCTGTTATTCTTGTGGTTGTTGTTGTTGGTATTTCTGTTGTGATTGTTGCTTTGTTTTGTATATCTATTGTCGCGAACGTCATAATCGCATTAATCGTTTTAATCAATTAGTTAGTTGCAATAATGAACAATGCAACACCATCCAGCCAGCCTTGGTTCCTCCACGCATCATGTGGAGTGAGCCTCCCTGTGGCATCTCTGCCAGCCTAGGCATCGGCTTGGTTGTTCATCACAATATATATATATATATATATATATATATATATATATATATATATATATATACATATACATTTACATATATATATATATATATATATATATATATATGCTGCCGCTCTGAGCGCTCCTGATATAAAAGGGTGGCATGTGTATTTAAGTACACATGACAAGCAGATAAATAAATCAAGATATATATATATATATATATATATATATATATATATAGTACTGGTATGACAACGACAACAAACATACGATAAATAATTATTTTTCTAATTCGTATTTGTATTATCAGCATACAGTTGTGAAGTTCGAACGTGTCGCGTCGATTCAAGCAAGTGCTTATATATATATATATATATATATATATATATATATATATATATATGTGTGCTAGGCAAGATACATTTATTTCCGTCGTTCGTACTTACCGAAAATACGCTCCAGTGTGACGAGCTTCAGGGGTCGATATTTTCTTCAAAAACAGACATACACACAACGGCAACAATTAACAGGCTCTCATCCGAAATCAACACAATCGACTTGGGCGGCACTTCGTCGAGCACCGCGATGTCGGGCGGGTGGAAACCACCCCCGCCGCGACCGAGGGAACAATCACAATAACGTGCGGCAGCTCTCACTCGTGTCTCCACAGCGTGTATCCAGAGAAAATGCTACGAGGCTGCGGCGATGAACGTGAAGTTCATGCTGAAAATGGCGTCGATCACCACGACAACTTGTCAAATCTGACCGTGATGGTGGTGCGTTCGTAATTAGTCGGCGATTAAGCGATCCTAGCTGTGGCTAGTAACCAGATACTAGTTATGCGTATCAGTCAGTCGAACGATATCAAAGTAGGCAAAAAAAACTCATACACGTGCCAAAAAACACACACTGATATATTCCCATGGGAGCTTGGGTGTTTTCTCTCTCATGCTCCAGCACTTGCAGAATATTTGAAGGTTTCGTCACGTTGATTCCGTCAACGGTAACTTAGGTCGTAGCAGCCCTGCTAATACTGATGCTGCTGCTAATTGCTGAGGTGACGGTATCGGGAGAAATATCACGTGTTGTTGTGTTTGTTGTTGCTGCACACAACTCAACTCTCACTTTTGATAGGACAGCTTCACAGACTTATGCGGTATTCGACCGATTCAGATTTCGAAGCTCTCGACAACTCTCGGCTATGGGAGCGCTCGAAGCTCGGTAGCAGCAGCGGCAGGAGTGTTACCATTTCCCTCACGGATAGCAACATTATCTTCTCTATCATCATCATTATTATTATTATTATTATTATCACCATGAAGATGATGATGAACCTCACCGTTGCGACAACCACAACGACTACCACCAGCGACAGCAATACAGCTGCGACGAAGGTATCGCATTGTTACGACAAACATCTGATCATCGTCGGCTGATCTCGTCGTTCGCCATGATGGTCTTCAATGTTCATGTTCTTCACGACGATCACCACCTGTTGCTGCTGCTGCTGCGGCTGTCTCATATTAGCGAGTCGCTTCGAATTCCAACCGTTGATACGTAGGCCATGCGGACGGCCGTCGCGGTAACGTATTCGTCGCGCAACGAGGAGCTGCGGCAACAGAATCAGTAGCAATTTAGCAGCCAGCGTTTGTTATTTTGATTCAATTATTCTATTATTATTATATTTATTCCCTACCACTACTCGGACGAGCTCAGTAATGACCACACTCACTGTGTGATGACGGGTGGGCACTCACTCACGACCACAAACACACAAACAACATTTCGCCTCATCCACATCGTACTATCATCGGCTTGCACTTCATCTATCGATCGGCGAGTATCTATCGCGAGCATTTATCCCCACATACCACGACGACGATATGATTGACGTACGCACAGCACAACGATTGCGTTGCCGCGTTGCAACTGATTTTGCTATTTCTGCCACTTATCGTATAGCTTTCTCGATATCTCTCACTTCGTTGCGTTCCCTTGCTCTTTGCGTTTCGTTCTTATATCTCATCGACGACGACGACGACAACGACAGGCAAAACGTACGACACGCATTCCCGCAGGTGCACGTTCGGCACAATTTCGGCCACAATCACCAACCGCGTCGACCTGACATCATCTACAACATCGCCGACTTGACTTCGGCAACATCACTGACTCTTAACTCCGGCACCATCTACCACTGACTTCCTCGACTTGACTTCGGCATCGTTTACTACTTTGTCGACTTCGGCGTCAATTACCACTTCGGCATCTACTACGACTTTCTACGTAGATTGTGGACCTTTTTTCCTCTAGCTTTACGGAGGACTTTTCTCTGACTTCGAGTCCGTGGTGGACTTGTTTCACTCTAACTTCGTTGTGGACTTCTCGTACTTTAGCTCCGTGGTGGACTCGTCAAACTTCAGCTCCGTGGTGGACTCGTCAAACTTCAGCCCCGTGGTGGACTCCTCAAACTTCAGCTCCGTGGTGGACTCCTCAAACTTCAGCTGCGTGATGGACTTCTTTAGCTCCAACTCCGTGGTCGTGGTGGTGGACTTGTCGTACTTCAACTCTGCGGCGGCGGTGGACTTCCCGTACTTCGTCTCCTTGATACTCGCTGTCGGTTGGTGCACTTGCGGCGGCGGCGGAGGCTCTTTGACGTGGCGGACTTCTTTCTACATGTTTGACGTCGCGTCGCGACTTCTACAACGTCAGCGTGGACGAATATCTACTATTCGTCGTCGACGACGACTGATATTATTAGTAGTACTACATCTACTACTACTACTACTACTACTACTACTGGCACTATTACGTTGCAGAATAAGCAGCAAAAGCAGCGGCAACTGCGGCGCCGACTCGACGACCGGCGGGAGCAATAACACCGAACGAACGCCAGCGGCCGTAGCAGCAGAAACAGCAGCAGTTTGATTCGACCGAGCGACCGACCGTCCGACCGACCCGTAATCCGTCACTTCAGCGGGTGCCGCCGCCGCTGTAGAATCGTCGAGGAGCGAGAGAAGCGGCCGTCGATTGGCGGTCGATGGTCGCGATCGCTGGCTGGCTGGCTAGCTGGCAAGTTGCTGCTTGCTGCTCGAGTTGCTGTTGTTGTTGCTTGCAGCCTCGCTGCTGTTCGCGACTTTCTTCGTCGCGTCCGTAGATGATGATGATGATGATGATGATGATAATGATGATGAGGTTTCTCTCCGTACAGTTCTCTCCTCGGCCTCGGCTTCGGCCTCGACGACGATGACGACGACTGCTATTCCTCCTCCTCCTCCTCCACCTTCACCGCCTCCTACTCTCGACTACTGTTACTCTCGTATTTACTGTTATGACTGGTGGTGGTAGCGGTGGTGGTGGTGGTGCGGCAGCAACAGCAGCAGCACCACCAGCAACATCTACTCGAACCACCACTATTACTAGTAGTGGGACGGATGGATGAACGACGATCACTATTCCTTCGACGACGACGTAGACGACAACGGCGGACCACAAATACTAACTAGGTCTACTTTCAAGCTGCTCCACCGTCACTCTCTGTAGAAGTAACCTGCAGCTGCAACAACAACAACAGCAGCAGCAACAGCAACAGAAACAACAACAGTTCTAGTCGAAGTGGTACTGGCAGGATACTGCTGCTGCTTCTACTAACTACTATTGCTACTACGACGACAACGACGACCACTGCTGTTGTTGCTGCTAACTACGTTGGCTAACAAACACAACATGCGACAACGAAAGCAGCAGCCAGCCAGCGTCAGCCAGCCAAACTACCGAGCAATAATACATTGACGGCAGTTGCGGTAGCGACTCGCGCTCTCTACCCGACGTCGTTATCGTTGTTGTTGTTGTTGTTGTTGTTGTTGTTGCTGCTGTTGTTTCTGTCGCCGGCGCCGCCGCCGCCGTCGATCGAACGAGAGTCACAAATAGCGGCAAAACAACGATGAACAACGATTGCCGTCATCGCGAGCGCGCCCCGTGGTCGGTCGGTCGGTCGGAAGCTTCGCGTTCCTACACCAAGAGGGCGCTGCACCGCTGCCTGCCCGAGGGCGAAATGGTGGGGAAAGGAGACACTGGTCGCTACCGGTGCCCGCCGTACAGAGATAGTCATAGCCGCCGGATGAGAGAGCAAGGGAAGGCGAGAAGGAAGAGGCGGAAAGGGGAGGGGGGGGGGGGGCAAGTGCTCTGATCGCAGTCCGAAACGATAAGGTTGGTGGTTGGGAAAGTGGCGGACAGGACCGGCTGACGCAGAGGCGGAGAGCAAACGAGAAAAAGGCGAGGAGGAAGAAAACGAGGGAATGGGCGGCGGTGGGGAGGGGTGCGAAGCAGGGAGAGGAGGAAAGGCAAAAGACGAGCGGATGAAAGACGAAGGGAACAGGGAGGAATTCATGTTCAAAAACGGCCGCTGAAGACGGCTGCACGAGAGTGGGAAATGTGTAAAATGAAAGAAGAAAGTCCCAGGAACAAGGAAGAAAGTTCCAGGAAAGGGAAGAATGCCCTAGGAAAAGAAATACAATTCCAGGAATGTTCGTCTACGTGAGTCGGGTGTAAGGGAGACATAGAATACGGAATTTAGACAAAAAAGTTGGGGTAAATTTCAGACAAAGGGTGTTGACGAGGGACAGTTGGGGGAGGAGAGGATACGAAGGACATGCATTTGCGTTAAATCGCGGGACGGGGCGAGAAGGTAGGTACGCTGAAGTAACAGGATCGGCTAGCTATTGACATGTGAGTAACGAACTCACATTTGGATAGCATTTAACAGAAACGAAAATCTTACAGATTATGCAAACTTGATTGATGATGAACAAAAACAACTACAAGAACAATAACAACAACAACAATCCAATACAATACGAGCACGAAGGGTAAGCAGCACAAACTCATCCTCAGAAGCAATAATGAAAATGGCAGCAACAACAACAACATTAGCAACGACAACAACAACATTAGCAACGACAACAAAAACATTAGCAACGATAACAACAGCATTATCAACGACAACAACAACATTAGCAACGACAACAATAACATTAGCCACCACAAGGCACATCCCGTCGATTCCAATCAGGGTTCAATGAAGCGGCCAAAACTGGTAAGCGTAGACGCCACCGCTGTCGTCGCTGCCAGAAGACGGCAATGTCATCTTCATTCCGCCGGCTAAATCGATTATTTTCGAACAACAACGACGACGACAGTAACAACAGTAGTAACAATGGCAGCAATAACGCAATAAGGAGATGTCAGTCAAGCATACATACAAACAACCAGATAGAAAGGCAGCCATTTTGTTCGCTCAATAGGGAGCGAAGAAACGCGATCCGTTGCTGAGCCGTTGGCCACGTTTCGGAGGCCGTGGAGCGCATTATATAAACAGAGATAGAGAGGGTTGGACAGGGAAAACTACAGAAAAGGCTGGAGAGAGAGAACGACCGAGGGGGAATCTGTCCATACATACAGTTATGATCATTTTAATTGCAACGTGGATACGCGACGTCTTCAAGATCGACTTTTTGTGAATTTATTAACAACAACAGCAGCAAGAGCAGCAGCAAAGCAACTAGCAGCATCACCTGCAACAGTAACAAAAACGTCGTAATTAGTTATCTAATTAAACAAGCAAGCCAAAAAGTTTTCGGCTTAACTTGTCATAGTGAACAAACTTTAAAATATGTTTTTAAAGAAAATGTAAGATTTAAAATACAACTACGTACGACTAGGTAAAAGCATCACAGGAGTAGGCTGGCCTCTGAACATGCTCACGCGGAGACAGTGTGGAGCCCAGCTACCGAACGCCAACTCCCGCAGGCATGCGTTGGTGTGTGGCAAGAGTCGAGCCGTAGACTTAAGGCAATACCCGCTTAAACCCTACATATATGCACGGTAGTACTAACATATATCTATCCTACTTAAGTTGGCCCTCCGACCAGCGGGATTCTTAACGCCGAAGAGTTACTACGCACATGTGGCGGGGAAGTCTCCGAAGCTTTAAATCGACAGGTCCGAGTCGCATGAGGGCAGCGATTCTTGTGCGCTAATGAACGCTTTTCTTCCTCATGCATCTTCATTTGTCTTGATTATACGCTGAATAGGCTTTGCTGTCGTGTGTCGCTCTGATTTTGACCGACGTGAGCATATGTCTGACTTGGTCTCCCAGCGCCTTCTTTCTGGGCATGCCTCGTCTGGTCTCCCCCATGCGCCGCTTCTCGATCCTCTCCTTCGTGCCCGTCCAGGACACTGTCCCACTCCTTCCGCCACCGATCGAGTGTCACTTTGCGTTCTTCTACGAACTCCTGAGCTGTGTCATCCCACAGGCGCCGACGTTCGGCTGCCTTTGGATCCCAGGGCCGTATTGATGATGTGGCACTACCGAATGATACGTAGGGTCCCGATACGCAGAACCGGCCTCAAGAGCTTCATCGTAGCGTTCGAGTCCATTTTAGGAGACATCTAAACTGGCGAGGCAGAGGAAATGATCGAACCGGATTTGCACATCAGAAGAATCATCTCCGTAAGCTATTTTAGAGCAGTGCGTATTGGACAACACACGAGCTACGTCATTAGCGGCCTGTAGCGTCCTCGCGGCCGCGATACTGGCCTGAGGGGTTCCTCGTAGCCCTCGATCTAGATGTACACCCAGGCATCTTGCCGTGTGCTTTTTTCGGTTTTGTTTTCGTTATTGCCAGACAGCGCAAACTTTATTTGCGTACGCGAGCAGTTCTTCTTATTCTGGTGAAAGAAGCTGGATGTTTAGGACGTCATCGTATGCCATAATCCAGAGAAGGAGAGGTCCAGTGATTGAATCCTGCGGCACTCCGGAAGTCACCTCCACCTTGCAGCGCCTGTTCTCGACTATACTATTGTTCAGCTAATCGAAAACCAACCGCATCAGATATAGCGGGATATACGCCGGAGCGTCTTCAGAACAACGCAGTTTGTTTGTGCTTTTTTGCACGCAGTTTAACGGCATCCCATCTGAAAGAGAAACAATATCAGTCAGGCTACACACGCATCCCAGATGAGGCTAGCCGGGCCGTTCCGAAAGTGTTGGAGCGATAGTCTCTGCATTTAATTAAATAGATTTTTTTAATAAAATATAGTTATCTAATATATAGTCATATATTGTTACCATCTTCGTGGCAATCACTGTCGAAAAGATTATAATTTACCATATAATGCAAATACACACACATGCACACTGCACATAGCACCGAGTCACGCATACTAAGTGGCTAAGTTTAATCCTATGGAGACGTACATACATTGAGCTGATTGAAGTAGGGGGGAGTGGAGGGAGAAGTAGAAATAGAACCGCTGTAGGTGTATTAGGCAATAGCGGTAGTTTTGTTCAGTCTGCTAAATTCGGTGTTGTTAAGCTGTTAAATCCGTTGCAAGTGCAGAAACCGTAGACTTTTGCTGTCGGGCTGCGTAAGCAGGCGAACTTTTGGCCGTGAGCGTTTCAGCACTTTCTTATCCATGATACGATTGTGTTGATATGCCTGTTTTCGTTACGCCTCTGCTTCCTAAGCTCCTTAGGCCGACGGCAATAAATTCTGCGTCAGCGAGTCACGAGTTGTCACTACTGTACAGCTTAATAATAATAAGGAGCATTTGATAAAAACTACAATAACACGTCGACGGGATGGACTGGATGAGTTAGCCGACGCGTCTGACACTTGGAGTTACGGGTTCGATCCCAGTGCGACAAATACCCCTTTCAAAGGGATCGTAGGATTTGCAGAGTTGGTTCAAGTTAGGATACAAAATATATACAAACCAGTTGCTACACAATTAACACGCGACAAGGTAAAATTAATTTATATTATTGATTATATTGTTATTCTTTTTTTATTTACTTTAAACTCGCTACTAAAACCTGACAGGTTCAACACCTATGCGACTCTCATCTGAAAGGTGACATCAATCAATCACCACACGGTAGTCTGCGGCCATTAGCTCCAGGTTTGTCCAAAACAAAGTCTAGAATAATTTGTCTGTGTTGTTAACTTGCCAACGACTACTGCATACACCCATGCAAATGATCTGAGAAAACACCGAAATACCAAAAAAAGACTGATTCACACTGAAAGCAATATCTCATTAAACGTTGACGTAATTTTCACCAACGCCGATGCCCATATTTAGGCGTAAAAACTAAACAGAAACGAAGTAGAGCGGCAAATTGCGGCTTTTTTTGCAAGCTGCAAGGCGTTTTCTTTTTCACGTTATTTTTGCTTCACAGCAAAGGAAAAGAAGATACAAGTCAGGTTAACAAAGAGTTTGTTCATTCATCTCATTGGGAACGACTTGCGTCCGGTGAGTCGCATAAGCGGGGTCGTCGTTACCGTAGTAAAGAAATCACCACCGGAGACCCCAGTAGGAATACCAACTCGTAATCTCAGAAAACTGCTAGTAGGTTCTGAGGCACGTATTCATCTCAGACAACTGTTGATAGGTACTGAGGCACGTATTGCGCAGCCTTCTTCGACTTTAATTATCATCGAAACCTCAAATTAGGTAATGAAAATGGCAAATATCACGTTTATGGCCGGTTGTTGGCAATTTGTTCTGGTCAGCGAGTTGAGATATCAGTCAGTTTAGTTTTTCAGTAAGTTTAAGTTTGAGTCTAAGGTGGTCATGTAAAATCAGGTGCAGCGAAACGGTAGCCAGATTCATCCTCTTCTCCTTGTTCTGAGATTACGCTCCTCACAAAGGCTACATTTGTCTGGCGAGTGTGCCGATCTTGGACGTTTCCGGCAGGGTTTATCCTTCAGATCAAAACGTCCTCAAGAAAACCTTTTACGCACGCGCAACATAGTCATTATAAACCAGTTAGTAATAATATTGATTATAATAGTTTTTTTTTAATTGAGATATTACGCGAACCAACCATGACCGCAGTCAATGCACACTTTGAACTTCCGTGTAAAAGACTTGCGCAATTACGGAAAATAATATCACAAATGCGTGATAGCATACACGGATAGGCGTGCATAGTGTACATGGATATAATCGACGCTGCGCCCACAAGCTACTCACAATGTCTAGCAGTGGCAGTAGCAACGGCGACGGTGTACCGGTTAGCACAAACGCACGGGCTAGGATTAATAGTTAAGATTAATGACTTGCGACAATTTAGCTTATATGCCATTTATCAGAACAGATGTAATCTACAGCATAGAGCGGAGACGTAGAGTGTAGCCGTTAGAATACGACCACGTGCCGCATCGACGGGGGGTGGTTCACTCTACGAACGCCACCAGACAGAATTGCCTACACGATTGTCAACTTTCACTAGTCGCACTGAATAAACAAATATCGTAGGAGGAGGAAGTTGGATGTCATATCGTCGATCGAGACCGCTTAGTTTTGAGTTCCGTTTTCTTTTTCTTTTTTTGAGAGGGACCATATGTAAGATTGTTGACGCGACGTTCACCTCATGATTTATTAACTCGACATGTCGGTAAGATTTACAGCAGCAGCAGCAGCAGCGGCAACAACAACAGAGGTGACAAAGGAATCTGTGTCAAAAACAACAACAATAACAACAACAACCGCAGCAAGTATAAGTTAATGTAGGCGCTAGCGAGGCTGCATAATCGGTCTTTTGACGCGTGCGTGGCAAACTGCAGCCGTTATTGTTGCTGTTTTTATTGTTGTTGTTGTTGATGTCATATTGACGGTTGCAACTTTTACTAGTGTTGTCGCTGCTGCTACCGCCTTTCTCGTATCTGTGGATCGACGACTACACAATAACAGTACATGTTCAAGTCAATAACGTGGAGTCAGTATGCTTTTCCAGCTACAGCAAGGTAACCTGCCTATAGACCAAATCGTGTTGGTGGCAAGCAGAAGTGTATATGTCCGCCTGCCTGTTGCTGCCCGTCTGTCTCCTTCTCGTGGAGTCGAAACAGCCTGCTAGTGCAATCCAATTGCCATCACTCCATACAACTATAAGCAGCTGTTATCAATGCCACTAATACTACGCTTACTACGCCTACAGCGGATACGAATACACTAACTAACGACAACTTACTATAGCGTATTGTCACTACTTTGACTGCTTACCACTACTACTACGATATTTTTTACTATTTTAATATTTTGCTTTTATTCGCTGAAAGTGGACGTTCTTCTATGCGCTCCGTTTATAACTGTTCCCTTCTCATGTTGGTTTGCAGCCGCCGTAGAAGGATTGTGTGGGTCATGTCATCCTGCTCATCTGTGGCACAAATGATGCATTGACCTATTCTATGAAGGTATTTTTGAAAGCAGCTGTGCTCTGTCAATGCCTGCGTCAGATAGTAGGTGACTTCTTCGTGGTCTCTATTGAACCGTCTCTCGAGGTCGGAGATGAACTGACGGGTCCAGGCTCCTGGGACGCCTGATGGTGTCCTGGTACATTCCTCGTGCCATTTTGTGAGCGCCCATCTCCGGGCCTCAGCTTTCCGTACGGATCTGTTCTGGTTCCTTCGTGGTCGTTCCTCGATCATTCTAGCTCATAGTATCAGCTGTGCTATCGCTATATTGGCCGTTTTTCAACTGGTTTGTATGCGCTGAAGATTCGTAGTGCTAGTTTCATTTGCGCTTTCAGGAGTTTTTGCTTGTTTCTCTTCAAGTTCAAAGCGCTTGTTCTCAATGGAAGCGGCATAAAGTCTTCTATAGCCTTCAGTTGCTCCGCGTGTCCTCAGCAGGGTCTTGGCCAGGCGATTTGCCTGCTTTTCGCTTCGTTTGCGGTCACGTTGTCGATGCGTACGTTACTGGATGGAATGGCCGCGTCTATTCCTTTCACACCGATATAGCGGGCGGACCTGCTGATGTTTATGCTCACGCCGTTCAGTGCTAAGCGGCAGTGTCACCGTGTCTCTTGCGGCCCGTGAGAAATACGGCCTCGCTTTTTTTTTACGGAGCGCTAGGGAATGCCTTACTATCCAGCCGTGAGCCATATCGATGACTGCTTGTGCACTCTATGCAGCGTGTCCGCCTCACTCGCTGAGAACAGGATGGCTAGGTCATCCGCGTAAGCGATTGTCTAGACGCCCTCCAGGCTGCAGAGTATTAGTATGTCGTCGTATGCCACAAACCATCCTACTACTATAACGTCTATGTCGTATTTATGGTGTCTGGTTGTGTCGGCGGCCGTGGTACACTCAAAAATCATCACTTGTGGCAGGCTGAGTCTGCCCTCTTTTGTTGTCGTTGTTGTTCTTCTTCTTCTTTTTCTTCTTTTGGGTTGTTCTTATTGTTGTTGTTCTTCTTCTTCTTTTTTTCTTCTTTTGGGTTGTGGTTGTTGTTGTTGTTGTTTTGGTTTGTATTTCTTCATTAATATGTTTTATATCGTACGCGTCTATCGATCGACACGCACGCAAGTAAGCAGGCAGGTAAAAGGAGGGCCAACAAAAAGCAGGTATTCAATCATCTATCCATCCAGCCAGCCAGCCATCATTAGTCGGACCCGTCCTGTGTCTACAGGTTGTTGTCTCGTCTTTTTGGCGTCCTTTTCCTGCCATTTCTCTTGTCGCGCTCTCGGTTGCGTTCCGTGTCTCGCTTACGCCTTGGCTCTGTCACTCTCTCGCGGCGTTCTCTTTGTTGTTGTTGTTGTTGTTGTTGTTGCTGTTTTTTCAGTAGTGTGGGTGGTGGTCGTGGTTGTTGTTGTTGTTGTTGTTGTTGTTGTTGTCATCGACATCTCGTTTAGGATCTCGTTGCCTCGACATTCCATGTCATAGTTGCTATCAAGTGCAAGAATTTATGGCTGGATTGTTAACGCAGCCATATTTGCTCTTTGATCCGCGGCTGCATTAACAGTAGTAGTGTTAGTAGTAGTAGTAGTAGTAGTAGTAGCATTGGTAGTAGAGTAGCAGCAGCAACAACAGTAGCAGCATTATCCATCAACAAAAACAACAACAATAACAGCAACAATAACAACAACAACAACAACAACTATAATAACAGGCTTCGAATCCTCGAGAATGATGGGCGTGAGGCAGAAGTAATAAGGATAATGAAGAGTCGATTTGACAATGGTGGTCACTCTGCGCTGGTCTGCCTTCTAAATGTAGCGGGCGAGGCTCTCATAGCCAACCACAGGCTAAAGGTTGGATGGACAACCTGAAAGGCTACGAAGTGGCTGAGCCTTCTCTGCTGTTTCAACTGCCGCAGAGGGAATAGAGGCATTTTCCAGCACTGACGCGGGTACCACTAAGTCAACCAAAACTCCGAACCGGAACGACTACATAAATCAATTAAGCGCACTGTATAGAGAACACGGTCCAGAACAGAGTAAGAGGATCAGAACATGAACGCGTACAGAGCCGTATATGACCTTCTTGAAGTAACTGTGGCCGTCTTAAACGTTGCTGTAATACTGTCGCAGGGCTGTACCACAGTGCGTAGGTGAAGTACCAAGTGCCAAATATCAACTTCAACGGCAAATACGCATATGTTAAAAATAACCTACTGGCAGAAATTAAAGTAAAAAAGTCAAATCAAATCCCCAAGAAAGAGGGTATCGCATCGCAGCAAAGAGGCTGCAAGTGATGCAGAATCACCCACCTATCATGTAGAGCGCGCCATAGAGAGGTGCTTTTTCCGGAATGCCCAGTCACACCGGCGAAAGAGCACGGCCTATCTGTACAGTAACCTACCTCTGAGAGAGAGACGGTGTTACGGTGGGAGTGGTGAAAATAGCAGCGCGTATAAAACAAATGGCAAAGGGTCAGGTACAGTCGAACCAGTAATATGGTTTCCTTAAGGGCCGGTCCACACATGCAACTGAAAGAACACTGGAAATCGCAGACAGTAAACTACGAAAGACACGGTGGAAGCGGGGAGGGGGGGGGATGCGGTAGACTCGATGGTGTTATATGCGTCACCACCCGTCTGGAAGAGCAGGCGACTTCGCATAGTGGAGCCCGCAGGCGACGTCCGCTGGGCGGAGAGATAACTGGCGATATGCATCTGTCAAGCCTACAGGACGGCGGCGATAATTACAGCGTTTGTCTAAGCTAGACTGATACTGCGGGAGTTTACAATCAGGAAACATGCTTGTTTTCAGTTGCCTCATGCACCTGAGAAGTGTAACACCGTCACCGTATGAAGCTGACGCAGACGCCGGATGAAGCTGATGTAGACGAACTGAATGCCCTCTAACAGAACCGGTACGATAACTCAGAAAAATCAGAATGGTTGAAGAGACTAATGCCGGATATGCAGGTACGAAAGACCCACGGGGAGATGATCCATATTTTACTTTACTGCATAATGCGTGATAGTGGAGAGGTTGACCCGGCACAACACACGGTAGACAGATTCTACGACTTCCGTGAAGCAAAACAGGAGCTACATAGAAAGATGTAAGCTACATAGGAGTTACATATGGCGAATGCGATGAGCAATGCAAGCAACGTTGCGCTCTCTAGGAACCTTGAAAACCATAAATGGCATATAATTATTTATATGTTAAGTAGGCTGTAGTTCGTGCCGAGATGCCGTGTTTTGAAAAGATCGTGCTGAGATTATGTGGGTTAAGTTTAAAAGTATAACACACAATTATTAAGCATAAAAAATCCAACAAATAAGCCGACAAGTGGGTCGCACATGATTTAGTTAATTGGTGAATAGAAAAAAAATACAATGGTTAGGAATCGTTGTGCATAGAGATAGAGATGGATTATTCCCATCGAAAGAAAGAACTCGGCAAACAAAGGAGGTAGGGCCCGCGTCCAGAGAGTAGAGGCTTATGCCGAAGGTATTTCTAGAAGATGTATTCCAGTTATGTCTAGCCTATAGAACCTAAGTGGACATTTTAATGAGTTTTCACATGACTCTAACCAGTCAGTGTCGACGATCCGTACGACTCAGCTATGAGATCGGTTGGATGGGCACAATTGCGGCGTTTTCTCTTTTCTAATAAAATTTTTTTTTAAACGGCTTTAAATCTTGTTCGCGGTTTCACACAACGCACAGCTACCAGCAACAACACCAACAGCGACAACAACCAGAATAAAAAGTATTTAGTCGTTCGTACACGTCTCCACTAGCAAGATACAATAACCGTTGTAGCGGTTCCGCTTCCTCTCCCCATCTTTCGTCCCCTCTCTCTCCCTATATATATATATATATATATATATATATATATATATATATATATATATATATATATATATACATTTATATAGAGAGAGAGATATAGAGAGGGGAAGGAAGAGTAAATGAGCTGGCCTGAAATCGGACCTGTAGTTGAAAACGAAAGTGGTTCCGATGGAAATGACTGTAGTAATTGGTAGTTCCGCTGGGGGCGGCCCGTCTACCGCTACGGTTCGCAGTGCTGACGAATAGTGCCTCGCTATAAGTCAGTCATTCAATTCAGTCAATCAGTCGGTCAGTAAGTCAGCTTCAGTCGTTGTTGCTGTTGTTGTTGTTGCAGCTGTTTCTTTTGAACAGGTCTGCTTTTGTTCGGCTGCGTTTGCCATCTTTGCTGTCGTCATCGGCCCCGTCGTCGCTGATGCTGCGTTTTAGTTGCTCTTGTGGCTTTTTTCTGCTGCTGTAGATGTACGTAGTCTTTTTTGTTATTGTTTTTCTTGTTGTTTTTGAGTCGTAGTTTTTGGCATTTTGTAGATGTTTGTAGATGTAGTTTTTGGCATTGTTGTCATGGCTTTCCTATTGCTTCTGCTAAAGATGTAGTTCATTTTGTTGTTCTCTTTTTACTGTTGCTGTCGTGGTTTTTCCGGTTTCGGCTGTAGAGGTAGTGATTTTGGATGTTGGCATTGTGTTGTTGCTGTTATTATTATTATTATTATTATTTTTTTTTATTATTATTATTTATTATTATTATTTAGTTCATACAATTGTGAGGTATGAAGGTATGTGAGACAAACACACAACAAATCCAATAATTGTATTTATAGGTGTGCACATTCAGAGCTAGTGTGTATATATAGTATAAATATATTAAATTCATAACGGGGATAGACATATATATACATATATATGCAACAAGAGAGAAGATATAAATATGCACACCACAAAACAAATGCATAAATTATATTTATAGGTGTGCACATTCAGAGCTAGTGTGTATATATAGTATAAATACATTAAATTCATAACGGGGATAGACATATATCTATATATATATATATATATATATATAATATATATATATATATATATATATATATATATATATATATATATATATATATATATATATATATATATAATCTCCGGCACTGTTGAACCGTTTAAGGTATGTCTTGGTGAGCGCTAATTAATCCTATTAAACTAGTGTTAAACTCGTCACAACAGCCAACAGGAAGCTATATATATATATTTAGATTTCCCGAGTTCAAAGTTTAAGATAAGCATCCAAGCAACGAGACTAAGTGCGAGGCAGCAAACGCGAGGGCAGTAGCTTTAAGTTAGTTAGGTTACGCTTCGAATCGCCGCCACCTCCCCCCTCTGTCTCTCTTTCTCGCTCAGCACGGCTTGCATTTCTACAAATTGAGTGAGAACCGTCATTAAATAACAAAACCAAATCATTTTGATTATTTCTATTATTATAATTCGCTATTTTTTTGACCGAGCCAACGTTTAAGCCGCTAAGAGGTGTTACGCAAAGTGAACACAAGTTGAGCCTACAAGGGATGATGCTGTAGGGTTGCCGTAATTATCTCACGATCGTTCGAAGGCATCTGTGAGTGAACTCCCGCCACATGCTTTCGCTACAGTTTGAGCGACCGTTCAACTGGAGACAGTCAGTCTGGAATCTTCTAGAGAAAGTCACGCGACGCATCTTAGACCGTAAATAGCTTAGGTTTCCATACTTGCTGTCGATAGTGCAGGGACACGATACGCTGGTGTGTTTCCTCTAAACTATGACCGCACCAAGAGAAGAAGAGAAAGAGAGAGAGAAGTAAGACTCACTGTGTGTGTGAGAGAGAGAGAAACTGCAGTACACAGGTGGATTAAGAGGACGTTCACACATATGTCTGATGTATAGGTGATCGCATAAGGAATGGAATTGTGTAAGGCACAGGCATAAATCAAATCGCAAGCCTGGTAGGTAATAAGCTCGCAAGTTGCTAATCACCGCCCAGGTAGTGTTGTCCAGCATCAGCTTGGTGGAGAAAAACGTTGAAGTTTTTTATGCGATAATTATTAATCCGCCTTAATCATTTAGTTATTATTACATTTAAGTATCCTTTGATCAGTATAAAAGTAAAATTTCATGTAGCGCGTGATAACGTGATAGCAGTGAATATCCGCGGTGGGTGGGAGAAATAGCACCACAAAACCGGATTCCAGATGACATGATGTCCATATCTGACCCCGCAATGAATCGTCGGTGAAGAAATAATAGTATACCATAACATATTTATATAGTTAGATAGAAAAATACTACACTTTAGCAATGCTACTACAGCGTTACAGATAATAGGAATGAACTCTAGAAAGGGGAGAAACAGAAGTTAGAGGCTTTGATCAAGCCAGTTTCAGCAGATGCAGATGCATGAAGAGCAATATAATTAGCGTTAGCCACTTGTGGGAATCGAAGATTAAGACTTATTATTATATATATAATTAAAATTACAGCAACTCGAAGCAGCTACACACGAGTTCAATGATAATCAAGAATTTCAATGATTTGCGTTAGTCTTTTCTCGCTGGATTGACTCTACCGGTTCTTATTGATAGGATAAAGAGAAAAACGGATGACATGATAGACGAGGATACTACTGCTTCACTGAGATATACACCTGGTGTTAACAATACCTTTTTTATTACTACTACAACTACTCAGATACTATAAAAAAAAGTTATCAGCGAGAGTCATTAGAGTGGGGTAAAATGTTTGGTGACACCATTAAAAACTATAATAATTTTTTTCCGACAAGCTTCAAGACGCAAGTTTCCGATCGTTTTTACGAGCTCTTTATATGTCTTCATACATATATCTTCAAATGAATGATAAATTTGACATTGCGTTGTAGAGAGGGAGAGAGAGAGTGGGTTTCTCTTCTGAACTCAAATCAAACATGCTCAGCGATGCAGCCGTTCTGAATGCCCTGAAATTTCTCGGTGTCACTGGAATCATACGAGTTAGATCCAAAAACGTCAAGACTGGCATTGTTATCATGCTCACGGTTCAAGTCATTCGGACTTTTTCTGGAGTTGGCTGCCCGACACAAGTTTGTCTGAGCCCAGTAGCCCACGGTGTGATGCTCTCTTGAGAGCCACGGCGACCAATGCTACTGCTGTTACGATTTGGGCCACATCAGGCCTAACTGCACCTGGGCCTGATCGGCCCACTGTCGCCGTTGCGGCTCTACAAATCACGTTTAATCATTCGGAAGGACTGCACACAGTCGGCACGATGTTGTTTTTCTTTGCCCATAACTGTCCTTGTAATAAATTTTATATATAATATAAAAAATGTATAATATAAAAATTATATATAATATATATAAAGTTATGATGAGCCAGCTTTCGGTAATTGCCCATATCGACTTAACTGAAGGCCGGTGCCGTAATGGGAGTCGAGAGTACATCCACATCGTCGCCAAGCCTTCCAACACAGCAGAAAGAGACCTGGAACGCGCATCGGTTCGCCTGGTTTTTCAATCACAAGTTCAATTCACTAGAAATTGGAAGATATAATAATGTTTGAATTTGAATGGATCTTAAGATGAATAAGTTCGTTTGCTAAGCAACGAATATTGTACAAGTAGTTATATATGAAAACTAGTGTTTGAGGTATGTTTTTGTAGTACGCACTGTTTTATTATGTAGCACCGTCTGTTTATTGTTTTCACTTAACGCAGCATGTTGCGTTTATACAATAGATTAATTTAATATTTCCCCAGTATTAAAGATATAAACACTATGCTAATCTAATGTGCAGGTCACAAGTTGACATACCGAACGAAACGTTTACCATGACGTGAAATTTATATATATATATATATATATATCTCAAGAAGAACGGACATTAAGCGCCATTTTCGCTCAAGTACCTTGACAGTCAAACTGGTTAAAGAACCAGTTTGATGATAGAAAATCTACCATTATAAACAATTATTGCCATTCGACACAACAACTCCATCTTTGTCAAATGTTGAATATTATTTCAACCATATAATTACATAAATTACAAGTGAATGGTGCGTTTTTCAACAAACTAGTATTTAACGATGAAATCAATTTTTATGTCGATGGCTTCGTAAACAAGCAAAATTGTCGCTCCCCATGAGCTTCATGAAAATAAGATGCATGCCAAATGTGCCACTGTTTGGTGTGGATTTGGGCTGAAGGCATTTTTGTACCTTATCTTTCGAAGACGCTGCCGGGACAAGCAGTCCATGATGAGCGGTATCGAAGTACCCAATTTTTTCCCGTAGTTGAACGGTATGGATCCCAAAGGCACGTGGTTCCAACAGGACGTAGCCACTCGTCACCCATCACATGCGGCAATCACATACATTTTTGTTTGGACGACCAGAACTGGCCACTTAGATCGTGCGATTTAACGCCTTTGGACCTTTTTCTCATATATATATATATATGAATGTGCATAGTTTGCGGGGGAGCGTCACGACAACAGAATCGAACGTACAGAAGCAGTACGCTGAGCTATCGATTGTGTTGTTTTTTCCTTCTCCTTTTTTTCTTCGTCCTTTTATGCTTTGCTTGTTTTCCCTCCCCCAGAGCGAGCCCTGAAGACCAGCCAGCTCTGTTTTAACAGGACGTCGTCATGGTCGTATGTTACGAATGAATGAAATAAGTGGGATGTCGATTCTCGAGATGATGTCGTGATGGGAAAACCGACATCATGCGAGCGCATGCCGAGCACCATCGTCAAGGCGGGCGATCGTGGTAGCCGCATCAGTAGTGTCGCCTATCGGAGGGGCCCCCAGAAGGTGAGGTTGAGGTGAGGCAATCACACACGAGACCTGAAGAAGAAGCAGAAGAAGAAGAAGAAGAAGAAGAGGAAGAAGAAGAGCGCTCCGGAGTAGAGGAGCGGGCCAGAACAACGAAGAAAGCGGTAGTGGTTAGGGCGTCGTGAGGCGTGGGGGAGATCTAACAGAGGCCAGGGGAGGCGATACCACAACTAGAGAGGCTTGCCGCCGGAGATAGAATGTCAACCTGGCTACGACCGCAGCCTAACTAGCAGGCCGTCGCTAGTTATGGCTGGCTGGCCGTTAACGTCGAGTTGCAGTAGGTTGTACGTCGCCACTGAATACGGTACAAACAGACACTTCGAACGAGGTGTGGCCAAGTCTTGAGAGGCTTAGTCATATTTCGCATATCTGGGGTGGCTCATCTCCATGCATATATATATATAAAGAGAGAGAGAAAGAGGGAGTGAGACAGACAGAGAAGGCACGGCATTGCTCGAGCCATGAATTGATGTTACTCATATTGCAATTGGTATCACCCACAGCGGTAGAAGCCGCCATCCGATTACCCCCGACGACGACAACGACGAATCCGATAACGCCATGTACCCCCATCATGGTCACGGCCGCCTCCGGCGCTGCCGTTGCCTCCCACCTCCACAAAATGGCGAGTGTATGTGTGTGTTGCTGGCTGACTGACTTACTGACTGACTGGCGTAGTGGGAGGCGTAACGGGGGCATTTACTTAACTATGCTGGTGTTAAGAAGAAGAGAAGAAAGAAACCGAGGCGATATTATGACCTTGTTGTCGCCAGACCTTTTTCTTTTCTTCTTTCTTTCTTTCTTCTTGGGTTGTCTTGTTGGCACGCCGAACCGCCTCTAACCGTTCGATGATAGGCTATAGGCAGGGTCGGGTAGGATAACGAGACTAGCGTCTTAGCACAGACAGACAGATACCACTGAATGGCGAGCTGAACTGTTGCTGGTTTTTCTGCTGCTGCTATTACTTTAGTGTTATCACCACCCGCGTGTGCCGGTCGTCGGACCCACAGAAGGAAAAGCGAAGAAGCTGAGAAGGGGGACGAATGGGGCTCTTAGACAACTAGATTATGTCTCCTACTACAACTACTCGTCGTAGTTGTAGTAGCCCTTGCAGGACATATCACCGGCATGTCGGCGGCGAAATAGCCATTACTACCTTTCCCATTCGTGGTCGTGTGTCGTCGTCCGTGTGCCAACGGCGTAACAAAATCGATAGTAGAGCCGCAGGTCTACGAAGGCGTGCGCAGGATAGCACAAGACAACTGTAAATAAGACAACGCCTTATTTTTTGGACATAGAATCAAATAAGCCGTGGCTGAAGCTATATATCACCTCTCTATCTGCATATGCATACATATTTATTTCTATATATATATATATATATACTACGTCCCTCTTTCTACACATATATACAGTGTGGATATATATATATATATATATGTACGTGCATGCATGTATTACATTACCACATGCATCTGTTTCCATTGGCAGCTCGTAAGATAGGACGCTACATCTGTGGTGAGTCCATCATAAGGACAGAATCTGTGGGGGCGCATCCACTCTACATATATATATATATATATAGAGAGAGAGAGAGAGAGAGAGAGAGAGGGAGGGAGAGGGAGATAGAGACATAGATAGATAAAGAGAGAGAGAGAGACTACGGATAGTATCTCCAACCGAAGAACTGCATTCGACTAAGCTGAGATATTGTAATTAATTAAAATGATCCTTCAATAGACACCAGTTAGCTCGTGTTGTCTTATCGAACTGTTAGCAAGCAGATAGGCGCTGTCGATTTTTAGGCCGTCGTTGAGACGTTCGAAGGGCCGAGTATGGTGTGCTCATTTCAGCATCTGTGCCTAAAAATCAAAGCGGTGGCTCATATTTATTTGCTATCAGGATTCAGTCAGGATACACACGCATGCTTGCGGTATGCATGAGCAGGCACTTTACAACTCACTGTTCCACTGTAGTAAGTTTTTTGCGGATAGACCGGCGTGAGAGAGAAAGCTTTGTAGCAATGTTTTAATGCTTGCCAGAGTATGCATGCAACTGTGGAAAGGTCTGCGAATATATTAAATACTGAGATACACTTGTAGTGCGTATGATGACCCCCCCCCCCCCATTTTTACTATACATCATCGGAATGTGTATCTCCTCACAAACGAATTGACGTTCTTCCTTACTACGGCGTTAGGTATTGGCTCATCAGCTAGACCTTGTTCCTTAATTAGGCACAAAGTCTAGATCTTCAGCTGTCTGTGGAGAAATGTGTTGTATTGCACATTGATCACGCCCATCGAAAGTATGGGCAAACTTGGGCGGGGGGGGTGGGGATGTGAAGCGCATGTGAAACCCTGGTCTCAAGCGGCACCATAAATGACTTGCAAGGTTAAAAAACAAACAAACAAAAAAATACATATATATATATACGTCAGGTTATATTAGATGTAATGTGAATTGCAAAATATTACACACAACTGTAGTGTAGCCTCATTAAACAAACAAGACGACTTGTTATTATTATTAAGAATGGAAAGAATGACGAGAGACTTTATCGTATGTATAAATGTTTTGCCGAATGCCATGTCAAAGAAGGCAACCGTAAGACATATGTTTGCTTGGCGGATAACTGCAAAATTTTACGGAAATGTAACTGTGTAAATATGTATAATTAAAAAAAAATTCAATGAAAGCGAATTTGTGTGCATTAGTGTATGTACATTTATCAATGATCGGTCATAAAAGGGACTAATCGTTCCCGTGCGAGTATAAGCTTTAGATGGCTAGTAGGTCTTAAATCTTGTTTGGTCAGTTAATATTAGGAACACTTATTCATATATGTATTGCGTAGTTTGGTGCGCGCTTGCATATTTTAAGAAGGATTGCCGCTCGTCCATCGCTACTGGGGAATGTTGTTATTCAGGTCGGAATCGGGTAGGATTTTTAGGGTTAGCATAGTTTGTCTCTAGCTGCTTCAGAGTGCAATCTAACGGCTCGTTCTCTCCCGTGCTCCTTGCTCGTTTGCCCTATTTACCCAGACGATCCAAAATTGATTAGATTCATTCGAGTGGCTTTTTCTGACTCAGAGTCCGCCAATCCAGCTGCCACACAATCGTCGAACTGTGTGACTTATCGAAGTTATATATATATATATATATATATATATATATATATATACATATACATATATATAACTATCCCGTCGTAGCAGCCAGGGGGAAACTCGTCAAGGTAGCAGCCGCGTCAAAAAAAGATATGCCTCACGCCACAAGCCAAGGACTCGGCGCAAGCTCTCATAGAAAGCAGGGTGTGTTACATAAACGCCGGTCGCCAGTCGTATCCTATGACTATTTACTCGTCGTCAGCCGGATGTCGGAACTACGAAAACTATTGAAAACTGTCATGTTTATGAGTCACTCTGTCGGCATTGCCCTTACTGCGCAATACTACTAGTACAACTTACACTTAAACTTTTTGCGGTGGCACCCTCAGCCAAGATTTAACATGGCGTCGATGAAGCCGTGCGAAAAGCGGGACTGCTTTTCGCATTGCTTCATCAGACGGACTACCCCGATAAATACAGGTAGTTCAACAAGTTCTTAAAATGAGCTTTTCAGAATTCGAATTTTTTCGCGCTTTCACCGCTATTGGAAACGGCAACTTTTTGATTGCTAGCAGTCAAAATGTTATGGTGATTGGCCGTTGCGATTTCGTTTGATCGCTTTTCCCGTGCAACGTATCGGCGTGATTTTGAAAAATTGAGAAAAAAGAGTTTCGAGTGGTTATCAAGCGTTTTTATTTCAAAAGTTGGAATACGACCCAAGTGAAAACTGAGTTAGACGAGGTGTACGGTGACTCTGCGCCATATTTTGCCACTGTTTCCAACTGGATTAATGAGCTAAAAAGAGGTCGCAGGAGCACCGAGGATGAACTACGTTTAGGACGCCCAAAAACGGCAACTGATGAGGAAAACGTGAAAAAAGTGCGGAAAATCGTTGCCGCAGATAAGCGAGTGAACATTAAGGAGATATCGGAGGCCTTGGGGATCAGTTTGGGTAGTGTGCATTTCATCCTGCACGAGAACTTGAAGATGAAAAAACTCAGAGCAAAATGAGTGCAGCATTTGCTCAACCAAGGCCAAAAAGACGCGCGTGTTTCCGCTTCACAGCGAAATTTAGCCAAGATGTCAAAAAATCCGTCGGATTTTTGGCGCAGATTCGTGACCGTCGATGAAAGCTGGGTCCATCACTACACTCCCGAGACCCAAGAAGCATCTCGCCAATGGTGTGCACCTGGTGAAGGACCTCCGAAGAAGAAGGTGCGGACAACGGCATCGGCCGGAAAGATGATGGCTACGGTTTTTTGGGACCAACGTGGAATAATTCTAGTCGACTACCTTGAGAGCGGTAAAACGATCACGGGAAAATATTATGCAAGACTGTTGGACTGCCTAAAGCAAGAACTCATCGTGAAACGGTCCGCTTTGCAGAATAAGGTTGTCCTGTTTCACCAGGGCAATGCTCCTGCACACAAGTCGCGGCAAGCATCGGCAAAACTGGCCCAACTGAGGTTCGAACTTATTGAACAACCTTCCTATTCTCCAGACCTGGCCCCCTCTGATTATTTCCTCTTCAGACATTTGAAGAATCGTCTCGGTAGAAAGCGTTTTTCCAGCAATGAAGAGGTTACAACTGCTGTCAATGCCTATTTTCAGTCTAAAGACGCAGAATTTTACTCAAGAGGCATAAATGCTCTGAAATATCGGTGGGAAAGTGTATTGAGCTTCTCGGGGAGTATATCGAATAAGAAAAAATTAAAAACAAAATTTGGAAAATTCTTGGTTTTCATTTTAAGAACTTGTTGAACTACCTGTACAAATGTGCAACGGTGGGGCTCGAACTCGCGCACCCGTATCTGGTGTCTCCTACGGTTGGAGCCCCACACTACCGGCCCACTCTTGCAGGGAGCTTCCCCGCTATGGTGACCGTGCGTGTGTGCAACCGCATTTTTCCAGTTAGTCCTCTAAACAAAAACAGTTTAGTTGGCTTGCATTCGCACTTAATTTTCCAATTGAAATCAAGCAGTGAAAGCAGTGAAAATATTCGGCCTGCGTGTCGGCAATCTCTCCCTTGCGGCAATAACTCTCGTGGGACGGACAAACCTGTGGCATGCCCAGTCACTAGTTGGCGAGCTAAAAAGTACGTAATCACTGTCCAGGAATAATTAAAAAAAACACCAAAACGTGGTCAAGTCTGGCTTGGCAACGGATGAAATGTATTACTTATTTAAAGATTGACGGTATAACGACAACGTGACATAATCGCAGATCGGTTTGTGCGAGGAAAGAGTAAGCAGAAGTGGGTTGTTAGAAAATAAAGGGTCGATCGTGGCGAAGTTTTGTTCAATACTAAAATTAAATTACTGTAGTATTATAACTATAAGAAAATATTTAAATGAGACTTTAAATAAGTGGTAATATATATATATATATATATATATATATATATATATATATATATATATATATATATATATATATATATATACCTTGTACACGCTTCATGTTCCACAGCTTTGATGTGTTGCATCTCCCCTCTCTCGTTTATTGACAATGAAGTTATTTTTAATTCGATTTTAAATCGCGTGTATAGCTTACACTTTGTCGAGATGAAGTGCAAAGAGCTGTTTTTTTTATTTTAGCTCTTTATCTGTTAAGATTAGGCGCAAATCCGTTAATGTCTCCAAACTAGGACACGGTGTGGGTGTCTGCGAAGACACTTTTTAGGCCGCAATCATTCTCTAAGCTATTACTTCCTACGGTACAGTAAATTCCAATTGAGGCTAATTAATAGGATATGGCTAAGTTTACTAGTCTTTTAGAGTGCCACCCGTTTTCTCGTCATTTGCAACATGGTAGAGCAAATTACTCAACAAATGAAGTGTACAAGCTGATCCCTAGTGCTCAGACGCAAGTATTCCAGATTTTCAGACCCGTTAACCAGTGTTTTTCAACTTCGACGCGCACATCGACCTGCATTCCCGCAGTGATGCCTCAGTCAACAAACATAAAGAAGACCTCAAGTAAGCCCAGTGAAATGTCAGTCATGAATGTGTCTCGCGATGATTCTAGTCGTTCGCTAAACCAAATCTGCGGAAAATGCCGCACGACGGTTAAGAGGACGCCTATTAGTTGCGATACATGCTCATCTCACTACCATCCAAGATGTGTCGATGTTATTATGACAGTGATCAACAAAAGGAAATCTGATGATCCATTATTTAAATGGTGCTGCCCAAGCTGTAAAACTAACCGCGTTGCTACAGGAACTCACACAAACAACTCACATAATCTAACTACCAATAATACGGCCGCCTCCAGCGAAAACAGTGCAGACCCCAACGACATTAGCGAGAGAGATAACTGCTCCACCAGCCCGAGCCAAAACCACCAAGCCGCCCAAACCATCGAGTCATCAGATATCGACACGAGAGGTTTGGCGGGCCATTCACTATCGGCGGCATCGGAACATATCTCAGCGCGCAAAGATTCTATGGCCGATGTGAGCGCCCTGCTGACGTCTCTCGAATCAAAGCTATCTCTTCTCACCAGCATGCCAGCTCAGATGGAGCGGTTGGAGACAAAAATTAACGAATGCTTGCTTCTCACCGGTAAAGTCGAGCGACTTGAGGCAGAAGTCCACGACCTAAAGCAAAGAATGAACACTACAGACACCTCTATGGAATATTATATGCATTCAGTGGAGGAGGCTGTAGCCGCTGTGCAAGAGGTCCATTCGACCGTTAACACAATTAAGGAGATGTCGACTGGCGCAAAGGCGCTAGCGGAGTCGGCATCGGCCGGACATGCGTTTAAGGACCAGTACGACCGCCGGCCTGATGTGGTATTAACCGGGATTCCCGCGAAGAGAAGGAAACGGACGAGGAGGTGCGCGCGACGGTTATTGAACTTTGCCAGCAACTAAATGTGGAACTTGATGAACGCGACATCGACGTCGCCCACCGCTGCCCCAGAACTCGTACGATCAACGGGAAAAACATCACCGACCGCTCCCAGTTGCTGGTGCGGTTTGTCTGTCGGTGGAGGAAACTTGAGGTGCAACGAAGATGCCGGGAAGTGAAGCCGAATTCGAGCATTCTAGCCGGCTGCCAGGGAAGGAACAACAACATCTACGCCAATGACCATCTGACACCCGCCAACGCGAGCCTGCATTACCGCCTCCGTCGCCTCAAGGCCAACAAGAAAATTTCTGACGTCCGAACGTCAGACTGCCGCGTACAAATCCGTCTCAACAGCAACGCTCCCTGGCGGGACGTGACAACCGACACCGATATCGATGCCCTTGTCGGTCGCAAATAGTCGTCACCATATTATTACTATATGACAGCTAGTCAAACAATTAATGTCACAGAACTTAAAATAGAACCTGACTCTTTCTACGGAATACACTGCAATATTAATGGTGCCAAGTCTCATATACACGACATTGAAACGATGTTACATTTGCTTCCTTACCCTCCGTCATTTATCGCTTTGTCGGAAACTCGTATCTCGCGACAGGAGGCAGCCGCTTTTCAGATTAATTCCAATTAGATTTATTTCACTCAGATTGAGTATAATATACAGTTCACGATGTTTCTTCATAATACTCTATCTTCTTCACGCTTTCGGCGAGAGAAGTAGTGTAACGATGTTTTGTTCAGCGCTGTGCATCCCACTGCATGGTACTTGGCACACCTCTTCAGGCAGAACCGGCAGGTGCACAACTCGTACTCCTCGTGAAAGGCTGCGTTTGAACATACCAGGTAGTGATAACCATGCACTATGTACCTGGTGTATACGTGGCGACTGTCACATGCAGGACCAGACCAAAGGTGCACGGCATTGAAAACGTCCAAACCACCGACCTCCCGTCTGGCCTGTTCGACTTTAGCTTCCCATTCAGAAATGAAACATTCGTATGGTACTGTACGCGGCATCTTCAGCCTTAGTCGGATTGTTTCAGTAGCCGGTGGACAACCTGACATGAGATACACAAAGCGGCTCCTTGCTCGAATAGACAAGCAAAGCACTCGCTTCATATATAATGAGAAACACCTCTCAAGCTGGTTAAAATTCGCCAGTGTGAGGTGGTTCCACACCCTGTCAAGGCCATACATCAGCCCCGGAACAATCTTAAGCATGAAGAGCCTCACTGCTGAGAAAACGGACAGTCTTCGGACATTGCCTACTTCCCCGTAAAGAGAGACAAGTGCCTTCCGTACTGTTTCGTTTATATGCGCTGTGAACGTCGTTCCCGTATAATGAACCCGAAGGCCAAGATACTGGAAAGAGTTAACAAACTCCAATGGTTGGCCGCAGCAACGTATAACGTCTCTGGCAGCCAATCGACCTCCACGCCTGAATTTCATGGCTTTGGTTTTCCTGGTGTTTATCTCAAGTCCCTTCGAGACAAGGAACGCCTCTATCATAGAGGTAATGCGCTTGATGGCACCTAGGTCGCGATGAGCGACCACGATATCATCTGCATACATCACCACCACGGCTTTTTGGTACTCCTGTCGGACGTAACCGACGAGGTCAGCAAGGAGAAGTGTAAACGAGACGCAGCTCAGCGGGTCTCCTTGCGGAGTTCCCACATTTTGCTTAATCTCCAATACACCCTGCTCACCGTCTACCAACAAGGTGTCCTCCTCAAAGAAACTTGCTATTACACTCAGGAGAGAGCCACCCACTCCTGCTCGTTGGAATGCTTCAACCAGCAGATAGCGAGGGGCTTTGTCAAAGGCCTTGACGCAGTCAATAAAGACTGCATACAGATGACCTCTGGGTTGTGCCACAGCTCGCTCGATTTCTGACTGGAGAACGTGGATTGCATCACGGGTGCCTCGGCCTCTCCTAAAACCGAATTGCTCCGGTGGAAGTGCCTCTTCAGCCACGTGCTCAATCCGCCGAATCACCAACTTACAGAAAATCTTCTTCAATGTGCGTTCTGACGCCACTCCACGGTAGAGATTTGGATCCTGATGGTCATCACCATGCCTACCCTTGAACAGGAGAGAAAGCCTGGCGACATGCCAGACTTTAGGCATCCGCCCCCTCTTTATAATTTCATTAAAGAAATCACAAAGAGTTTCTGCCAAGAGAGGGAGTGACTGGATCCAATGCTCATAGCAGACCTGATCGGGCCCTGAGCTCTTTCTCTTCGGGAGTGACCGTAGGACCTGGCACACCTCCTCCACCCCGAAAGGCAGATTCATGTCGTGCTGCTCCAATGTAAGCGGATGCTGTACGATTGGAGATACGGCCGCAACGTCACGATTGAATAAAAGATTAGTTAGGTGGCTCTTTACCTGTCCGTCACTAAGCGGATTCCCCGCCCTACGAGGTCGCACGATGTAAGCTGAGGGCTCTCGTTCTGCTCTTTCAAGCAGCCGTCGTTCCTCCCGCCTCGCGTGTTCCCTTTTATGATTATAGCAGAGTCTTATATAGGCCTTTCTACGCTCAAAATAGTCCTGCCTGGCTTGCAGTGATGATGTTGCTTTGGCTCTTGCTTGGCGCAGGAGTTCAAGCACTTCAACGTGGGCTAGGTAGCAGGCTCGAGAGTACCACGGGCGTGATCTCTTCTGCCATAACCTTTTCCACTTCACTGCACTTCTCATCGTCCTCTCCAGCTGGTCACAGGTTGTATCGATGTCAGGGCTAACCTCAAGACCGCCCACCGCTCTGTCCAAAAGAGATAGATTAATCCGTCTCATTGCAGACCAGCGCGGCGGATTATGTCGGTCTCGCCAAATACCGGGAACATCGACAACGGCCAACACTGGTTGGTGTTTTCGGGCCGCTTCATCGAGAACATCGAAGCTTTCAATTTCACGGCTGACAAGGTTGTGAAACAACAGGTCGATGGTGCTGCTTCCATTGTGACTTAAATATGTATAGTCTTCACGCGCGTTGGCACATTTTAGACCAATATTTTCCATCACCTGAAGCAGCACCTCGCCTTTATCATCGTTGGCCCCACAATCGATTCTGGCATTGAAATCACCGCCGACGATAGTTGGCATGGTCAGATTTAACTCTGAAAGTCCAAAGCTCACCGTCTCAGCAACCTCCGCAGAATCGAATGTGGGTGGGAAATAGAATACAGCGACGTTTACCCTCCCAGAGGAGAGCACCACGCAGTATTCATCTTTCCTGACGCATTGCATCGGTGGGAAGCGTTTATGTAGGTAGATAGATAACCCACCCACAGGTCTTCCCCGACCTCCCGCAGGTAAGACAGCCAGCTGGTGAAAGCCCCGCATATCATTGATATGCAGTTCGTCCCGCTGAAATGTCTCCGTGAGAAGTGCAATGTCAACCAACTTAAACATGTCATCACGTGCAAGATCCATTGCCCCCTTAAGTCCCTCACAATTCCAGAGAAGCACTCGTAGAGGTATGTTTGCCACTACGCTCGCAGTTCTAGAACTGGTCAGTCACTTACGGGGGCTTGGACCGCCAGGCGCACTAAAACTCTCCTTAACCATCCTCTCGTAGGGGACGTCCCCAACCCAGCGACGGAACAGGCTTCCCTTTGGCCAGAATTCATTTCTGCAACAGTTTGCGTAATCTTCGTCACGCACCACCACACAGAACACAGCATCACTACCATGTGTATGTAGCTTCCAAACTGCTTTCACAGTTATGCCCTTGCCAGTAAGCCAGGCTTGCAGCCCGATCGCCGATGTCTTCTGCGCCAATCGTGCCACTCTCAAGGCGCAGATCTTCGCTGGTCTAGCATAGACTTCTAATCCGCCTATGCCATCTGTTGCACTACCGCGCTGCATTCGATGTTTTGTTTTGTTGTCTCGTCGCTTACGAACCACAACAAAACCATCGTCGTCTGCCTTCTCCTCCGGACGTGGGTCAGCTGGATCTGCTGTCGGCGTTGTTGTTGCCGCAGCTGGTGACGCCGCTGTACCACCACCAGGTGGTTCCATCTCCACAACAGCGCCGTTCAAGTTGCCACTGTCGTTACTCAACTCTGCAGACGCCAAGCTTCTCTTGGCGCCTGCGCGGTTGTTTTTACTGGTCTCTCCAGCCAGCTCTCTCGTCTTTGGCTCAGTGACGTCATCTCCTTCTCTGCTTTTCAGATTAATAATTATAACCAATTTGTTGATTGCCGTAATGAGCCGGGTGGAGGTGTGGCACTGTTTATTAGACATGATTATGTGGTACGCGAGCGGAACGATCTCAAACTACTCCTTCCGGCAGACGCTCGATGCGAAAGTATTTTTGTTGAGGTGTTTGCCGATGGTCAGAGTACAGTTGTGGGATCATTTTATAGGCAACCGTCGGGGAGGCCCTTGGATTTCTTGTGTGCACTAGAAGAATTACTGCCTAAAATGAATAGCCTAAACACAATATGTCTCGGTGATGCGAATATTGACTTGTTAGATAAGGGCTCACATGCAACTGACCTGTATGAGTTACTACACTCGTATGACTTTCAAGAGATTATTGGTTTGCCGACTAGAGTGGCTTGTGTGGACACTGCTCACGGCCAACGTATCACCGAAACATGCATAGATCATATTTACTGCAATGTTTCACCCAAGACAACTATCGCCTCCGGCGTTCTTACGACCACTTTTTCTGACCACTTTACCACATTTATTTGTCTAAAATCTAAGCCGTCGGCCGCCAACGAGTGCCCACAATTCAAACTCAACTATGATCAAATAGTCGCCGAACTGTCATCGTCTATGTGGGACGACCTATACGGACTGCATGACGTCAACGAGGCATTTGAATTGTTTAGAGTAAGAGTTATGTCGGCGGTGAAGCGTAATAGTACTGAGATCAAGAATACTAAGTCGAGAAACGTAATTCGAAAAAAATGGGTGACACCGGAATTATATGCCCTTATTAAAGAGAAGGAACAGGCGTACGCAATACACAGAGCTGACCCCACACACAACGGCAAATGCAAAACTTATCGTATACTCAGGAACAGGGTGACAAGATTCTCACGCAAATGTAGAATGAAAGCGAACTGCAACATAGTTACAGACAGAATGAATAACCGGAGGGGTCCTTGGGAGGCAATCCAAACTGTACTTGGAGGTGTTCAGGATAAAAAATGTACCAAACTTCTTGTAAACGGGGAACTCGTCACCGATGAAACTTCGCTAGCTAACATATTCAACCACTACTACGCAACATGTGTGACCCGTTACAACGAGTGCTCATCGAGCTATGCCATTCCGGATAACGTCTCGACGCCTGCCGAGCAATTCTCTCTGCAGCCAGTCAACGTTCACAGAATTCACCACCTTTTACAAAATGTTAAAATATGCTCCACCGCCCCCGAACAGATTCCATCACTGGTTCTTCGTAGGGCTGCGGACGCACTCGCATCGCCTCTTGAGTATATTATCAATCTTTCCATCAGAACAGGAGTATACCCCAATGTCCTAAAGCTATACCGTGTGGTTCCATTGTTCAAAGGCGGGGATCGCCTGTCCCGAGACATTTATAGACCTATCAGCATTCCCGCGCCAATAACGAAGGTCTTTGAAAAATGCATTTTTGAACAGTTTACAGATTTTATCGAAGGACACAACGTCCTACATTGTAGGCAGTTCGGTTTTCGACCTAAGATGTCGACGATTGTGCCTGTCATGGATTTTGTCGAGGACATACGGAAACACTTAAAATCAGAGAAGACTGTAGCAGCGGTATTTCTTGACCTTAGAAAGGCGTTCGATACAGTTGACTTAGACATTTTTTTTAAAAAACTCTCTACTTATAGGGCTAGTGAAAATTTTATAAAGTGGGTGCGCTCATTCATCTGTGAAAGACGCCAAGTTGTCCAAATTGGACAATCTTCTTCTCATATAGAAAATATATCGATTGGAGTGGCTCAAGGGAGTATCAGTGGTCCGCTATTATTTAATATTTTTGTTAACGATATTTTTAGTATTCCTAACCACGCAAAACTAACCTTGTTTGCTGACGACACAACGGCTCTATTCGTGGGCGACTCTCCCCAACAAGTTGAAACAATGATTCGTGGGGATATTGAAAGGCTATCTCTATGGTTCAAAAATAACGGCCTCTATATTAATTGGTCCAAAACAGGAATTGTTCAGTTTAAAACTCCAAGAGGCCAATCGACAATCAATCCTGAAGCTTTTGCATGCGACCGCAAGCTTAATATACTAGTTGAAGCCAAGTTCCTGGGCATTGTTCTTGACGAACATCTGACGTTCCAGGCGCATGCGAAACATGTCAGAAAAAAAATTGTCAGTGGCGTAGCCGCCATATACCGCACACGCAAAATCCTTCCCCGCCAATGCCTTACGGCAATGTACCACGCGTATGTACAGAGCCACCTAACATACGGTCTGGAGGTGTACGGTCTTTCTTATGCATCTAATATAACTCCGCTTCATTTGCTTCAGAAAAGAGCACTTCGTCTTGTCTTAGGCCTCCCACGTCGCGTCTCAATAACGATAGAACAATATAAGGAACTCTCGGTGCTCCCGTTACCACATCTTATTAAATTTACCATAGTTGTCGAAATAAAGCGTATTCTTCTTGGCCATCATCCCAACCTGGTTGGCCTTATCGAATCTGCAAGGACCCAAAACACCCGAGGCTCGGCATCTCACTTGCTAATTGTCTCCCCGGCCACAAGTACGCAATCAAGGTTTGCACTATGTAATTCAGGTGTTACCTTGTGGAACAAGTTACCTAGTGGCATTAGGACACTAATATCGCTTAGTCAATTCAAAAACACTGCTAGAACGCACTAACTTACCTTACTTGCGTCTGAATAAACCATATTTATGTAATTATGTACACAATCTATAGATAAATAATTGCAATAACACGAGATACTACGGTGATAATGTATAAAATCTTACTGTAACTTGTACATATGCTTCGCACTAGCCTGTGGCTATATGAAGTTGTAACACAAATGAGAAACTACAATTAAGAATGAATAAACGTCATATCATATCATATCAAAACAATTGTTCTTAGTTTTAAATCAGTAAAATGTCGACATTGTGCAAGATTAGATTATATAGGTTTGTGTGTGTATATAATATTGTGATTACACTTGACAGATGCAGGTGATCCAACGATAGGTATTTTTAATGAAATATGACTTTGACATAAATTGTGACAGATTGCCTGTAAAAGAGCATGTCAATAAAACAACCTGATGATGATGATGATGATGATGAAAAGAGTTCAGTGCAGTGCAATCAATCAATGTATTGTAGACTCTCAATCAATGTATTATAGACAGCTAGCGGTGTCATTAAAACGCACAACCACCACACCATCTTCTAAGTAGGGGAGTGTGCATGGCTCATAACGAAAAGTTAATAATAAAATAAGGTAGGTAAAGAGGTAAATAATTAACTAATATTGGTATTGCTCTCGTACAGTAGCAATACAACATAATGACAAGAGTCTTACTAAAGAATCCATACAGTATCATACATACATGCATAGTATACATGACAATACTGTAACGGCCTATTTACTGGCACGCACGGCACGCAAAGTCAGCAATCGTTTTCAAAATTTGCCGCCACAAGCTGGTCCGGCCAGCTGAGTCCAGCCAGCCGGCACTTGCTCTATTGGCGTTCCGTGTTCTTCATGGAGTAGTACTTCGTGGTGGATTTGTGGCCACCAGTGTCAATTAAGTCACAGTTTTTCTACGCTGGCCGAGCGTTTGCGTTCTGTGGGACGCCAGCTACTCGCCGTGTTTCGCGCTGAAATGATTCGCAGATACAGCAAGTGTACACTGAGTGGACCAAATCAAACGACGGAACTCAACGATGCCGAAGAGACGTTTCTAAATGGCGACAGCAGCAATGCACCCCAGGGTGAGCACCAGCCGGCGACACTCTGTAATAAATACACGAAGCACTAGCTTATTACGCTTACCGCTAGATATTGCTGATCATTGCATCATCAGATCTGTGATATAACTAATTGAGTTATAATTTTTTATTTATTATGAACCCATTTGTGTAATATATGACATTTCATTATGAACTCGACCGTCGTTTTGATTATATATACATGTATATGCATATAGCTGTTTATTTTTTTTTTGTAAATTAACTGGCAAAATTGCATGGATGTACACCGGGCATTGTTGGTAAGGCTGTGAGTACTGTGAGATTCACAAACCTACTAAATAGCAGTCGTATCCTTTGTCCCGTGTCGGAAGTGGCCGCAGTTTTCGAGATTACTTCTCCTATATATATATATACATGTATGTATATATATATATATATATATATATATATATATATATATATATATATTTACATGTATATATATATATATATATATTAATAGAAAATTTGACGCTGGATGAGGTACAATGTGCATACATCTGAAACGTTCAGGATACTGAGCTTAAGACGAGAACATCCGACGCAAATTTTACCATTAGACCTAAAGTCTACAAGCGCTCTCCTGAACAACCTCGATCGTCTACATTATATTTTAGTTTGTCTTCTCAGCCTCCAATACAATAATCCAAGGTCGGGGCCAGCAAAGAGGGGCGAACTAACAGAACTGCAGATTAAAGCCTATTTGATATCAGCAAAAGGCTACAAAGTGAACGTGATAAGTTTCTAACAATACTCTAGTCGCGAATGCAACATGCCCTAAAGTATAATTTCTTGTGCATCCTAGAGAATGGAATGGAAATCTCAGACCGTTTGAGCAGAAGCAAGGCGTCGTCCGCAAATAGACGTGCAGTGTTTATTTGTAAAAGAAAGAGCCAAGAATAAAGCCTCGCAAGACTCCCATATTAGTTAGTAGCGCCTTTCGAAGCATAGGCGTCCAGCATGACATACAAGCCTTAATATCTCAGAAAAAAAGCCAGTTTTCGTCAAGACGATAATATCTAAAAAAAAAAATAAGGTTGTATAGGGCGTACAGTAGGTGCTTCGCTGCATTTTCTTCTCTGCAATTCGGCAGATATCAATAGGTGCTTCGCTGATAGCACCGCTATCATCGGCATAAGCTTGCCTTGCATAAGCTGCAAGATATCGATAAGCGCGAGTGTTCAGATGAACGGAATTCACGGAATCCGTTCTCAGTTTCGACTAACAGGTCAACATACGTGTCCGAATACTTAGAACCTAAACCTAATGCTCGTAAAGCTTGGCAGTTATGTGTTACAAGAAATAAATTGTATCTGCTTGATTCTGCAGTGCGCGTGTGCGCGGACTTCGAGACCGGCTACGTGAGTGTCGTTCAGATGGACGACTCGACGCGCACCGTGATCCCTGAGCGATCGTTGGTTCTCAAGCGAAAAATGGACTCGTGTCTCGTTAAGCATCAGGAACGAATTCGACTTGACAGGAACAACTTATTCGAGGTGAACTTTCCTCCCAATGACAGTGAGGATTTGGAGTTCAGCTCGAACGGTAAGTGCCAAGTGTCCAATGCTTGGCATGCTTGGCGCCTCCTGAATATATGAGTATAGTTAAATACATACATGTCAAATACTATATAATTTCGCAAGCTTGATCATGACCAACGTTTGTTCGCAATGAATGATAAGTGCATATACAGCATAGGCTCTACGAATGGAGGAATGGAGTCGAATAACGTCATCCATTCTTCAATTTCTCCACCCTGATTGTAGCATTTGTTTTGAGCGGTGGTTTTTGCTATGTGTATGTCTTAGCGAGGTAATAAATCAAATTTCCGATGATGCTGTTCGTAGATTCTCGCTCATGCTACACTCAACGCAGGTGTGATATTGTTCTTTTTGTAGATCGTAAACGTGCCAAGACTAAGCATGAAACCGACAAAGTTCTATCGCCCGATGATTTGTTGGCAAATTTCTCAAAAGCGTGCAACGATGCGAAACGCATGAAGTCCGTAACCACGGCCAATCATTTGCGTGGCGGCGCGTCTGCATCAAATACGGCACCAGCACAGAACTCAGAGAAGCCAGATGGTTAGTATATATATATAGGATGGAGTACGTATATATATATATATATATATATATATATATATATATATATATATATATATATATATATATATGTATATATAAATGTATATATATACATATATATATATATATATGATATATATATATATATATATATATATATATATATATATGTATATATAAATGTATATATATATACATACATATATATATATATATATCATAATTTATTCATTGTAATTAATCACCGCCGGTGGGAACATGACAATTGGGTCCCTGCGAACGTGTGCACGTTTACGAAGGGTCCAATGTAGGAACCAACCATCTCTGGAGGGTTCCCCGGACCGAAGCCGCGTTGCCCCGTTGCACATCCAGCGACAGACGCTGTCTGAGAAATTCGCCCGCTCGCCTATCACCGCTGGCTAGACCTATATATATATATATATATATATATAAGCTTGATGGTTAGTATATATATATATAAAGAGAGAGAAAGAAAAAAGAAGATGCTAGAGCAAGTGCACTGTATGTAGAAAACCTTAGATTTATGGTTTTTTTTTATTTATACTTGACATCGAGTATCTTTTTTAGGTTCTTGGGAGGACCTCGTTGACATAAAGGTGCTCGCGTTTCGGCCCTCAGTTAGCATTCGTTCGCCAAAGTGCGCTTGCTTTGATATGGATGGTACATTGATCACCACCCGAAGTGGCAAACGGTTTCCGGAAAACGCAGACGACTGGAAACTACTCTACCCAGACGTCATCCAAGCGCGGATGCGTGAACTCCACAGCGATGAGTATGAGCTGACAATCACCCACTATTTATTAATTTTTTGCCAGTTAGCATTTTGTTTATTGTAACACATCTAGACTCTAATCTAATGGCATGCAGACTACTAGAATTTTCCCAGCTGTGACTCTAAGCTTTGCTCCTTACTTATACATATTAGGTAAGTCAAAAAGTTCGTCGGCTTTTTTACCCGATTTTAAAGAGCCTTATTTATGCAGACAACAGTATTTTTATTCAATGATATATTGACCGTTTTGTTCGATAACCTTCGCCCATCGCCTCGGTAGATCCATGATTTCTTTCTTCCAAAACGTCTTGTCCTTCTCGTCAAAATACTGAGTGAGGTGATTATTTATAGCCTCCAAAGATTCAAATGTTGTGCTATCAAGGGAGTTCTGGAGAGACCTGAACAAGTGATAATCAGATGGTGCGAGGTCGGGACAATAAGCTGGATGCGGCAGCACGTCCCAGTCAAACTCCGCCAATTTTTGCCGGGTGGCCAAACTTTTGTGTGGTGTCGCCTTATCATGTTGAAAAGTGACGGCCCACCTGTTTGACAATTCCGGGCGCTTCGTTGCTACTGCAGCCTTCAAATCTTCGAGTTATCTGCAGTAGACGATGGAGTTGATCGTCTGACCCATTGGAAGCAGCTCAAAATACACGACGTCCTTACAGTCCCACCAGCAGCACAGCATAACCTTCTTCTGATGAATTTCGGGTTTAGGGATAGCTGCGGCCTGTGAACCTCTGGGGACCCAACTTCTTTTCTGTGTTACGTTTCTGTAGAGTATAATTTTTCATCGCCGGTTATCAATCTCCTCAGAAATGGCTCATTCGAGTTCTTCCGGAGGAGTGCGTGACAGGTATCGACTCGCCCTTCAAGCTGCCTATCATTGAGGTCGTGTGGTAGCCAGATATTCCGCTTGCACGAGAAACCTGCATCATGGAGGCGATTCCAAACGGTTCCGTGGGAGACTCCCGTTGCATCTTCAATTTCTTTTATGGTCAAACCTGGGTTCGAAGTAACCAGGCTTATGACTTCGTCGGTCTCCACAACATTGGGTCGTCCTGACCTCGGTTCATTTTCGAGATTGAAGTTTCCAGCTTTGAAACGGGCGAATCGCTTTTCGACTGTGGATTTGTGTACTGCGTTTTCGCCGTAGACTGCACATATCCTCCGGGTTGTTTGCGCTGCACTTATGCCTTCACGGTAGGAGAACAAATGTGTCGAAAATGCGTATTTTTGTCCTCCATTGCAAACAGCTGCCAATTCCGCAAACGAAACGGTAAAATTGGAACCGGTATACCGTCGCGCCGCGGGAATTTCAAAAATGTGGTCCCAGAAGGCCGACGAACTTTTTGACTTACCTAATAGCTTCCTGTTTCGGAAATGCTTTATGTGGCATTTGATGTGTTTAAACGTAATTGGGTAAGGAGAGCCTCATGACTACCGTTCAGCCAGTGGGAGCAGCTTCAGTTGAAAAGCTGGGGGAGGCGGACGGGTGCAAGCGTCAGGGCACATCTATGACATGGCATGCGTGTAAAGTAAATTTTAATAGTTATCAGGTTATTGAGAAGGTTTCTCAAAGGAAGAGCGAAGAAAGGTTACCAAACAACAGGTTTTGGATAAACGTCGATAAACACGTTGCTTGCGCATATGTGTACATGTACATAGCTTGCGCATACGTGTATATAGAATGTGAACTACATATATGTATGCAAATACACGTATAAAGAGAAAGTGAGAGAAAAGGCACCTTTCATGAGAAAAGGCACTACTTTCATATAACTTCAATCGTTCTATTAGTTAGCTCATGGTGCTCCTTGTGTAAGTTTTGCAGGTATAAGTTGGTTGTGTTTTCTAATCAGCGTGGGATTGAGACAGGCAAGTCGAGTAAGCCAATGTTGCAGCAAAAATTTTTCAATATTATGCTGAAACTAGGCGTTCCCTTGACAATGTACCTTTCGTATGGCTACGGAATATACCGAAAGCCTTGCGATGGCCTCTGGAAGCTGCTCGAAGAGGAAAACGGTGTGTACACGCAATTTGATAAAAAACAAATATTTAATTTAATTTTTAAAAAAGCTGACCTGAGCGTCCTTAAATACGTTTACGCTGGCCTAAAAGTTCTTGATCTTGAGCTGTCTAGGTGTATGCGCCGCTTCGGTGAAAGAAATTGTGTGCTGTTAACACTCACTGTAGCACTTATTAAGATTACCTGCAAACCTTGCCATGAGTATCCACGAATATTATCTGAATGTAATTTGTTAGGTAGACATATACCGTATATAATGTTATTACTATTATTCTCTATTGTTACAGTCTTACGAATGAAAAAATGGCCTTGATCAACCATGTGAATTGTTGCAGAATTTCGTCAGGTTAACTAAACTTAGAGAGATAGAGCCGTACGATCAATGTGGTAGTGAATCAGCTCTTTGTGTTTACCCTTTGTTTGCCCCCCCCCCCAGAAAAAAACTATTTCACTACTAACAGTGTGCTTTCATTCACCATCTATTATCAACAGGCCCAGTTGATAAGTTCGTAAGTTTCTATGTGGGCGATGCAGCGGGCCGACCGAAGGACTGGCAGCCAAAAGCGAAAAAAGATCACTCGAAAGTGGACCGCTTGTTTGCCTTGAACGTAGGTGTGGATTTCTACACGCCTGAAGAGTACTTTTTAAAACGTTCCAAGGCCAAGTAAGTACGCGACTGCGAGACGTAAATTGTTTCATCCATGAACTACGACTACAAACCTACCTACCTACTTATACTGCTGGCTTGCTATCGTAGGCTTGCAGTTGTCAGTAGCCAAAACAACAAGGGGTTGAAATAGTATTAAAGAATGGTTCCAGCTCCTCGCCTCTTCCTGAGGCCATTTAGGTGAGAGGTTTTTAGTGGGTATTATGTCAACAACATCGGCATCGAGTCCCACACTACCCGCTTTGGGTGTGCGTAAAAGCATTTTTCAATGCCCTCTCACCAAAAAAAAAGTAGCAAAAAACGTTGGCAAATTTCACTACTTTGTATACAGTGTGGACGCTACTTGTAAAAAAGGACCTATAGGCGGTGGAACCCAAGCTGTGAATAGTGGCGCGAGGCGCACCACGCAAGTTGTCATTGCAATAACCAATTACCGTCACAACTGCGTCAAACATTTTTGACTTTTTCGTTACTTTAATAACCATCTTACTTTGGCATTCAGGTTCGAAATGCCGGAGTTCAATCCTGCAACTCTACGGGGCAACCAGGTCTACGGCACGGTATTGTTTCCACAATCATCAAAGGGTAAGGAGCTTTCGTCTCTAAAGGAACTCGTCTCTGCGGAGGCGGAACTGGTGATCTTCGTGGGCTATCCGGCTTCAGGTAAGAGCACCGTGGCCCGAGATCTGGTCGACGAATTTGGCTATGTGCACGTCAACCAGGATTCGCTTGGCAGCATGGACCGTTGCCTCAAAAAGGCGAAACAAGCTTTGGCCGAGAAAAAATCAGTCATCATCGATAACACCAATCTACAAAAGGACCAGCGCAAAAGGTTGGTTGGACAACAATACTTTCGCGTAAGCACTACCGAGCTAACGCGCATACTGCCGCGCGAGTTACTTTCTCGTGTCAAGAATATCAATACAGAATAATAAAGATCTAGAGATCTTCATGTTAGGTTAATTTTAGAGTGGGGTCGTTCTCGATAGCGTGCTATTTCTAATCTAGGTCCTGATAGCCAAGAAAGTGTCACACAAATTTGTAGTAGGACATATAAGATGATATACTAGAATGGATATTCCAGTTTAATGCATCGTCGAAAATAAAGCCATATAAACTTCATGTAATGCAATTTATTGCGAAATAATTTACGTTGGATTTTTAAAGATATGCTATCGCTTTAGTCATACTGAGGCACATTTGAGAACCAAAAGTAAAACCCTGGCCGGAACGAGACCTTAATTTACACTGGTAACGCACTTGGACGTAACGCTGAAGTAATGCATTTATCTAACTGCTCAATTTAACAGTTTTACTCGGTGTGTGTTTGTGTGATTTTTGCCCAGGTATATCCAAATAGCCAAGGAGGCGGGGGTACCCTGTCGTTGTTTCTGGTTCGACACTTCTCTTGAGCAGGTGCGTTTAATATGTGATCCAATTTACTTGAGGGATTATTGTTATATTATTTCGCTTCTTGGTCGGATATGTTTGGGTGCGACCGAAGGTTTTACAGGTGTCACTACTCCGCTAACAACACTACTACTATTTACTTTAAACAAAAGCCACAGTGAAGCAGCAGAGTGTTTACTGATAATCGAAGGCTGCTTTTGCGTGATACGTTGTAATATTTAGTAGCTGTGATTGGAACTTGGGTGGCTAATGCACTGTTGGGTTATTATTTTTACGTTCATTTGTTGGAGAAGACCCAGATAAATACAGTATAGGCAAGCCGTGACATGACTGGAGACAGGGACGAAGTCATATCAAATTGTAGTCAGTACTACATGTACTTACACTATTGCGTAAGGCTACCACGGCTAGGGTATTTTTCACCTGACCGTATGTATGGATAAACATTTGTTGGCAATCACTATTGAGTTTGTCTGTTTCGTTTGGAAATCTTTTTCAACGATGTCATGACAACAAGTCGCACGTTTTTCTCTGTAGGAGTAGCGAGAGACATGCTCATGCATTTTTTATTGTGTCGACCAGTAACGTGCACCTTTCTACATACAGTGTGTCTGCGTTATTAAAAACAGTTGTCACTATAGTAGAGACTGAAATGCTTTATTCAAGGTAGAGGGCAGTCTGCGATTTACAACTTACGATTTGCAAGGAGCTATTATTAAAGAAAGTAAACTCTTTTTAATCATAATAATCTATTGTAAACATTCTCTTACAGGTTCGTCACAACAACAAATTTAGATTGCTGACAGGTCCGGATGCTCAGCATGAAGACGTTAATGATATAACGTTGTACTCGCTACGGAAGAAGTTTGAAGTGCCAGAAGCGAGTGAAGGCTTCACCGAAATAATCGCTATGAAGATGGTTCCTCGTTTCGAGACTAGTCATCAAGAAAAGCTTTTCTTTATGTATCTTCTAGAGAAATGATATGTGTTTATGTGTTCATAAAATTTTCCCAAATAAAAATTAATCTAGCGGCAAATTGTGGTCAGCTATATATATATTGTGGTCAGTATATATATATATATATATATATATATATAAAACGGGTTCTTTGCTTACCGCGGACGGCAAGACGCCGCTTCGTGTTCCTGCTAGCGGGTTGCGGGACGGCAATGGAAACAAAAGGTGGGACGGTAGCTGAAGTGTTCAAATTGTATATAATTAACTGTATTGTATTTATGTATTATCGTGAAGTGCAATGTTATTGCGAAATAAACAATGTAATTAAATAAAGGAAATTATTATTTAAAAAATAGTATAGACACGAGCTCGATTACGGGTCATATATATGTGGACCCAACATCCATGGAACATAGGACTCACGTTGGCAAAAAATATAGCAAACGTATCTATTGTTAGGCCGAGGCGCGCTGGCAACGCGAGAAATTCCAGGTATCAGAAGTGGGTCCCTGCATTTTGCCAAAGCACGGCAAGTCGAAACAGCCTAACTTTAAACCAAAAATATTTGCCAAGCCACTGAGTTAGATTTGGAGACACTCCGGAGAGTGTTCCGGCATTACTCGTTGCATCGACCATTATTACTTAGCTCGTATTCACGGTTAGAAATAGGCTGTAAGCATAATCGCCAACATTGTCGTTTGACTCCGCGTTTAACTCCCGCCGACGCAAAATTTCATCGTGTCGCTGAACAACATATCAGTATGTAATGTCGGGCCTCTTATTTTGTAAAAGGGCTAGCCGAAACGGACAAACATTTGCCGCGCTTCTCTAAGCTTGCAGACTTCAAGTTTTCCTTGACGAAAACGGGATACTCCAGGCTTTTCCTTGAGGGAAACAGGTAAAAGTCCTATAGATGAGCTCGTGGAATCTCGCCTGGGCAGATATTTTGTCGATTAAGTCTGAGTTCCTCTACGGCTAGAGTAGGTAAAAACAATTATTTCATTCTTCACTATGGGGCTCGAGGTCGGCGGCCTGTTTAATACTTTTGCTCATTAAAGAGCACTATAAAATAATTTCGTCTATTTTTCTTGCGCAAGTATATTTAGACTTTAATTAGTACCAAGCATATTGGCGTGGTCTTTTTGAGCGTCTCGTCGGTGTCGTTAAATCGGACTTCTTAAAGGCGCCAGAACACAGTTTCGTTAGTTTCGAGGAGCTGCAAATCAATAAATTTAAAAGTTTGTGGCAGAAACAAAACATGCGAGAGAACAAAATATGTTGGCACTTTGCGGTCCGCTGGCAGCAGGAGTACATACTCAAGCTCAGATCTGCTAACATGTACAAGAAAGGGCAACCTAAAAACAACCAGATCAGGCAGTTTGAGAGCTAAGAAAAGACACTCAACATTTAATAAAATATATCAAAGTTTCAGGGTGGACTTTAAAATATACTGTACGTGATGTGACCCACTTTGTTGACTCTACATGCATATAAAAAATGATAGCGACACACACATGCATATACGTGTTGATGATGTAATCTCGAGAACGCAGTACTGCAGCCACCCACCTCCGACAAGGGGGAAAGGGACAGCTGAATTTAAGTGGGTCTGTGAGTCCCACACTATCTTGGCTTTAGCAACGATTCCCTGCTTTAACAACGGCACTATGCATTTTACCAGTTAATCTCTATTAAAAAAATCGATACAAAAATGTATTCCCTGCGGAGAAATAGGACACTTCGAGTCCTTCAAAATACGTATCCACAGCAGAGATGGCCTCCTCATGGGTTGGAAATTCCTCCTCCCCGCCTAGCCAGATCTTGTGGCTTGGTAATAAAGAAGTCATAACCGGCCAAATCAGGATACTGTAGTGGACTGAGTAGCGATTCGAAACCCGAATCGTGAAATTTTGTAACTACCGACAGAGTGTTGTCATATATAAGAAGTACAATGAGATCATCTATATGTCGTAAGCAGCGGATATTAAAAATATTTGGAGGAAAAGATAGACTTTTCATGGCTATCGAAGCGATAAGATAGAGAGCCTGGCCGGTTGCTATAACTAACCTGTTGACCGATGTGGCGGCATCGTTAGACGGATTCTTGAGCTGTTAGGCCAGCTATGGCTGCTGAGACTCATGTCAAAGTAGGTACGAGATCGGTTAAGCGAAAGGAAGAGCAGACCAAACATGTGCTACTCTCAGCAGCGCCATACGCGAAGATCGAGGGAAGTTCTCCTGTGCGTATGCGACCCAGCAGCCTCTTCTGGCTAATGCTGCATGATAGTGTTTAAGTTAAGAAAGTGGAACCTGTGGATATTCAGGCACGAAAAAAGAAATTAGCCGAAGCAAACTTTTCGTAGTAGTAGTTAACCGTATATTATTATTATTATTATTATTATTATTATTATTATTATTATTATTATTATTATTATTATACAATTGTGATGTAAGAACATGTGCACAGCCCGCTTGGGGCATAACTCAAAGCATTAGGTCCAGGCTAGGGCTGGTCCACCTAGCCAGGGTACCTCTAATCGAGGCGGCATTCCCTCTTTGAACATTTAATGACAGACGTTGCAGTAAGTATTCGCCCGCCCTCTTGTCTCCTGTAGCGAGTACCAATCTTTTTCCGACATCATTAAGCAGTTTCTTCGTGAGCAGCCCAGCCCCCCCCAAGGTCTCAAACGCAAGGGGTGAGAAGAAAATTATTATTATTATTATTATTATTATTATTATTATTATTATTATTATTATTATTATTATTATTATTATTATTATTATTATTATTATTATTATTATTATTATTATTATTATTCAATGTTTCAGTTGTGAGGTCTGGACGTATTATTGCAAAGTTTTTTAAATAATTAGCTCACTTCATGGCGGCTAAAATAGATGCGGCATCTATTTTAGCCGCCATGGAGTGAGTTCCCTCTGCAAACGGCCAAGGACAACGCTTGCCTCAAGAATTGACCCTCTCTTCGGTCGCTTGTGACCTCCTGAATTCGCTTACTTAAATCTTTGAGAAATGATTCGGTTCGCTTGCTGATTGGTCCTGGTGTCTCTATGGCAATAGGGACAAAAATATATCTTGTTTACAGTCCAGCATATTTAACCCGTTTTCTGGTGTCCGCGTGCTTTGCTAACCACCCCGGCTCAACGGAGCTGTGGTGTAAATAGGAAGCCGCGGTTGTTATTATTATTATTATTATTATTAAGGCAGCCGGAATTTTGCCCCAAGATCAGATCTTAACGACGATATATAATTGCCGTAGGCAGCGCGAATGCACAAGGCCTTCCTGAGAAGCAGCAGCAATGGTCAGTCAGCCGTAGTCATGCAAATAGCAGTTGTTACAGCTTTCATCGATGGCAGAAATCTACTAACTACAACTACGCCGAACGTAATCACTTTTGTCACGTTAGTGACTAACCTAGTCTTTGTCCTAGTCATGGTAGTGGTAAATGGAGGAAGTCGTGCTGATGATGAAGAACAAAACGATCCTGTATCTCCTGGTCAATCGGAAAGAAAAGAAGGGGGCCGGGCGGGGATAAACCAGAAACTAGTCTTTGTAGACACACGGAGAGAAGTGCTTAGTCAGCCAGCTAGAAATACAGGGTAAAGCTTTAACTTCGTCTGAAAAATAACGCCAAAAAGACAAGCTAAGAGGCCCACGGCCGGAATTCGTTTCTGGTCCTAGAGATGTCGGGCCGTGACCACGATGGCGCAGGATGCGAGCGGTTCCCAAAAAAACGAACATTGTGTGTTTAACAACAAGTCGGCGGTTGGTGTCAATGGACCTGGCACACTCGCGTTAGTAAGTAGGCTGTAGTAACTATAATTTCACAAACGGCCGACAGACAAGACTCAAGGTGGTGCCTAGGCCCGGCTAATATGATAGAGATATATCTAATATATCGAGAGAATGTGGTAACAATATATTGAAACAGGACGCCACTGGTATTGAATGCAGAAGCATACTCGAAGATCGCTCAACTGTTCGACTTAGCTAGAGCAAAGACGGAGTTGAAGCTACCAGCGGGTATCGTGTTGTGAAAATTCTAACTACCTACCGGGGTACCCTGTCCGGTCCAGTAGCCTTGTCGGGTGTTATATAATCGTATATCTCTATCCCTTTGCCTGTCTTCGACTGGCTATCTCCTGATCGCGGCTGTAGTCCGTCCACCAAATCGGAGTGTCTCCACTGTTGCCTGTTGTTTCTAGCAATGGCCTCGTTTGGTTTGGAGAGTAGGCACAATGTCGCGCCCCGCTGCCGAGCAACCTGTTCTGACACATTGTGTGCCGCACCGCAGCGGTTTAGGATTATTTGTGTGACTTCCACGACAATTGCGGTATCTGCTACATACTAGTCCCCGCTGTCACCATCCGCTGAAATTGTTGTGGTGATTTTTTGCGGTGTCCTCCTCTTATTTTGCTTGTTTGTCTCGGCCGGGGGTTTAGATGCGGCGCTCTCTGGCTTTCCGTAATTAATGAATTGGCTCTGCGCAGTCTTTTGCCTTTCAGAATTTCTTAAAAATACATGTCCCTGCGTCAGTAGTAGCCAGCAGTGACTAGTAAAAAGATTCACTAAAACCGATATCCTTCTCACCCCGTCAGGCTCTTAAGGACACCTGCGGAGAAGTCTCATTTTTAGCGCTCCGTGCACCTTGCTGATGTTCTTCCGTACTGCAGCTCAAACCCCTCCTTTCGTTTTTATCTCAAAGTCCGTCCTGAACTCCATAATTATCCAAAAACTTGCATTCCTTTTGCCAGCCTTCGTGCGTTATGATCATATGGGCAACTAGGTCCGTCAAGCGCGCGTCCCCAGATGCCGCAGAGGGCGCCCTTGTGAGGGTCCCGTACTGGAAGACCGTCTGCTCGGCGTTGTCGGATCCTTAAAGTTGCAATGAACACAGATGCGGATTGTGGCCTTTATCCTCTTCGTGTGTACCTTAAACTGTCCGTGTCCCGTCAGCCCTTGAGTGGTATTTGGACAAGTCTCTATGCTGTCAGCTGTGTCAAGGCCGAAGATCCGGTATGGGCTTTTTCATCCGCATGGTTCGGCTGTCAGGTCCCCTCGATCTAGACAAGCTTTTGGCCAGGTTATGGATACTCGGTTGATCTTCTGGGTAACATGCCTTAGGTAACATGCCTTAAATACTTGACTTCCTGTTTAATAAGAATCCGTCGAGGGTAGATCGATGGCCTGCGTCCTTTTTCGTTCTGTATATATATATATATATATATATATATATATATGGATAGTTTTACGGCCTCGCTTTCTGCTTTAATGTTTGTTTTTCTCGCAGAGACCAGTACTGCGAGATCATCTGCTTAAGTCTGAGTCCCGATACCTTTCGGAAAGTTTTCGATTCCTAAAAAACATCTTAAGTGAGGTTCCACAAGACTAGGCTCAAGACAGAGCCCTCTAGAGTCCTTGCTGTCGAGGCATCCTACGATGAGCCCCCGTTTGGTCTGGGTAAGGTGAAATAATTTGCTGCAGTCTGAGAAAGGTACCCTTCCCTCTAATGGGGCCGTTATAACGCGCGTCTTGAGGGATCGTGTGGGCTCCTTGCTGGCATGATATATTACACGCCTCAGGGCGAATGGATCGGCCCTGGCGAAACCCGTAGTGAGCATTCAAAAGTGCGTGCTTTTCCCTCCACCTCCTTAATCAGGTGCTGAATGATCAGCTTTTCTATAAGCTTGGCCATCGTATTCAATAGGTAAATTGGCCGGTGGGTCAAGGGTCCCTCTCACGCTTTTAACTTGGATATCAGTACGAGATCTGTCGTTTTCTAATCGGTCGGAAACTACTCTATCCTTCCAAGAGCGTATCGGTAGTCTTCGACTATCTGCCGGAATTGTTTTGTGAGCATTCTAATCACTTCTGAGGTATTCTATCTCAAGGGAATTTCCGTGTTCGAGCCGCTCCCGTTCCTGCTCCGCCTCGTCTAGTGTGACGGGCAGATGTCATCAACATCGACTTCGGTGCGCTCACGCACACACACGCTGTTGGACATACAGGACGGTTGCTATCTGTTCAGCCGTGTGTCAATAGCTCATCCAAAACCACCTGGTCTGCCGGGCGCGGAGAACAATCCTGGGGGTACCTGAGCTTATCCCAGACCGTGTGTCAAGCGTGTTCTTTTTAGGGTGTATACAAGGTGTAACAACACCTATCTGCCTCACTCTACCTATTACGCAATACACGTTGCACTCTGTACGTTGGCCGCCCAGTGAGAGGAAGCTTAGCCTCCTCCTGGTGGCAGCCGGAAGAACTACCCGTAAACGGTGTTTTTCTAGACGCCGAGCGAGTTGGACGCACAAACATAAGGTTCTTTGCAACCATGCTTCAATCATCCCACTCACAAGTTACCCACCATAATCATGATCACCACCATCATTAAGTCTCCGCCTCGCAACCGGAGGAGACACATACATAGGTGCGCGGGTTCAAGCCCCACCTTTGCACATTTGTATTTATGGGGGGCCGTCTATGAAGCAATGTGAAAAACAGTTCCGTGGACGTTAAATCTTAGCTGAGGGTTAACCCGAAAACTTCGCGGCTTTCCCTGATAGCCAACATCCGTGGGTCTGACTTTAGTGCCGACTATCCATCGCAGAGGAGATTGCATTGCAAGGCATCACTAAAGAGGTGTGTGACGTGGACACGCTTCATCTGAATCATAGTCGTCGTACGCAAGTCTGGTACCACTTGTAAAGGAACAAAATGTCGATTATCGACTTGTTTGCGATTCTTGTAAACCAAACGACTTGTTTGCGATTTTTGTAAAAACTAAAGCTTCCCAATTCCTCAGATGAAAAAATGATCGATGTTGTGGCAGACGGCGACTCTATACGGCGTTAGATCTCTCATAGGTGTTCTTCAAAGTTCTTACGGCACGGGGTTTAGCCGCGAACATGGCTATAGTAACTTTAGGCGGGGTGCATATATGTAAACCTAATATACTCATGGGCTTAGTAAAAGCGCCAGCTTTTTTAGCAACTGATGACAACTATCAAGAAGGATATCTGCGGCAATATTGCCTACACTTTTATACACGATATGATCACTTCAGCAGATTGGTACGATATCTAGCTAGATCACATTGAGCGGATCTTTCAGACGTTGGTGCGGGCAAAGATGGCAGTTTGGCTGAAGAAATGTCGATGTTTCATGCCGAAAGTGGAATTTATCGCATTCATTTTGTCTCGCGAGGGAGTATGGCCAGGAAGCAAGAGGCCAAAAAGTAATTGTGGAGTATACGAAACCAACAAGGATAAACGAAATTCGGAAATTCCATGGCTTAGCAAACTTCTCTCAAACAGTCGTAACATCGTCGATACAAAGCAGTGTTACACAGGGATACGTATTGCCGAACAATGTGTTATGTCATAAGAGCGACACGATTGTAGTTCGTGGTGCCCCGCATAATGAGAAAATATGTCTATGTGTTGAATCACAATGAAGCAGGGCATTTTGGCGTCAAGAAAACGCCTATTCAACAAAGATACTGGCTTAGTGCCATGAAGAGTTATGTCGAGCGCCATGTGCGCTGGTGTGTTGACTGTATATGAAAGACTTGCTGATGTGATGGTAACGGATGGAGCTAAAGCTTTTACGCCGGCGTCTTTCAGGACGTTCCTCGGCCACACCTCGACCCGGCAGGCCCTTGTCTGAACTCAACGTCCTCAGAGTAATAGACAAGCGAAAAGAATTGAAAAATAAAGTGGCTCGCCTGTTACGATGTCATTGCTGGACAGAGGACAAAAAGGGGTTAAACAGCAAGGCTGGATCGCGAACAAGTGCTCCGATCAAGTCGACGGACAAGCTATCCTTTGCAGTTGTGCTTGGCTACTTACCGCGAACAGATAGATAGCTTATCTGTGATTATTGACGCACTACAAGATTCACTGTGGAGACCGGCCGGGGAAGTGCAGACGTCGATAATAAACACGATTGTCAAAGCTCAGGAAAAGAAGTCTCACAAGACTTAGTATGATAAGAAGAGGAAACCACACTCGATATGATACGCAATGGGGTGACGCTGCGGTGGTTAAAAGACTGCCATTGGCAAGTATGCAGCCCTTGAAACTTCAGCCGAAGTTTAGCGGATCGCTGTTAGTGATGCAAGTTGTGGCGCACGACGTTTAACGAATAGTTAATTTGTTTGACGGCGACGGTTATACAACAACGGCACACTGCTCGCAGTTACATGCGGGCATTCGTTCGAGCAATATTTAAAGTAAAATAAATATTTTTTTGAGCTTCTACAGATTTGACGAGTGACTTGGTTGACAAAGAAAACAAACATAGTAGCTGCATGTGTGCACTCACACCCGATATGGTCCTAGGTAGATTTGAGTTGTTCTGCAATTACAGACGCCAGCTCTACCTGCTAGAGATGCATGTTCGTCTGGACGTATTAGTTTTGCATGCGTAATGGAAAATTTTTGAGAACCTTGGCGTTAAAGTTTAAACATGCAAAAGTGAAATTATAATTTTGCAATATTTTCTTAATATCACAATAGTCATTGCGCGCGCTTAGGTCAGGTATGGTTTTTAAATAATGTAGGATTCTCCCTAATGCGACGGTGTGCTCCGTTTTTCAATTGAAGAATGCGTTCTCTCACAATCGTGCATTTTGCAAACGTATGTCGGAACAGCCCCCCTAAAATAACAAATAAAAAAATTATCTCACTCCTATACGAAGCATTTCCGCTCCTCCTTTCCATTGGCAAAAATAAATTTCTCACCGAGTTTGACCCTAGCGTATCAGAGAAAATGGTGAAATTGAAGGTAAACAAGTTATATACAGACGAATAGAAATTGGCGAGAAGTATTCACACGTTCATTCAGGCTTTTCTGCCTTAACATGTCGGAATTATGAAAAGCTAAACAGTGTATAAACTCTTCACATTCTATTACGTCTAGTGTCTGCTTTCTAGCTGAATTTGCAGAAATAGATTATCGTTACGGTGGCCTGCATAGTATAGGGTACGGCTGGGAGTTACCTATCGTTTCCACGAACTTCTCGTCATTGCCTGGGCTTCATGAAACAGCGGGTCAATATCCACCATCTTGTTCTTCCATTCAGACATATGTTCGCTGAGAGCTAACGTTTTTGGTAGAACGTGCATCTTATGTAAGTTCTTAACTAATAGCGGAGAGGACACCAGTAAAAGTAATGCGGTGGACTCTAAGCGCCTTCTTTATAAAATTGGCTTCGAGCACCCTAATGTTTAACTTCGATAGGTAAGACCATATCACTTGGATACCTTAAGAACCTGTGGGTGCGATATTTAAGTTACAGAGACTTACAGCAACATTTATTAATATTTTATAGTCTTTCGGAGCCTTCACAGTATACACTTATGCAACCATACCTAAATGAATAAACCAATGACACAATGGTGATGTATTTGAACACAAACACCTGCACTGGGTCACAAAGCAAATCTACACTGGACATCTCTGCACTAATGCAAAGCCACATTCTGGAGGCCACAGAACGGCGTCCCGGAGCCAAGCGGCATCTTCTAGGCGCTATCGAACTTAGAATTAGGGTAAAACCCCAAATTGCGGGACGAATTAATTAAGGGCAGGGACTGTCTTATTTAGATCGGTAAAACACATCGAACGAGCTTCTTCAGATACCAACAGCGTTTAAGGACGATCTGTAAGAATCCTTCTTGGTACTTCAGGCAATTTACGATTAAAAAGTATTACACGGTACAGACATACACCCTAGCAAGAGATCATTCTAAGATCACAGTCATCTGCATAAAAAGAAGTAGAGTTTGTATGGCCCAGCGGCACAGCAGACTAACTCAGAGTTGAAAGAAAGCAACAACAAGACATGACGACATCATCAGCTCTTCGAAGAGAGCAACTCATAGGCCCAGAAAGTGCCCAAACTGTGACCTCCGTGCTGACACAAGAAACGCAATTCGCTGCACTCAGTGTGAGCTTGAAGTCCATATTCCGTGCACCCAAGTCACCACTCACGATGTCGTTAATCGTACTAGTATAGCTTTGCTGAATTTAAATGCCGCAACCGCAAGCCGCCTGCCGATGACGATGCAGACAGTGTTGAGATAGCATATCCATTGGCGACGGTGATGAACATGAAAGTGCGATGGACGACAATTGCGCACACTTGCTGCACATTCTGCTGCGCTTGCAGATTCGGAACCGAGAAGCCAGCAGTTCGAGGAATCGCGGCCCCAGGGTTCCACAATCCAAACCAGATCTCTTATTGCTCGTAGCAAAGGCCGACATACGGACTAGCATGGTGTTCGTCTCGAAGCTTGACTCTAATGTTTCAGCATCAAGAGTGCACGGACATCTTATAAAGAATAGAGTTTTTTCGAAGAATAGAGTTGTTTGTCGTCACGTTCGCTAGGGGACAATTGTTAACCCCGTTACGAGTTTAATAAAATGAAGTCTGATCTCAAAAAAAAAAGAATAGAGTAACGGCTCTCAGAGTACGTAATATCAAACCTAGGTTTGCCTCCTACTCATCGTTCATTGCCGACGTCTCCGAAGTAGACGCTTCATATATGTTTAGGAAGACTTTCTGGTACTCGGGAACACACGTACTGGACTGCCGTGACAAGAACAATGCCAATGTGATAAAGACGTTTCATACTGATGTCTGACAGCCCGTCAGCCTCGATAGTCATGACTCTGTACTCTGATCCAAACCCTGGACCGTCAACGTATAGTATCGTCTCTTGCATTTCGTTTAACGCTGTTCGTATAGCAAAGCGTGATTTTTCGAATAAAGGTCCATCTTAAAACTTTCATTAAGCTGATTATACTTTACGATGGCTGCGACCCTGGTTGCCACCAGTTGGCGTCTCTTTTTTTGCCCAATGCCAATAAGTGAAAGCTCAGTACTGCTATTTTCTAAACATCCCGACCTTGTAGAAGAATATACTCCAAAGATGGTCCAACGATCATCCCAACTACAGAATTTTGTAGGCAGAGACGCTCGAAATGAGCGAAAAACGACGTCTGCATTGTCCACTGTATATTAGTGGACCATCCTCTCAAAACTATAATGGCTCTCGCGTAATTTGACACGTTCAGCATTGCGGTGTCGGCGCTTGGAGAAGACTAATCTGGATATCCGCGGCGCAAGGAACTCTATTCGATATGCCGAACTCTACCGAACGCCTCAAACTACAAATCAGGGTAGCTCTGCAGTAGAAGATGGACGCAAGGTCGAGATCCTGCTGAGTTACTTCAAAAGTATCTATATACATCCTCGAAACGTCTTCGCCAAAAGAATCAACCAAACGTCCCATGCACTCAACGACATTGAATTCCATCCCTTTTCTTTACTACTACAAAAGCTTTGAAATCTGCAACCCAAAAGCTCATCTACGCTTTACAGTCTACCACCCATTGTTTCAAACTACTGGCCGAGGGTCTATAGGAGTCGCTAGCATAATTGTTCCTTCGTTCTTTCAAAGACGGCGAAGTTTCCACCGTCTGCCGTGAATCCATTGTCACACCTGTGCACAAGAAGGGGTCTATAGCAACTGCTGAAAATTGCCGTCCTCAGTGTGTTATGCCCTGCTTAATCATAATGAAAATAGCTGTTGATTGCAACTATAATTTATTATCCTCCAACCAACGTTTAGACAATCAGCAACACGGTCTCACTAAGGGCGATCGACGGCAACTCAATTATTGGATGTCTCTCACAACTGGGCCTTGACGCGAAATTACAAATCTCCGCATCACACGGTTTACTTTGACTCTTTGCGTGTCTTTGATCGGGCTGACCACCAAATTTTACAAATAAAAATGAAATCGCTATGCATCGGACCTGGGGTTCGAAATTGGCGCCGAGCCTATCTCACGGACATGAGCGCTAAATACAGGGTAAAAATTGCTATTTCTGGTACTGCTCCATGCTATCATTTTTGTAGTGGTGTGTCAATTGCTCCACCGGAAGTTGCTAATATCGAAGTGACGAATAATGCGTTTGTATGGAGAGTTTCGCGACGTGCCCATGTGTGTTAAGCCGGATATAATGAGATATTTAGGGTCTTCTTAACGATTTTTTGATACCATGGCCGTTGACACCCCAGTGACGTAGGGCGACTCACTAGCTCCCTGGTCGTAATGCGAAATCGCAGAAAAAGTTCGCTTTATTTGACGAAATTGCAAGACAACGTTCGTCACCCACCTGAATTGCAGGAAAAGTTTGTCGCACCTCCAGTAATGCTCAAGTGTTTCGACCTTTTACGTTAAACACGGTGATGCTACCGGTGGCATGAACATGTAACTGATAAATGAATCAATCATACATTTAAAGGGCATCGCAATTGAATTTCCAAAGAGCATGATTAGCAGGGTCAAGCTGGGCGACATGTGTAGGGAAGTTGTTGAATGAATATGTCTACTTCTCAGTTTATAGAAAAGCCCAAAGGGTTTTTTGAAGCATCATGATAAACATGTATCAGCGCAGCTAAATGTTATTATCGGCTAGACTTTACATTTCGGTGTAGCGTGTGCGTGAACGGGACATGTACTCGCCCGTAAGCGTTACCTTTCAGAGGCTGTGCAGTGACGGGATTAAATAAATGCCCCCTCCGGGACATCATTCTAAATGACTATAGTCAAATTTGTGGTTTAATTGACACCTTTCGAAAGCGACTACATATGGTGCCGTAGAAACAGCAGCAGTAGCAGATAATGATGACGATAAGTATCATCGCCACATCGACAATTACGGTAATATTAGTGAGCCATTGTTTCGTACAGTCCAGCCTGTTCAATGACGATTACGACTAACACACGAGAGAGAACGAACCTTATGGCTTCGACCAGTTTCTCTCTACAAAGGCTAATTAAAGCAGACGCAGTCCCCGTATTTGATAGTGCCCCTCGGGAAAGGAACCTTCCGTTCCGACCGCGGTGCAGTGGTGTTTTTACTCTGCTCCCGTACTATCTGTTGCTTTGCTTATGGCAGCGAATCGTACCTAGCAATAATATCCTGAAGTCTAACTGCAGTTTGGATAGTTTTGATTGGCACAGGATTCTGCTTTTGCGCTACCCACGTATCGTGTTTAGTTTTCATGAACATCTGAACACAGATCTCAAATTTGATCTGAACGAGACATAACCGGTTAGCTAGTATTTTCGACAGTAAGATCAAAGGTCCATATAATTATAGTATTTAACTAGGTTGGTAACTTACATGTATGAACATTCTCGTCCCCCCTTCTCTCTCTCGCGCAATCTCTCTCTCTCTCGCTCTTATAAATATAAGACACCATGAGTTGCGCACTAGTCCCCTGGACCACACAGCTATGTATAGGCATATGTTGTACAATTGTTAGTAATATTCGAATGCCTTATATCACAGCTGCGGACAGGTGTGAGCGCCATCAGTAAGATATTCGTTAAGATCCGAAACGGCAGGTAAGGTAGGATTATACAGGTAGTTCAACAGGTTCTTAAAACGCGCTTCTAACGCTATTGGAAACGGCAACTTTATTATGGTGATTGACCGTTGCAATTTCGTTTGATCGCTTTTCCCGTGCAACGTATCGGCGTGATTTTGAACAATGGAGAAAAAAGAGTTTCGAGTGGTTATCAAGCATTTTTATTTCAAGGGTTGGAATGCGACCCAAGTGAAAACTGAGTTAGACGAGGTGTACGGTGACTCTGTGCCATGTTCTGCCACTGTTTCCAACTGGATTAATGAGTTAAAAAGAGGTCGCAGGAGCACCGAGGATGCACTACGTTCAGGAGGCCCAAAAACGGCAACTGATGAGGAAAACGTGGAAAAAGTGCGGAAAATCTTTGCCGCAGATAAGCGAGTGAACATTAGGGAGATAGCGGAGGCCTTGGGGATCAGATTGGGTAGTGTGCATTTCATCCTGCACGAGAACTTGAAGATGAAAAAGCTCAGAGCAAAATGGGTGCCGCATTTGCTCAACCAAGGCCAAAAAGACGCGCGTGTTTCCGCTTCACAGCCAAATTTGGCCAAGGTGTCGAACAATCCGTCGGATTTTTGGCGCAGATTCGTAACCGTCGATGAAAGCTGGGTCTATCACTACACTTCCGAGACCCAAGAAGCATCTCGCCAATGGTGTGCACCTGGTGAAGGACCTCCGAAGAGGGTGCGGACAACGGCATCGGCCGGAAAGATGATGGCTACGGTTTTTTGGGACCAACCAGGAATAATTCTGGTCGAGTACCTTGAGAGCGGTAAAACGATCACGGGAGAATATTATGCAAGACTATTGAACTGCCTGAAGCAAGAACTCATCGCGAAACGGCCCGCTTTGCAGAAGAAGGTTGTCCTGTTTCACCAGAACAATGGTCCTGCACACAAGTCGCGGCAAGCATCGGCAAAACTGGCCTAACCGAGGTTTGAATTTATTGAACAACCTTCCTTCTCCAGACCTGGCCCCCTCTGATTATTTAATCTTCGGACATTTGAAGAATAGTCTCGGTGGAAAGCGTTTTTCCAGCAATGAAGAGGTTAAGGCTGCTGTCAATGCCTATTTTCAGTCTAAAGACGCGGAATTCTACTCAAGAGGTATAAATGCTCTGAAATCTCGGTGGGAAACGTGTGTTGAGCTTCTCGGAGAGTATATCGAATAAAAAATTAAAAACAAGATTTTCGTATACGACGCCGAAAACATTCCGTTCAGAATGAACATTTACCGTGCATGAATTTCCTAGTAATAGAGTATACACGTTTAGAGTTGCACTTCTTGCTTGAAAATGTCACGAGGAACTGTACGCCTGATGTCGCACCTGTTGGTCGGTCCGTTGAGTAGCATCATTTGAACTACCTAGCGTTGGCACAGAGCTGAGTGGCCGCAATACACTCGCCGACAGTCAGGATTTTTTTCGAGAAGTTCCTCAGCCTCATCCGCCAAATGATTGATACGTGCTGTAAAAGTGATGCTAGAAGATTAGGCTTTAAATATTCTGCTCCTCGTAATGCTCTAATTGTACTGTCATTTTTTCTCATTTTAATTTTGGTATCTACTCTTTCCGAAAATTTCGAAAGGATACAGTTCCGGTAATATAAAACAAGAAGTTTTTGTTTGACTTAAGTATTTATTAGGCTGCGAGTCGCGATATACGAGCATACAGCCACGGTAACATCAAGCAAACAAAAAACCAGGTATTTTTTGGTTGTAAAATGTTTGTCCTTGTTTTGGGCAGTGTTGTATCTTGTCTCTTTTTTTGGCTTCGTTCGGACTTGGGTCCGAGGTTTTAGGAAGCGGCGAAGAGTCTGAGCAGGGAGGAACGGAAGGATGAAGAGAGGCCAGGGCAGGACAGCGGAGGGGATCTTCGGGTCGAGTTTGAAGCCGCTGGCCGACGCAGGAAGTTGATCGGATCTTCCGCACCGCTGGTTCCTTTTCCTCTTCTGCTCTACCTCTACTGCTAAGTCGTTCAGAACGAAGGCGATCGGATACGACTGCTCAACACCACTGCGGGCCGCTTGCCGACACTGGTCTGCGCTGCCGGCAGCAACGGCTTGGCGGTGATGGCCGTGATGGTCTCGAGATGGTGTCTGCGGTTCCTCGCTACTTTTTCATCTTTCTGCTGCTCTCCTGTCAGCGGTAGCATTTGCAAGCAGCATTTGTTTTCCAGCAACTTGAGTGCGACCGTATCAGAACTCATATCGGTTCTTACTACTACTACTGTTGCGACTGCAACAACGACAGCAACAACAACAGCAACAACAACAACTACAGCGTTTTTTGTCTTGACAGCGAATGGGTTGCGAGAAGCTTCTTTCGGCTATCGTGTCGTTGTGGCTGCTGCGGTGCAGGTTACTTTTGTAGATTTTTTTTTTGCCGTCATCAGTGAGATTGCTACGATCCGTTGGTTGCGGCCGATTCGAGAGAGACACGTCGTCCTGAAGTGTCCCCCCCGCTCCTCGAGTCAAAAAGAAAAAGTCGCGTACATCAACCGTTGATTCCCGTCGGCTCCCGAGCTTGATTCTCATTCTTTGTACTATTACGATCAGCATAAACACCAACCTGACTCGAACTGTCATCATCCGCGTCGTCCTCAGTGGTAAATAAACAATATCTAGTTCTTCTTTGCTTCTGCTGCTGCGGTTTCCGCAAATTCTGATTTCCCGCCCCGGTGAATCTACCTATCTTGGCGCGTTGTTTGCGTGCCGCCCACGTATCTTCCCCGTCTGCCGCCAAAGAGTCTTCCCTACTTCCTACTCGGATTCGTTCACTGTCAGCCGATTCGTTGCTAGTGAAGATATGAGAGAGAAAAGGAAAGAAAAACAGTGGCATCAACGGCATTCCGCCGCAAATGAGATAATGTCAATTTTCAGCCTATCGAGTTGGGCGAAAAATTGCCGGAAGGCTTAGCCGCGGAGACGGCCGACGTGCATGCGGCTCTTATCGCGCCACCGGGCTGGTGATTGACGAACTGACTAAGCTGGCTAGCCGAGTTGCATCGTTGGCCGGCGGTCTAAAGGGGCCCACCGGTAAGCGAAGTTCACTATGGATGGCATGGATATAGCAAGCCAAGCAACCAAACGAAAGAGTACAATGGCTAGGAGGAGCTCGGGGAAAAGAACAAAAACAGTGAAACAGTCAGAACGCGAGAAAGAGAGAAATTGAGGAACATATGCAAGCAGACAACGCAAAGAGCGTACACACTAAGAGATACAGAGACAAAATCAGACGGCGAACTTGTGTGGAAGGGGGAAGAGAGAGAGAGAGAGAAATAAAGGTGGAGAGCAAAATACTGCACAGAAGAGATCCGAAGGGGTATTCCCCCCTCCCCCCCCCGGGCTGGAAGGGGAAGAAGGAGAGGAATGGTTGAGGAGGGGGCTTGGTTGGAAAACCGGGCGCTCGTCGGGGAAAGGCAAAGGGAAGTAAAATAAACGAGGAACCTGGGAGAGAAGGGGAAATACTGAGTGCTGCAGGGATAGGACCCGCCAGCTATGATCGTCTTTGAGCGGAAATGTGTGTCCTCCCTATGTTTGTGGTGAGGGGGAGGGGGTATGGAGAGGAATTCTCGATTGGGTGAACAACGGCAGCGTTAGCAGCTACAGCACTGCGCCAGCAGCAGCAGGAGCCGTGGGCTGGTGATGGTGGTTGTACCGGCGGCGGCGGTGGTGACGGTGGCGGGAATAACCACGTTTTCTCGTTTATGTTTCCTCTTCCCCGCGCTTGAGGAAATGGGTATTCGAGTTGGAACGATTCTAGCCCCGCCGTCAACGCGGCTACTGCTGCTGCTGCTGCGGGCGCCGCGTTCGAAGCCGGTCGCCGTTTCTATTGCTAGGGCCTCTGATGGTGTCGTCGTTGCTGTTGTTGTCGTTGTTGGTGTTGTTGTTGTTGTTGCTGCTGTTGTTTCTGCTACATGGCACTGCTGCAGGACGCGATAGTCTGATACCAGCGCGTTGTCGTCTTTCTTTCCGCTACGCGTCAAAACGATATATTCATTGCGATCTAAGTACGCCGCGGCGTACGTGTGTGTGTGTGTGTGAGCAAACGGGCTAACACACGTTTCCCTTTTCCCCCTTTACTCCATCCACCTTTATCTTACGCTCTCTCTCTCTCTCTCTGATGATAGTAGGCTCGTTCCCGGCAACCGCCAAACGTTCATACGAACGCTAGAAAACGCTGACTGGGGGGGTGGGGGAGGGGGGATAGGTTTGTGCGCATCAATTAGAAGCTTATCACTGTTGTTCGCTTACGGGCTGGCGTACTGCTATTATGATGATGATGATACTGATGATGATAACGATGAGGCGGGTGACTGCCGCTGCTAACGCTACCTGTATAGAACGACAAGGCCAGTTAGGACGCCGTGGCTTTTGTCACGGCGTAGATATCATTGTTGTTATTGTTAATACTATGTTTTCGTAGGAATAGCTAGATGGGTAGAAATAATGGTGTTTTATTGATGGTCTCTTAGAGAGCATCGTTTTAACATTTAGTGGTTAGCTTACCGTTGTTATTGCGATATCTAGCAACGAAGACGATGATGATAATACACGATGATGACGATTGAGGGGGGACAAGGCTTGCCACGAGCATTTTCGTGTTACGAAGTTTGCTATCACATAAAGAGATACCCCGTGTAATTTGGGAGTTAAGCTATCTATTTGCCTGGTTTCATCAAGACCATCAAAGCTGATGCATCGGCACTGCTATCCATAAAAGGAGCAGCGCACTTGATTAACCTGTTGAGTAAAATGCGTGCGAATCTATTGTGAAAGCCGCCTTGTCGATAGAGGTGAGTGCCGTCGCTGTAGGTATTTAACGTATAAATATTCCCTTTAAATAATGGGGAATAAAAAAAAACTATTTTGTTGCTGGAAATCACTGTGCGGTCATTTTCAATCGATATAACATTTAATTATTATTATGCATGGTTCTCACAAATTGTGTTTTCGCGCTAAATGGGGAAAGTGGTTTAAAAACGATATTTATGACTCTTAACAAACTTGAGGTTTCGTCATGTCGACGACGTCAGGTCCAGTGATGGCTCGTTTTCAATCGTAAGTAGGTTGTATTTAAATTGACCTTTAGCGTTTGTGCAGAAGTGACGTGACTGCTGTGTTGTGTTTCGTTGCGGTCCCGAATATAAGTAAACAGTGGCGAAACCGCGTCTAAATTCTCGCTTACTCGACTGTTTGTCGGACCCACCTGCAGGCACCCTCGGGAATCGTGAAGCATATGAGTCTTGATGAGGAGTTGAGAACCCGTTGTTCAGGAAATCCCTTCGGATCGAAAAAAAGTGAAAAACGAGTTTAAGTTGAGCAACTGAAAAAGTTTGAGGCGTGCGGCGACAGAGGAGAGGAAACCTATTCCCCAGTGATTTATCTATTCATGTGAGTGCTTACGCAGTCTCGCCTGAAGAAATTCGCCGTAATTTTAAAGTTGGGGGTCATCATTATTTGCACCACCGACTACATGGTTTGATAGTTGTCATTAGCCTATTGTTAAGAACTTTAGTTGTACCTAGTGCCAAATGCATGTAAAATGATTTTTTCAGTTTGTGAATGTGTAAAAGAAAAGTGAAACAGAATACCCTATTTCGAAGCTGCTTTACAATTGGGTTCTCATAACACCCAAAAACACAATATTTAAACAAGTATAGTAAAATCATAGACTGGCATCGCATATTGTGCACAGTAGGGAGACCGTGACGGCTTAACTTACTGCTGGCTTACGCGGCAGAGCACATTGATTTGTATTGCAAAATTAATATATTTATATACATTTTGATATATGTATCCTACTCTGACGACAAGTAGTACTAATAGCTTTTATGGAACGTCAAAAAATACCGACGTCGAGGCTGGTGCGACAACGCTGCAACTGTATAGCACTCAGACTCAACAGGGTCGAGGTGAGCATGATATTTCAGATTTTCATGAAAAGTCAGCCCGAGGCCCGGAGTAATATATCAGGACTTCTAAACAAGACATCCCGACGTTCTCAGACGGGTTCAAATGTGTCTTGCTGATTTTTTTGAGCGGGTCTGCTCGCTGTTTGGGGTCTCTTGCCGTTCGAATAAGGTGAACGTGCTCCCCATACATGTGCAAGAGCATTGCTTGATATTTGCACAAGCAGTAACACTTAGCCCCAAGTACTTTATAAATCTGTCAGCACAGAGAGTTCTTGTTAGGCACTCTTGTGCGCGTGGGTTGATGGCAGATACCGTTTTTAACACCTGCGACGTCGCTTGTCTTTGAATACATCATTGTTGCTGTGCCGTATTACTCGTTTTCGTGCTGTCTCACACGATTGCAGTTGAATATATATATATATATATATATAATATAAAATATATATATATAACCTGCATAATAATGCATTATAATACATGCATGCATACGGATATGGGACAGCTTGTTAGGAAGATAAGAAGCAAGAAAGTAACAAGCGATCATTTGATACGCAATCATTATTCCAAATGACCCACGTGCATCTGTATAGCGTACTTATCGACGCTTTACAACAAAGTGAGACAAGGCGCGAAGGTTTGCGGTATTTGCTTCAGTTTGCAGAATTCTGAAATGCTTAAATACGTACTTTGCGTGCTATCGTTAATCCGCTGCCTGCTGAAGACAGCAGGAGTCGATGGCATCTATGCATTAGGTATCTCGGGGCGCTACCGACCTTGTCGGGCTCGCGTAGCCCACAGTATATATATACATATATGTATATATATATATATATAATATATATATATATATATATGTATGTAGATATAATATATATATATATATGATATATATATGTATAATATATATATATATATATCTATGGATATCTAGTATATATATATATATATATAATCTATTATATAATAGGCTTATATAATTATTAATATATATTATTTATATATATATCTTATCTTCCTATCTATCTCTCTCTCCTATCTCTCTATATCTTCTAGTATCTCTCTCTCTCTTCCTCCCTTCTCTCTCTCTGTCTCTCTCTCTTCTCTCTCTCTATGTCTCTCTCATCGTCTCTCTCTCCTCTCTCTTCTCTCTATCTCTCTCTTCTCTCTCTCTCTCTTCTCTCTATCCCCGGTCATTCATACCGTTATGTACTTATTTCGAGGTTTGGTAGAACTCGGCAAAGAAATAACTTTTCCCAATGGAAGGAAGAGCAGCGGAAACGTCTTGTTTAGGAGAGAGAGAGAGTGAAGTTTATAAAAGCAGTTATTCTGCCTTTTTTTTCTCCTACATAGTTGTGCAAAATCTACGTTTGCGGGAGAACCAATTAACGCATGAAGGAACCGATTATACCGGCGTGTTCGGCGGTATAATCGGTTCCTACAAAATTCTGCGCAGTGAAAGACACTTCACTAGCTTGCGTAGCGAAAAATGAATAGCCAGATATGTTGTTATGTCTTACGTTAACGCTTTTTTGTGACAAATCGTAAAATGTTTCTATTACGACTATTTTCATACCAAAATTATGGCGCTGCGTTACGTAGTTGTTAAGTAACTAAGCTTTTTCGATAGCCATATTGAAAGCGAAGGTATGCATGCTTGCACAGGGTGTATGAGAAAGTTAGGTACATATTTTGAGGTTTGGTAGAACTTGGCAAGAGAATAATCTTTCCTAGTGAAAGGAGGGGGCGGAAACGGCTTGGCAAAATGTTACGGTTCTAAACGTGAAAGCTTTAACGTAAAACATAACAACTATGACTGTCGAAAGAGCTTAGTTACTTGATAACTACGTAACGCAGCACCATCACTTTGGTACGAAAATGGTGGGCTATTACGTGAAAGTGGTCTTTTGGACATTCATTTTTGGTCGCAATGAAACAAATTACGATTATCACAAAAAAGCGTTAACGTAACATATCGACTTTTTATGACTTTCCTCAATCTATCAAAGCTATCCGCTTTGCGCTACGCAAGCTAGTAAAGTGTCTTTCTTGTGCAGAACACGCCGGTATAATTGGTTACTCCATGCGTTGACTGGTTCTCCCGCAAACGTAGATTTCGCACAACTATGCAGGAGAAAAAAGACAGAATAACTACTTTTATAAATATCACTCTCTCCCCTAAACAAGACGTTTCCGCCCCCTCCTTTCATTGGGAAAAATTACTTTCTTGCCGAGCTCTACCAAACCCCAAAATAAGTACATAACGATATGAATGGCCCTATATATATATATATATGCAGGGTGTTTTACGAATATTTAAAGCGCGATATATGGAATTAAGAGCTCGTCAAAGCAGATGTTCTTTCTAATGAAACATAGTTTCTAAGAAGCCTTGTTTCGGAGTGAGAGTGAAAGTACTACAATTTGTGACACTGATGTTTTTGCTCGACATAGAAGCACAAAATGTGCAATGGCGAAACAACTAGTTCTCCTATATAGAAACTAAGCACACTGTCGTGTTCGTGAAATTCTGCTTCCTTCAAATATACATATAACGCCGATTAGAAGATGCGACATGGCCGTTTAGAACATAATTTGCAAATATGAAGTTATTTTATTAGCTTTTACACAAAATACATCAAAATCATTACCCTACGACTATTCACTGAAAATAATTACCACGACTACTCAAACTAGCACATGCAGGCAAATGCGCATTTCATGCTGAATAGCTTGGTACCAAATACATGGCAATGCGAGCCGTGATTGCGGAGTAATCAAGATTGAGTGCATGCATAAATGACCTACTCCATCAGATAAAGCACTCCATGCACTAACTCTCGACATGTCCTCCGAACAATCTTAATTACTCCGCAACCGCGGCTTGCATTGCCATAAGTTAAGTATCAAAGTGATCATCATGAAATGTGCGTTTGCCTGAATGTGCTAGTTTTAAGCGCTGTGAGTGGTCGTAGGGTAATGATTTTGAGGTATTTGGTGTAAACGCTAATAAAATAGCTTCATTTTTGCGAATTCTGTTCTAAACGACCATGTCGCATCTTGTTTACGGCGTTCTGACGAATATATTCTCCAGAAAAAGCAGCATTTTCTCACGAACACGACAATGTGCTTAGTTTCTGTATAAGAGAACTAGTTGTCTAGCCATTGCACGTTTTGTGCTCCCATGTTGGGCAAAAACATTAGTGTCACAAATTGCAGTAATTGCACTCTCACTTCAAAACAAAACTTCTCAGAGACCATGTTGCATTGGAAAAAAACATTTGCTTTAACGAGCTCTGCACTTTCATATATCGCCTTTCAGATATGTTTGAAACACCCTATATATATATATATATATATATATATATAAAAACTTATATAAACATAAATAAACATATATACATGCGTCTGGTGGCGACTTGCTGTCCCTGCTCCTCCTCCCCTCTCTCTGCGAATCGCTTCCCGGTATCCACTCGTTCGACCCTTTCGGTTGCCTTCCGCTTCGGATTTTTGGGTTGCCGATCGAACGCCGTCGAACCGCCGATACAACAACAAGCAAGCAAGCGAGCGACCGGCCCGCATCGAACGGCGTTGCCACGGGCCAACGTAAACAGGGGGCCGACGACGACGACAACAACAGCAACAACAACAACAACAAAAACAACAACAACAACAACAAAAACAACAACAACAAGCGACGGCGACGACGACGGCGGTGTTTGCTACGTCGAGCAGCTCGAATACGGCAATAGGGAGCATAAAAATAGGCGCCTATCTACGCCGCCCTCCAATACCGGAACAAGTGGGCGGTAGATCGATGGCGGAACGCGGGCCAACCAACTGGTGTTGCTGCTTCTGCTGTTGTTGCTATTGGTACTGCAAGATGAAGTGGATGAAGCTCATGCTTGTCATTGCGATCATCATCATCATCGCAGCCACCATTACCATCGCCTGACATGACATTGTGTGACACGGACCTCGCACAACCGATAGGGAGACTGACAGTCTGACAGATTGCTGATTGACTGTTGGCTAATGCAATGTACAATACCGGTAATGTGTACCAAATGTACGGTACAATCGTTTAAGCGCTGAGGGGTAGTAGAGCGCGAAGTAATAGCAATGCTAGTAGTAACCGTCTTGATAGTAGAAGAAATACCGCTGTAGTTTCAGCTTGAATACACAAAGGCTCGCCGCGCGTTTGTACGGCAAATAAAGAAAAGGGCTGCTCGGAGCAATCTGGGATACTCTGTCCAGGCCGAAGTATTGCTTATATGCTATGTTTGTAGATTTGAAAGCGGCGTTTGACATAGCGCCAAGGGATAGGATCATTGAAAAGCTAGCTAAAATGGGAGTGCCGGGAGCAATGCTGAGGTTGCTCATCAGCATCTTAAAACAAAACACGGTGCTGATTGACAACGGGGTTGGCATTGCGGGGGAGGTAATTCAAACCACAGGGGTCGCGCAGGGCGATGGACTGAGTCCACTACTGTTTTCCGTTCTTCTGGGTGGGCTCCCCAAACGGATAAGAACGGGCTGGACTCGAGAGTGGGCCAAAATTTTACTGTACGCAAATAATGTAGTAATCTTTAGTTTTAGCCTTTTCAGAGTGAAACAAGCAATAGATCGGCTAGGATGAAATGGGCTTAAAGGTTAATTGGGAGAAGACAGTAGCCATGAAATTCCGAAGGGACGGCCGTCTGGCCAGGGATGACGTGCTTCAAATCAGGGGAAATGAATTAAAATTTGTAAATAAATTCACATACCTAGAGCTCACCTTATCAACAAGGGGCAGTAGTTTTCGATCACACATCCATGAGAGGGTTAGGAAGGCCACTATCGCAGCCGCGGCAATTAAATGCCCACATATGCGCGGCAATTAAATGCCCACATATGCGGTCGATGCAGTAGTAGCTAATTTTGGGATACAGATAGCACCCATCGCCACATATGGCATTTCACTAATATTGGATAAGGTGGGAGTAGACGAATTGCGTTTAATTGATGGGGTAAGGTTTTTCTTTCTAAAGAGTGTTTTTGCGCTTTCAAATACATGCAGAAATAGGGTGGTCCATGTGTTGGAAGGTGGCCCACTGCAAAGAGGGTTTTTGCGCTTACAAATACATGCAGAAATAGGGTGGTCCACGTGTTGGAAGGTGGCCCACTGCTGACAGAAGAGCTACAAAAACGATGGAATCTAAAGAAAACATGCGCCTTTGACGTCTATATGCGAAACTGGCAAACCAAGATTAGCGAGGTAACATAGGAATTTATGGGACAGCAGCAATGAGAACCACTGGGTGGAGGGCTAGCGGGGTGAAAGATCGCCATTTAACAACGGTCCTTGCAGTCCACGGATTTCATTACGTTCTATGCAACGTGAAGGGCTTCCATGGACCACAAGACGAATGCCGATGCAAAGAATGCTGGAGTAAAATGTGATAAATACCACGCCGCGGTTTGTCCGGCGGTTCGGTCCATAGCAGAACTGGCAAAACGCTAGATCGATTGTTGTGTCGAAAAACGGTGATGTAACATAAACACACTTACCCAGCCCGAGTGTTAATAAATAAATAATAACGCGACGAAAAATCAATCTCGGCAGACCAACGCAGACTTTGCTCAGGCTATTTAATACATGATAGAAGCTAAAGTATTTTCATTTTAACCGAATCCTAGAGAATTACTCGCTCAAAAATAAGATTGCACTATCTGGTCCTACCTGACATAAAAACATGCTTCTCACTCTTTTTACTGATACCCAATAATTGTTGCAATAACATGTCTCTATATATCGCCTTTTCTTTAAGAAATAATTTAGAATATAACCTGTCTAATGTCGCCTACTGTGGCGTGTTAGACCCTGGCATAGCAGACGACCACAGGGGCTCATTCTGGGCCCAACTCTGTAAAACATTACGTACATTGCGGTACTCCGTTTCCCTAATCCTTCCTATGTTAAATATTATGCCTACGCGGATGATCTAGCTATCGTGGTTACGTCGCATGATGCTAATGAGCTAGATATTACAGCAAATGGCGCCCTGGAAGATACTTTCACCTGGCTTTTCCCGCATGGGCTTCGCCTAGCTTTACACAAAACGGTGACAATATTTGCAAATAGGCAAAAACGGGTCCTGTAACTCAACAACTCCACCTGAACCTAGACGGGTGTAACGTTGTCCTTTCCAGCGAAGCAAACTACCTGGGGATACTTCTAGATACCGGCCTGACAACCCCTTCTCCCTATGGCCACTCAATCTCTAATATATCTCTCTAAACTGCTCCCGCACACACACACAAAAAGTTGCCAGTATGCATTATCTGCAGTTCAAGAAGACGACGTCAAGTACGATGCTCAAAATATGCATGACGTTCACCGCGAATAGGGCGCAGCCGGCGCAGCTTTTTAAATGGGAACTCCCATCAACATGCAAACAAATGGCACAAGCACTCTCATCCCAGGCCAATGAGCTAGAATATCATTAATGACACCGCAATGCCGCGATCATCATTAAGTACCAAAACTTGGTACAGCCTGCAGGGTGCACTCCGCTCACACGATATATAGACAATAAAGTAAAAGCAGGTGTCGCGCCTCGTCATGAGGCCCTTAGGTAAAAGGCTTTTATAACGGGTATAGGGACTTCGCCGAGGGGGCGGCCTGCTGTCGGACCCAGCACGGGTTTCGTACCTTCGGGACGCCAAACGGCCGATGCAGACGCCGGCAGAAGAAGACGAGACATTTATTTTGCCATCCTGCTTAACATCCAAGACAGATTACCGTAGTAAGTCATCTTGGGGAAGCCAGTTTTAACATAACTGCGCGGATGCCACAGAGCTCCATACTTGGCTCCCTGCTATGGAACATAAGGTACGACGACGTTCTGCGGCTAAGGGACATTCACCTTGGGGTCAAGTTTCTACTCTATGCCGACGATCTCGTCCTTACCGTCCAGGCCCGGACTCCGGATTTGCAAAAAAACCGTACGAATGAAGCACTTGCCGGTGTTGCCCACTGGATGCAGGCGCCGGGCCTCGCCGCCGCTGAGAGCAAGGCCATGCTCCTGGTGGGACGGAGGAACTGCCCTGCCCTCCACCTCCGTCTAGAAGGCCAGGAGATCGCATTCCTCAACAAGGTGAGGTATCTCGGAGTAATCCTAGACAGGTGTCTCCGCGGTGCCGAACACCTAAAGCGGGTGACAGAGAAGTCCATCAAGACAGCCAACAACTTTCCACGGCTTGCGCTTAAAACCGATGAATGAACGGGATGGCTTACAAGAGGGTGCCCCAGTCGCCAGTCTCCGAATCCGACTCTCAAATATCAAAGACCCGGGACCCCGACCGGGGGGTGAACTCACCTTCTACTCGACCAGATCCTGACAGGTCACGACGACTTCCAGTTTTGCCTGCCTAGGATCAAGAAGTTTTCTAGCCCTAGGTGCATCTACTGCGGCGATAACCCAGAGGGCACCCCAGCGCACATTGTTCTGAGGTGCCCTGGACGAGCAGGGCGCACCCCTATCACAAGACTCTAGCTTTTGACCTGCATAATTCCTGAAAAACAGAAACACTTTCGTTCTGGACCATCATATCCGAAGTTTTAAAAGTCATACTGCAAGGACACATCCGCCAGGAGTAACAGACTTACCTTCCCTAAGTGTTTGATGTGATGCGCCAGCAGTTCCGAGTCAGGCCGGGCAGCCTTTACAAGGTAACGCTTTAATGACGCGTCCTCGTTGTCAGCACTTCTGCCGATATAGCATCTACTTTTGCATGCATCCGTACGCTTTTTCTTCGGCGATATTTGATTTTGCGGAGGACAAAAAAGAGTAGGCGAGGAGAGAGTAAAAGTACCCAGATATCGACCGATTCCATACGATCACACTTGCTAGCAGTAGTAATGGTAATTCTGTGTAGTTTTTGTTGTAGTCATTGTCTTCAAAATTATATCCACATGTTTTTGTAATTAAAATTATGTCAACAGTAGCCAGATAGATCAACATGTTTCCTGCTTTAATGATAGATTCCTTAGTATTTGTGTAAATGCTATTTTGTAGAGGTACGTGTACACGTAAAAACCGTCGTTTACGGTGTCTGCCTAATAAATAGATAGTGCAGGATCTTTGTTCTTGCGAACTTTTCTTAGTACTACTATTTATTTTTAGCTAACCAACGTTGGATGGTCTTTAAATAAGCAGTATGTGTTCCAAATACACTTAAACATTGTTCTTGCAGTTCTTCTTATTCCCGCAGTTGGACATTTGAAACTTTGTTCAACCAATCACATTGACAATGTAATGTCGAATTCGCGCATTTATTTACGGATTTCATTATCTATTATGCCAATGTGCTGGGTTTCATGAACCCAGAGAACACTGCAAATACCGTCGCTATGGCGGTCTATGCCCTCTGTATCACTCACCCGACTGTACTAAATCCGCGTCGCTCTCTCAGCTACAACGAGACCACTCATAAACCGTTTTTACCAGGTTTGTCAGACATATTATGTTCATTTTTACACACCTAAAGAGGGTGCATTTTTAATACATACATACATTGGCAAGGTACCTACTCATGATAGGTATGAGTAGGTATGCGTATTATGCCACTCCTTAGCTGTACATTTGTTGTTGTCTGTTTCAGTTGCAACTAGAACAGAGAGGCCGAAATAAAAACAGAGAGTACAGCTAAGACCTCTCCGTTTCAGTGTTATATATATATATATATATATATATATATATATATATACATATATACGTAGGCACGTTAGCGTACATATCCTTTTGCAGAGCAAGCAGGGTCATCCTTCGTTTCACCGTCATTACAAGGAAATGGTTGTTTCCATAGATCACTGTGGACAAAGCGAACGTATCGGATTTAGAGGCCAGATTCGTATTTCGCGGCGACTTGACGTCGTGTTTTTGTGTGTGATGTGTGGCTGACGGTTTCCGCTGTAGGTAGGGGTTGGCGGGGGGTGAGGAGGGTTAAGGGTATGGGGCGCTGGTACTCGAATAAGGTCGCGCGCAAAAAGGATAGGCTGCAGGAGGAACTTGACCTTTTCTGCCATTAATGGTAGATGTCCTCTTGGCTGTCCCAGCATCCCAGCAGCTACCCCTCGCCGAGGTCGTACGCTGGCTGGCGGCCGGAACCATTTTTCATGGCAAGTGAGTTCCGCCGCCAGTTCTGTTGAGTGAGGCCGGTGACAACGATGTTACGACTCGAAGATGATGTCATGTTTCATAGGCTAATGCTGGTCTCGGGGCCCAGTTTCAGACGCTCTGTCGGCGCGAGGTCAACCTGGTCCTGCTACGGCCCGACAGAAGTAGTTAGTTCATTTGCTGGTCACGTCAGCCTATGCTGTCATCGCGTCGTACGTCGTACGGCTTCTTTCACCGCCTGTTGCACACGAAGTCGACGGCAACTGCTTTCGAATTGAAGATGTGATCGTAATGATGATAATAATAAGAATAATCATTCTTATTCATTATATTACCAATTTACTGTCAGAGGGTTGAACTTCTTTTATATCGAATGATTTCTCCAGGCCGTGTGAAGAATCATTGTCGCGTTGCCCACTGAACCTCTGAGGCAAGGCGCTGCTTCAGGAACGCTATTATTTTTAGAGAGACTTGTACGTAGGAGCCGCTAGCAGGTTGAATTAGATCACTGACGCATAGTTAGAAAATGCCAAAAGTTTTGATTCTTGTTTAATTATGTAATCAACACTAAAATATTTTTACGCAAATAAAGATTTTGCAAACGCGCCGAGGTATATATCAGCCTCTTACTGAGGCTGCCATATCAATGTTTGCCCTAATCGAATGTCTGAACATAAATTGTAAGTTGATGGAACTAAAGCCATGACTCGAGTGAGAGTCATTGGCTTTTTATTAAGTCTTATCATGTCCGCTTGTCATCGTAATGATAGCAATAAGACAGTGTTACTGCACTGTCTACCAATTACTCCGGTGACAGTGCTTTAGATTAACAAGCTTAAGTGTGAACAAAATTCATAGCAGTAGGATAAACATGTTTTAACACATAAAACGATACTTGACACTCGAACGATATATATATATATATATATATATATATATATATACGGGATAAATAGCTCGCCCTATAAATGAACTCACCTAACCTGCTAGTTGCACACAAAAAGTCAACAATTAACAATGAAACCTCGATCATTATCAAAGACGTTCGACATGCCGGGTTTTCAATCAAATGAAGACAAATTAGCCTGCGTTTACGTACTAGACAAAACTCGGCCTGAGGAAGTGACCCCTGTTCTGTTAAAAAGGAAATAATTTTTGCTTAGATTGCAATTTCATCGTGCAGTCGTCGTATTATGTCGTAGCTGCCAAACGTACGTGTAAAATATAAATATCTAGATAAACTTCCAATTGGCATCACTTGTTTTATGCACACGCGGCAGCTTGGGCAAGGCTACAGACATTTTTTTCTTATATCTTTCCTAATCTAAGCGTACTTTGTAAGTAAATGGAGCGTTGATCTTGAAGATTCATATATATATATATATATATATATATATATATATATATATATATATATATATATATATTTATACATTCAACCCGGTTTTAAAAAATTGAGTGTTAAGAAGTAATACCATTGATACAAAACTGATCGCCAAGACGCGTAATATTATCTTATGACATTAAGTACATTAAGGCATATAGCCTTGTCGAACATGCACATCGGTTCCACGCGAACTTGTACTTATTGCATGCGATTTCTGTCGTGTACAAAATAAACGAGTGACAAGAACAGCAACAAAAACGTTGATATTGTGAAGAAGTGATTGTTACACTGTTTCCCTTCGTGCCATGGGGAATACCGTTGTGTTGGTGGCCGTGACAGCCTCTTCGTGTATATCCTTTTTTGTGGCGGATGAATCCCGATCAAGCGAAATATTCTGTTTGCCCTTTTGAGGCTGGACAGGGAGAGGCGCCAGCTGGTGCCAAACAGTGTTTTCTTGGAGACGAGCGGACCTTGGCCGTTTGATGGCCGCGGCAGTTGTGTCTACGCGGGCCCGCCTTTGCTGAGTCGACCGCTGACTTGGTGGGTGGGGGGCAACCGGACACAATCGAGAGCGCTATTTCGCCATACATCGATGAGGGCGGCCCACACGAAAAACTCCGGAGTCGTGGGCGAAGGCGTGGTAGCCAAGCGACTCGAAGAAAAAAGCAGCACAAGAAGACGGAAGAAAGCGAAGAGAATGGAAAAACGTTCGACTGGACTCATGGCTAACGAACCAACACACAGAGGACACAGTTTGATTCAATTTGTCAAATCACGCAGCCTGAAGATGGACTTTCCGCCTCTTGCCGTACTGGGGCCTTGTCAGAAAGGCCACCACTTCTGCCACGGTCTGCCTGCTTGCCGGCCTGGCAACCTACTTATCTGCTCTTTCTGTGCCGTTTAGCTGAAGATCGTCTCACCTACATATATCGAGACCAGTGAGCCGGGCAATGAGTTATTCATTTCCGCTTTCAGGAAACGACGATTTCTTGCCTCTTAGGGGTGGTTTTCGCTTCCTCCTCTTCGTGTTTGTTGTTGCCTCATTTGATTTCATCGCTAGTAGGTAGTCGTAGTCTGTGTCAGCGATTTGCTGCTTCTGATGGCGGTGGCGTAATTATTCTCAGTCTAGTAATGCTGTTTTGTGAGTCGCCGTAAATACAGCAACAAACGCTTAATGAAGTTCTTTGCTAAACTTGCGGCAAAATATGCTATCTCTTTTCATATATATATATATATATATATATATATATATATATATATTATATACCAGAGGAGTATAAAAGGTATACTTTTCGGGAGCAGGGCGTTCGTCGATGGGATGTCGGCTACGCCGTGTTTGGCGTCTTTGTAGCACGAAATTATGGGTTTGGTAACAAAGTTCGCTACACTCAACTTACATACAAACAACCAACGCTTACTTCTATGACAAATTTTAATTGTATAAAAAGCTTGACTATGAATTGTTTATTATTCCCATAGATTAGCAACGATTGTATAGTTTAGCAATACGTCAAACCGATACGTCAAGAGTGTGTTGCTTAATTCAGCAGCACTTTCCAATGCTCAAGCTATTGGTTTGTCAAAAAAAATTCTTTTAAAGTGAAATATTAAGAGACATCAAAGCATTGTGCATGTAATATATGTTAAATTGTTTGCAAGTTTCCCCTGGAAGAACAAAATTGCAATGCAGGTAGTTTACCGATTAAATTTCTGTACTCGCCCGATTATGCGTCTAGTTACCCAAAGAGCTCTGCGTTTAAAATTGCATCCCTAGAGATTCTAGTTAGCATTGTATTCGAAATATTAGAAACAACAAACTGGTCCGATTGTCGAATTCCTACATAATTCTGATGCTTCGGTTATTCGGAAAAGCGACTGAGCAGGTTGGCACTGCAAACTGCCATCATGACACTCAACGGATCACACCAGAGAGTCATTCAAAGACTGTGTGGAACTAGATCCTTTCGACAAGAGGCGGTGCGATGGCCACCAGTGCGATACTCACATGGGTTTGCACAGAGGCACCGCCGTATAGATTTACCGAATGCTAGAGCGTAATCGTGAAACCGAGTACTCGGCTACACGATTTCCCTCCAGGTCTTACTTAGACTTGCAAGTCATTTCCGCTTGGAAGGAGTGAAGTCCCCCTGCAGAACTGAAGATCTGAAATTGTCGGAGGTTAATTTTTTAGAACCCGGCTATACCCTGAAGGGCTATACCCTGTCATCAAACCCTTGTCATGCAGGTAGGGGGAAAAGGTATGAAGGACTAGGGAATAACTAACCCACGCGTTTGAGAGCTCAGCCTCATGATCATTAGTCTCGTGGAGACTTATGAGGCCGAGCATTTTGCTCATTTCCCTAATTGAAGTAGTGTGACCATCTAGTATAGTGACCATAAAGTCTCAGCTGTCGTAGCACGTCATCTCAGTAGTGACAATCATCAGGGTAAAGAAGCATGCAATGCGACTAAGCTAATGACAACTAATTTTGCATATAAGCTAAGTTATATGCAAAATTAGGTGTCAAGCAGAAAAGTACAAAATATAAATATAAACTTGTTTTTATATATATATTTAGGAGAAATAAATGAGATATTGCGGGTGATCGAATTTATGGTAAAAAGCATATCTAATATATATTGTGTATATATATACGAAAGCGGATCGAAGTGTTCTAATACAAATGTCTAAAAAAATATTTGTTTGATGCTCCACAGTATTTTTGTTCCCCTAACAATAGAGTCCGCCAGCTGCAATGCAGTTGTGCAATTTTTTCCATTCTCCGATATTTTTAACGCGTTATTTGGAATCGACGAATATGAATTAAATATCTACTTAAATAGTTGATCTGCTTCTGTTTAAATTTTTTTTCTGTAGTCTTAAAAACGTTGTTTCTTTTTGATTTTGTTGTACCTGGCAAGAGGAAAAAGTCGCAAACAAGCAGGCCCGACGAACAAGGACGTTGCGGAAATATCTAACGTGAATTTTTTGCGAAACACTCCAAAATCTGTAACGATGTGTACACCGGTGCGTTGTTCTTGTAAATGAAAATAGTTGTTTGCCCAGGTTCTTCTGCTAGCACCTAAAGATTTAATTCGGACATTTTACGACCGACGTTCATGTAATGCAAATTCAACATTTTGGGACAATTTTCGCTGCATGTTCTCTGACGCATAAAAATCGGTCAATACTTTTAAAAGTGGTCTATAAGATATCTCCAATTCCTCAGTAATCTTTTTGATAGTAATTCGATGATTGCTGAGTAACTTTGCCAACGTTGCCTTCTGTTATTGACATTGAAGGCCTTACAAAACGGGGGTGATCTTCGGTCCCTTCACGTCCGTCGCGAAATCGCCGCGAATTGTTACGAAAAGTATGCACATTGTTTCGGGACAATGCTTGATCACCATAAACATTTCGTAACATTTCCACTACTTTAGAGGATATGATTTGGAATTTAATACAGAATTTGATCCAAATTCATTGTTCGTCCATGTTTGGCTCTCTAAACGGCGCGTCGAGGCGCCATTCATCCATCATTATATATATATATATATATATATATATATATACCGCATTAAATGCATAGGACCTTTATATTTTCAGATTTGTTTTTTTGTTTAAGAAAGTTTTAAGAGCAGAGAGAGAGCTTTAAGAGAGTTTTAAGCTAAGAAACAATAAGGCAATCATGATTATACCCCTGTAAAGACAATAACATTGATAAAAATGACGCACAAGGAGAGTTTTAGTATCAAATGTTTCTGACTATGACTAGCCAGCAGCTATTTGCTTCACGTTTAGGTCTACCACAGCCTACAATTTGATATTTGGCTTTTTAGCACACCCAGTCGGCGTAGCTTAGTTATATTACAGAGCACTTCGCAAAGCTCTTTAATCAGATGTCAACTTGTTACCGTGCACGATACCGCACCCGCAGATATTTTAAAGTTATATTCATTATTTCATCGATTTTACGATTTTGCAAGTCTTTCACCGCAACTCTAATATAAGCTAAATGACAGTTCGGCAGAACGGAGCGAAGGAAATGGCCGGTGACTCTGTCACAAGGGTTTGATTCTGGCACGGCGCATATCCTTTCGAAGCGTTCTGACATTGAAATTTATTGATTTGGGTTATCGCAATAAGGCCATCATGTCTCGAAAGTGTATCAATTTTTAATTTCCGGTAGCGCTTGTTTGCCTTTGTTTATATTGTTTGGACTTATGTTAGTTCAACTGGCAATGCGCTTAGAACTTATCTTAGCGTTTCCTTTGCTGAAGGTATGTATATATTTATTTTTTTTCCTATCCATCACATTTATATTGCATGAGGTTGCATTTCTTACCCATTTAAAATCTACAAAGACGTTTTAAGAAGAAACAAATTATTTTTTACTTACGTTCTTTTTTTTAGATTTTAGTTAACTTGCTCTACTATTGCTAAACTACTTTGTTTAACTGTTGTTTTGTACTAATGGCTTTCGTAGTGCTGCTGAAAATGGTAGCTCTGTTGCCTTCATGTTAACGCATGCCCACTCGCATTTCTTCGACGATGCTCACCATCTATAATCACAATCGGCGAAGACATGTGGCGTAACTGATTGGCTGCGAGAGAACTATTATAACATAGAACATGTTCGATTCATGAGGCAACCAAATCAAGAAAAATTAAATGAGCAAAACGAAAATTTAAAGGGGAACACGGTACATTGAAGCTAACAATCGGTAGATACACTATGGGCTGACTATGATAGGTCGATAGTTTTTCGTAGTGCCTTTCTGTGAGGCTCAACGGATTCTTACCTTTACGGTGCGCGTGGCATTTACTGTCGCGTCCAACGCTAACTATCGCGTAGTGATGATTATTGTTTTTGTGCCAAGAATAGCGCACGAGCATATATATATATATATATGTATATATATATATATATATATATATATATAGAGAGAGAGAGAGGGGGAGATATGAGAGAACCTGTTTTCCCACAATTGTCAGATTATAAATACTGATTAATTATTATAATTGTTATTATTCACGATAACGCGGTGTATATACATATACTCTTATACACCAATTTAGTAGCATCGTTTGAGAATTCAGCTTTTCCTGCGGTATTGCAGATTGCTGGCACCTGTAACAGCAAACATTTATTAAATGTTTGTCGGTAACAAATCTCAAGTTTGCTTCTGTACGGGTTATGATATGTAAAGGCGAGACTGGTCATGTCTACAGTTCTAATAACTAGATTGGTTGTGTCATTAATTATTAATCATCGCTGCAGTAGGGCTATGAAAATGACTCATGAATACCTGGTTCTCTTTAATGAATCCGTGATCTGTAAGGTGATGGATTGATTTAATACTCACTTGATATGTATACTTAAATAAACATGTCCCCTTTTTATATAAGGGGCAGCACAAGCGGGCACGTTGAGATATCTAGGGTTTCCCCAACGGACCTTGTGGCAGCATGGTCGCTGACACTAAGCGGTATAGTTTTTCATCCATTCTCATTAAGCATCTCTCAAAACAAATTTAGTAAACAACAGGGATCAAACCGGTGACGTGAAGGTAGATGATAATCATGATTAGCAAAATTGCATTACAGATGTTTACGTGTTCGGAAAACATTGAAATTTAAAAAATAGAGTGATTTACACAGTCGCATGGTAATTTATACAAGTGTGTACACAGTAATCAAGTGAACTAGCTTAGTATGACACAGCATTGTAGCAGAAAATAGACTCAACACAACAGTATTGCCGGCACCTTGAATGGTGGCGCCTACAACTCTCGAATCAATTAACGACTCCCACAGCTCTTCAATTCGCAGCAATGCCCTCACCGATCTGTTTTACCAGAACCGGAAGCAAAATATTTTTTTACTCCCACACAAACACACTCACATAGGGGAGAAATCTTATGCAGCCAGGTAACACGCTCCAAATAGCGGCAGCCGAAGCTCGCCTGTCTCGAAGAATACTAGCAGCGTCAAGATTAATCACAGTACATTTTATCGTGAAGATTTTTTTACCGTAGCCCGAAACGTTTGAAAAGCTTCATAGCACATCTAAAGCGTCATGAACGTCGAGCTAAGAGGCCCGCCGTACATAGTCAAGAAATATATTAACACTGTCAAGAGCTGCCTCCAGCATTCTTCATAATACACTAAGTTCTTGGGTTTCTTTGTCGTTAAACTACAGCGGACGATCGGTAGCTTTTATGCTTGGGAAGAGGATTGGGAGTGTTCTTCTAAATAGTCGTCACATGCCGTAAGTTTACCCGTACCTCTGACTCCAAGGTCGACTCGACTAGAACGGATCTCACCAGTGGAGTACTGGCTAAGAGCGCTACCTTATACGAGCGGAAAGCGAAAAACACCTTAGTGCGATACCTTATTGAACTAAATAAATATTCTGTCTATGCGAATGCTGGATAGCACATAGCCATTTCTTCACTTGATCACCTCTCCTTTAGTGCTAAACCACAAGTGGATAAAGCCAGCATTGGATTTGGGTTCAACTATGGAAAACAACTTGGCCAACTCGCGGCAAAGAGGCAATAGTTTCTCCGTAAAATGCACCTTCGAAATTGCAGAATCCCCGTTTACCAAGCTTTTTTTTTACCGGCGTACAATTGCGACTCTAATATGTCCCTTGGAGCGCTTGATTACGCCGTTCCGTATAGCTCGAATTTAGCCTACACGGGATATTCATATATACAATTCAGCCAAGTACCTGATCTACACGTTAGCTAAGTTTTTTATTGATAACTAGATGCCAACTACTCGTGCTATTAATATTATTGTCATCTGATTTATCAGCAACGTCTGCGCTGTTAGAAGCTCCATTCTGCCGGAGCACCCGATCTGCAACACATAGTTGCATGCAGTCCTCTATCTCTGTCGTAGCAGGTACTGAGGCTGACGCTGATTCAACAACCTTAAACGTGACGTTCACGTTGCACGTGCCAGCCTCGTTCGTGGCCGGCGCTGTGGCCAATGTCGCTATAATCTCTGGGGTGCCATGTCCGTGGCAGTTGCCAAATTGTCATTCCCGTCACGAATAGTCACCGCACGTCTACAATTCGTCTCTCCTTTTGCTTCGTTTGGGCATTTAGTCTTGTGGAAGGGGCTGCTTTCTTCCTTTGCTCGATTAAAGTCATGTTATTTGCCCACGTCTGAGCCACACACTCTCACCAAGTCGACGTGGCGGCACACCAAAAACGCGATATGTGCACATACAATCAGCTGTCTTGGAGGCATGTCATTGCCAGGCTACCACCGCACGTTGCAACGACGTTGGAAAGTGATAGGTGTAGCCACAGCTGTCGTACGAATCGTACATCGGTCACACTCAACACAAGCAGGACCGATTCGCTAACGCGTGTCGATACAGCCAAGTCTAGCCACACAGACAGTCCAGAAATTTACTAAATAAAATAGCGCAACTGATCGAAACGAAATACCACATGACACGCACACACATTAAGGGCACAGATGTTCGAGAGTTCCACCGCCACCAAAGTAAAGGCTCGGATAGAGCAACGACGGCCAAAACGTCAAAGCGCACGAAGCCAGTTCACGCCATGCTATATATTAGGTAAGTCAAAAAGTTCGTCGGCTTTCTGGGACCACATTTTTGAAATTCCCGCGCTCTGCAGCAGGGCCGCCTGAGAGTGCGGCTGGGTGTTTACATTCAGGAGCAGACCCGTGGCGGCGCGACGGTATACCGGTTCCAACTTTATTGTTTCCTTTGCGGAATTGGCAGCTGTTTGCAATGGAGGACAAAAATACGCATTTTCGACACATTATGTTGTTCTCCTACCGTGAAGGTATAAGTGCAGCGCAAACAACCCGGAGGATATGTGCAGTCTACGGCGAAAACGCAGTACACAAATCCACAGTCGAAGAGCGATTCGCCCGTCTCAAAGCTGGAAACTTCAATCTCGAAGATGAACCGAGGTCAGGACGACCCAATGTTGTGGGGACCGACGAAGTCATAAGCCTGGTTACTTCGAACCCAGGTTTGACCATAAAAGTAATGGAAGATGTAACGGGAGTCTCCCACGGAACCGTTTGGAATCGCCTCCATGATGCAGGTTTCTCGTGCAAGCGGAATATCTGGCTACCACACGACCTCAATGATAGGCAGCTTGAAATGCGAGTCGATACCAGTCACGCACTCCTCCGGAAGAACTCGAATGAGCCATTTCTGAGAAGATTGATAACCGGCGATGAAAAATGGATACTCTACAGAAACGTAACACAGAAAAGAAGTTGGGTCCCCAGAGGTTCTCAGGCCGCAGCTATCCCTAAACCCGAAATTCATCAGAAGAAGGTTATGCTGTGCTGCTGGTGGGACTGTAAGGGAGTCGTGTATTTTGAGCTGCTTCCAATGTGTCAGACGATCAACTCCGTCGTCTACTGCAGACAACTCGAAGATTTGAAGGCTGCAGTAGCAACGAAGCGCCCGGAATTGTCAAACAGGTGGGACGTCACTTTTCAACACGATAAGGCGACACCACACAAAAGTTTGGGCACCCGGCAAAAATTGGCGGAGTTTGACTGGGATGTGCTGCCGCACCCAGCTTATAGCCCCGACCTCGCACTATCTGATTATCACTTGTTCAGGTCTCTCCAGAACTTCCTTGATGGCACAACATTTGAATCTTTGAAGGCTATAAAAAATCACCTCACTCAGTATTTCGACTATTATATATATATATATTATTATTATTTCGACTATTATATATATATATATATATATATATATATAAGAGAAAAGAGAAAACTTGATGAAGAGCATTTTAGCTTTTTTCAGTGCCTATGCTATTGTGGGGTCTAGTGGCAGGAGAGAGGTTTATTGTAGGATTAAATGTCAGAATAACGGCGCTTATGGCGACTACGATCATCAGACGTACAGGCTAGTTTGAGACCCGCACGGTCGCACTGTAGTGCAGAGGCCACAGTGACTAGTTTACTATGATTGACAACAATTACAACAAAAAAACAACAACAACAACAAAACTAACAACAACAACAGAACAACAACAACAACAACAACAAAACTAACAACAACAACAACAACAAAAGCAACAACAATAGAATTAACGGCCATGCGACGATCGCGGTGACCAGCGTCACAACAACGTGAGCTTGATTCTGCTGATAGCAGGACGTGCGTGTAGGTGTCTGGTTGTAGGATAGCGTTAACCGTTATTGTATGTGCGTTTGTATACATACATAATCTACAAATATGCCTACATACATACACATTAATGTGTGTATGTGTCAATGTGTGGGGGATTGGGGTATACATGTAATTGCAATCAAATGTTTTGAAAAATGTGAGAGCAACTAAATCGTGACGGCATTCACGCGCTGCTATGAGGCAGCCGCCTCCCCTACCGCAGACTGAGGCGACGAAGTAGCCGTCACCATCATCATTGTAGCTGCTGCTGCTGCCGTTGTTGTTGTTGTTGTTGTTGTTGTTGTTGCTGTTGTTGTTGTTGTTGCTGTTGCGGCAGAGACGCCCGCGGTCCGCGCCACCTCGGCAAGTCCATCGTCGTATCCCTTCACCATGGCTCATTAATCTTCGTTTACGCCTGCAGCCAACGGCAACGCCGCCGCCGCCACCTCCACCTCCTACCATCTCCACCCTCACCATCATCATAATCAGCATCGCTATCTTCATCACGATCATCAACATCAATATCATCATCAGCATCATCATCAACATAAATATCATCGTCATCGTCCGGCTCGAAGGAAAGCGGCTTCGTTACACTAACGCATACCATCTATAGTTCTCTCTCCCTCTCTCTAATATATCTTTCATTTTTTTCCCGCTCTCTCCTCCCCTTTTCTGCATTTATCGCTCTCTCTCTCTCTCCCTCTCAGTTGCTCTCAAGTCGGCGGGGGCGCTGGCTGTAGTCGGGCGACGCGGGTAGACGTTCAGACGCCCCCAACCGCCGCTGTGGCCGCCCCTGCTGCTGCTGCAACCCCTTCTCTCTCCCTGTACGGCCCCAAATAGGGTGGCGGAGGCGGCGGTAGCAGCAGATCCAACAGAGGCGAGACTGCTTACACGCTTAACCGCGTGCTCGGCTATCTGCCATTGCTGTTGCTGGTGGTGGTGGTGGGGGTAGTGGTGGTTGTGTTGCGATGACTTCGAGCTGCGCGAACTCGTTAAAATTCACTTCTGATTAATTTCGGCCATTGCACTTGCCGGCGATGCTGCGGCTGCTACTGCTGCTTCTCGACAAGCAACTCAACGGCACGGCCCTGACAAACCGATAGCGGCGAGCAAATAAAAAAGAAGCGACGGTTATTGTCAAGTGTGGTCACGTGATAAGAACGAACCACACTCTCAGGGTAATCGTGATACACGCAAACAGGCCTGCAGCGATGCGGCTGGCGTGCTGGCGGCATGTGAGCATGGCTACAGAAACGAGAATGACGGAAATCGTTACTGTTATCGTTGTAAAATCGTTAAATCGTAATGCTGCCATTGTATTTATATATATATATATATATATATATATATATATATATATATATATATCGATAGACCGAGCAAGATGGCTTAGTGGCAAAGCCTTTGCCTTGCATTCGGGAGGTCTGGGTTCGAGACCCAGACCGGCCACTCTTAAATTGGTTTGCATGGTTTCCAATTTAGACAAAGTAAATGCCGGAGTGGAGTAAAACTTAGCCATGACATGAAAAATCCGTACACGGGCAATTGCCTTACGGGAAATCTAAAAAGAAAGATCTATTTTCTCTCTCTCTCTCTCTCTCTCTATATATATATATATATATATATATATATATATATATAGGAAGAGAGAGAGAGAGAGAGGGAGCGAAAGAGAAAAAAAATATATATATATACACAAATTCCATTTATTCACACATTTAGCGTCGATAATATTTAAGTACAAGGTTTTAGCTCGGCGTCAGGAGCTCACAAATGCAGTTACAAGAATTGTATAAAATATAGAATATAAACATATACAAAGTTATGATTATATTATGACATTAAACGGGCTAACTCATTTAGACACCCAATGTTACTGCAAACAAGACCGTGATATCTAGAGGATTCGGTATGACAATATTTACATCTGCAGTCAACATCGGGGTCGTGGAGCTATATATATATATATATATACACCATTACTGGTAGATTCACACAATAATTACAAGTTAGGCCCTACAGACACGTCAATTACAGCGACTGCTAACGAGACGAAGTGTTCAATTCTAGACATTTCGTTACGCGATATATATACGTGATCTACAGGCTGATATTGATTTCCACCACAGTCTTTACATACACACTATCGGCGAGTGGGGAAGATTTTGGCGTGGGACAGAGGTTTTGGCGGTATTTGGGATGCCAGGGTATCTTGCAGATCAGTGCTCTGCTTTGTTACAGATCTTCTGACTATCTGCTGCTAAGAATGGCGGGTCGGTCTGTAAAATTTTGAGTCACAGAGGTTTCAGTTTCGTCTTTATCTGAGCTATTTGTATGATTCAAGCCATTGCGAGATATATATATATATATATATATATATATATATATATATATATATATATATACAGGGTCATTCATATCGTTATGTACTTATTTCGAGGTTTGGTAGAACTCGGCAAGAAAATAACTTTTTCCAATGGAGGGAGGACGCGGAAACATCTTGTTCAGGAGAGAGAGTGAAATTTATAAAAGTAGTTATTCTGCTATTTTTTTCCTACATATTTGTGCAAAATCTACGTTTGCTGGAGAACCAGTCAACGCATGAAGGAACCATATCGGCGTGTTCGGAGGAAAATTCTGCGCAACAGAGGACACTTCACTAGCTTGCGTAGCGAAAAGCGAATAGTCAGATAAAGGAAAGTCATAAAAAATCGATAAGATTGTAACGCGTTAACGTAAGTTGTGTCTTACGTTAACGCCTTTTCGTGAAAAATTGTAATTTTTTTACATTACGACCAAAAATATGTGTGCAAAAGATCAGTATTGCGCAATAGCAAATTTAGTGCCCACCATTTTCGTACCAAAGTGATGGTGCTGCGCTACGTAGTTAGCAAGTAACTAAGTTTTTTTGATAGCCATATAGAAACCGAACGCATGCACACTTGCATATGGTGTATGAGAAAGTTAGGTACAAACTTCGAGGTTTTGTAAAACTCGGCAAGAGAATAATTTTTACTAGTGGAAGGAAGAGGCGGAAACGTCTTGGCAAAATGTTACGGTTCTAAACGTGAAAACTTGCACGTAAAACATAACAACTCTGACTGTCGAAAAAGCTTAGCTGCTTGACGACTACGTAACGCAGAGCCATCACTTTGGTACGAAAATGGTGGGCATTACATTTGCTAGTGCATGAGAGTGGTCTTTTGGACGTACATTTTTAGTCATAATGGATTTTTTTTTTCGATTTTTCAGGAAAAAGCGTTAACGTAACATATCGGCTTTTTATAACTTTCCTTAATCTGGCTATTCGCTTTTTGCTACGCAAGCTAATGAAGTGTTCTTCGTTGTGCAAACACGCCTCCGAACACGCCGGTATAATCGGTTCCTTCATGCGTTGACTGGTTCTCCCGCAAACGTAGATTGCGCACAACTATGTAAGAGCAAAAAAGCAGAATAGCTGCCTTTATAAGCTTCACTATCTCTCCTAAACAAGACGTTTCCGCGTCCTCCCTCCATTGGGAAAAGTTATTTTCTTGGCGAGTTCTACCAAACCTCGAAATAAGTACATAACAATATGGATGACCCTGTATATATATATATATATATATATATATATATGTTTTCTTTATTAATGTGGGTTCTTTGCACACGTGCAGCACCGCCGTCGATAATGTTGTTTTTCATTTTAAAAAAATTGCTCTTCTGAGAAACATAGTTTTAATCTTGTCGTGATTCGTGAAGTTGTCTAGTGTAAGCTTGGGGGTTATGGGCCAGAAGCATTTTTTTTATGGAACGGATTTGGGCTAAAATACTCTAATTACAGTAGGTCAACTTATCGTAAATTCCTCAACTCGGAGAAACCACATTCAGTCTTCCTTCTTCAATACACCTAGTAAATAATCAGATTGGGCGTCAGTCTTACTAAGAGATGTTAACACGCGTACAGTATAATTACAAATGGGCTAGCTGTATCATCCTGTGTCAGACCAATCGCTTGAGAGACCTCCTTGGCGATTGCGTATGCTTCACTTATGATTGTGATACGTTAACCCGTGCTAAAATTCCTCGGATGATTAATGTTGATCTCTGCACGGAAAAATAAATAAAAGCTGAATTTTAGAAGAAAACCACTTTGATCTGCTGGTAAATCAGTGTAACATTTTACAAGTTTAGTTTATACAAAAGTTTAGTCATACCTAAATATACACACTGTAGCGTGGTCTGGCGAACGTATCTTAAGAAACTCATAGAAGCTATTAAGCGCGTACAATCCAAATGCATACAGCGGGTAGGTATCAGATGTGGCGTTTTGTAGTCTGCTACACCCTCGGACCCTTTGATTGACCATGGCGGACCCGCGGATGTACGGTCGTATTACATGGTTTTAAATCGATGTTTCTAAATATTTTTCATACTCGCACTAATAGTCAGAGATGCTTTCACACCTTATCGTCAACACACATAGCCGAATCTGATCGAATCTATAGTGCACTTTCATGGCGCGTGGCACAGACCTTGCGCAGCTGAGATAGTTGTTAAACTAAACTATAATTGAATGTAGATGTTTAACTTAACCAAATGTTGTTGTATGCAAATAGTGCTGCATGTGTCCTGTTTTTCCTTCGACACAATAACGGAGGATTTAAACTTGTATATATATATATATATATATATATATATATATATATATATATATATATATATATATATATATATATATATATATATATACGTTTATATATATATATGTATATATATATATATACGTTTATAGTCGCCGGCCAGGCTCCCTCTAAACTGTTTCGGCCTGACCCTTAGCCAACATTTAACGTCCACGGGACTGGTTTCGAATGGCTTCGTGAGACGGGCCCCATAAACACAAATGTGCCACGATGGGGCTCGAACCGTGCACCTATGTGCCTCCTCCGGTTGCGAGGCGCACGAGAATGCACCACGCCACCGAGCTCGACATAAAAAAGAGACGCATTCTAAGACTGGCCCATTTTTCGAGCGGCCCTACGATCGCTGTGCTGCGTTGCCTCGTTGGCTCAAAATGGAGAGACTCACTTGAGAGTTTGCACAGACACATATATATATATATATATACAGAGCTTTGCTGACAGACAGCAGCCCGCTGAAAGATGTAAACTGGGTTGATTGTAATAAATCATGTTGCTTCTGTTGTTGGTCGTAGTGACGTGGCGTGCTGCTGCTGCTCTTTGTTCATTACTACGAAATGCATTCGTTCACCACCACTACCGCCACTACTGTGCCCACTTCCACCACCACCACCACCAGTGTCGCCAGTGCCACCAGCAGCGCTCGTAGCACTTTGGGGTGGTGCGTGACAGCGTCGTCCATGGAAGGTTTCAGCAGGCGTCGCAGTACAGCGAGTGACGAGGCCAAAAGACGTACGGGACAGACGCGGCGGCTGCTGCTGCCGCCGCTGCCGTCTGACGCGAGGACAGACGAAAGCGAGGCGCCGTCTCAGCGTAGGCAACAGCCGCCTACGGGGGTCGAATGGGGGTGGTGGCTCTGTGCTTCCTCCTAAACCCGTCTGTAGGGGACGGCATTGTAGGGCTGGCAGGGGTAACGACGTAGAGGGGCGCATGGCGCACGGCGGCTAGTTGGGCTGAGATGAAACCGTTAGACCCAACAACAACAACAACAGCAACAACAACGGCGGCGACGAATGCCGACCGGCGACAGTGAGAGAGACACAAAAGCGAGGGAGAAAGAGGGAAAACGTGCGAAACAAATGATAAAGATATAGAATGAAGAAGAGAGATAGCAAGAGAGAGAGAGAAAGCGAGTTGACAAACCCGTCCGTCTAGCTGCGCGTCGCCATATCTATCTATCTGCCTTTATGTCCGTTTGTCCGTCAGCCGGACTACTAGGCGGACAACCCACACCCCCTAAAGTTCGGGGTCTCTGAGTATGCCGGGCCCCCCCCACACCCGCTGGCACCTCTCGCGCATCTCCTCTCCTCAGGGGTTCTTCTCCAGATGGAGCGGTGGCGCGCTCCTATTTGTTGTGTCTGTATGGGTTCGTGTGTGCGTCTCTACGTGCGTGTGTGTGTGTGTGTGTGTTTGTGTTCGTGTAGGGGACACGCGTCGTCGAGAGATCAGCGCGGGAACATAGGGGGGTTGCCTGGGCTGAGGTCTCCATCTACGAGCAGGCAAATGCGCCACGCAAACGGGAAAAGGCCGTAAGCATGCAGGCCACTCAACGCCGCGGCAACACTGCCGACTCGTTGCTATGCGTCTGCCGCTACAGGCGCTTTCACCCTTTCCGTGGCTTCTCCCCTCCCCCTCCCCCGCTTCCCCACACACACACACCGGGGGGGGGGGGGGGTGGAGGGGAACACAAATGCGAAGTGAAGACGACCGTCATGCCGAAGCGTTCGGGCCTGACTGACATTTGGGAGACTCTAATTCACTTCAAAGTCACTTTGACGGACGAGGCTGGCATCACTCGCCACTGCGGCTGTAGTCGACGTCGTTTTGAGCGTCCGCTCGCTGGCTCGCTCGCTCACCCGCCCGTCCGTCCGCTATGTCCTTGTTGTATTCAGCGAGCTGCTTGCTAGTCCCAGCTAGGCAGTTAGTCAGACAGTCAGTCAGCCAGCTGATAGTATGTCTTCGTAAAGCGCGAAACGCCGGACTACAACTACTACTACTACTCCTACTACGAGCAAGCTTGCATACACAAGCACTTACATTCGAAACCAACAAGAATGCTATATAGCCTGGCTACTCGTGCTATGACAACCGATAATGGCAACGTTGTGTTGTCACTGTTGTTGTTGTTGTCGTCGCTGTTGTTGTTGTGGCGGCACTTACGTTAGTTGTCGTTACTGTTGTTAATGATTAGTTACCATCGTTTACTGTTGCTATTAGTAATACAGCCATCACACTAACACTTTTGGCAATTTGTTGTTTGCTTTAGAATCGTTATGGTCGCTGTAGTTATTGTTATTGCTCTGACGTTGTTATTGTCATTGTCGCCGCCGGCAGTAGTTTCCATCATGTGATTGGAATACATATATGAATACAGAATGTACTTTGTGCGAAACATAATCATGAAAGGTTTTAGATGTCCTCGCACATATATATTTATGTACTCTCTGCATACAAATTTTGGATAGACGGTTGCCAACATAGCTTGCACATGATTTGGACTAAAACACTGTAAGGCTCTAGTTGTCTTTGTTGGACTTGGTTGTACATTCATTTTCTGGAGAAAGCCCGTATAAGTCGTGTAACGAAAACACGATGACGATTAATGCGTTTAGAATCTATCGTGCCATTGGCAATTATAGCGTATTACGAACGTCTAAAATAGGGCTGTCAAAACGCAAAAAATATGTTTAAACCATCATTAGGTTGCTAAAAATATGTTTGAACCTTCATTAGGTTGATGCTAAAATTCTCGCCGTTTTGCTGTCAACTCGGAGGCTTGCATCGACCTCTGAGCAACATCAACGTAGGAAAGGGTGATTGATACGTTTATCAGAGAGCCGCTACTCCTGCCTCAACCGGTAGGCTCTGTTTTGGCGCCAAAGGCTTAATTGCTTTCTCGAGCAGGCGGACAAATAGTGAATGTAGTATAATATGTAATGAAAATATTCCAACGCCGTTGCACCTTATCAAAACATCTCCGCCATTTTCGAGGACTATTCAGTCAACAAACGGGCCTGTCGGAAATGACTCGCTAAGCTCCGCGTGTTGAAGATTTAAAACAGAATTCTGGAGCAAAGGTTCGGTCGATTGTCTTTGCTGGAAAATAATGTTCTGCGTCCAAGGATACAACAAAATCAACAAGTGTAACCATTTGAGAACATGTGAAGAAAGTGGATCAAGCAACCTTGAAGTAACTTCTAAACTATGTAAGTGGTTTATCAAAGACTCAGTAATACCAACGAGTTTGAGCGCATGCAGGTCTGCAGTTCTCACCTAAATCGCGACCGCCAAGCTTTGTTCTTAGATCGTTTAATATCCCGCTTTCCGACGAAGAAAGGGCCTTCTATGAAAATGTAAGCAGACACAGATCTATCTAGTACGAGGGCGCGGGCAATTCTTAGAGTCAACCCAAGCAAAACGCCCACTCAAATAAGGTCATGTTGTGTTATTGGGGGAATATCAGGGGCGTCATTTACTTGGAACTTCGGAAAAGGAATTAAATGACCAACACGGATCTCTACTACCAATAACACCAACAAATTCAAGGAAACTTTGCCCACAGCTCGTAAACAGGAAAGGAATCATATTTCACCAAGACATCGCGCTATGTCTTCTAGCCTTAAAAATGTACAACCTGTACTGACCTGTACAAATTTATTGAACACTCTTCTTATTATCTCCGGACATTGCACCTTCCGACTCTCATTTATTTCGATCTCTCCAAAATGCCTTGACTGGAAAGATATGCAACCCTTTCGATGACGTTCAATACTTCCTCGTCTCCAGGAAATACGACTTCCATAGCCTGACTGATAATTAGCAAGATGCCGTTAAAAGCGGAGGAACTACATTGATGACTAAAGAAAGCCGCATGTTCTTGCAAATCAGTGTTTTCACTCTAGGCCAAAAGTTGATAAAAACATTTGCATCCACCCGGTATATATACGGTATATCCTTACGCCGGCACTTAACCTTCCACAAGCCCTTCTAGAATCCTCCCATAGCCAAGCTATGCTGCCTATTTTTAGGGGACACTAGGCATCCCTGACGCCGCCTTAACAGTAGGGCCAGCAGTGTTATTCTCGATGCTATCAATCGCCGAAAGAGCGCGCTGTAGCTTATTCCCCCCCCCCCCGCCTAAAACCAGTTTACCGCATAGCTTGAACTGATTGCTAGGGTGTTCAGGAGGCATATGGGTCTGTGCCCTCACTTACATTTTGGAATCAAGGCTACCTCCGCCCGCTTGCCATTGTCTTGATGAATACTGTCGCTACCACATCCGGGGGTTCCTTGAGAGAGCATTTTAATCGCCATAGACGAAATGCCGTCGGGTCTAGGAGACCTCCTTAGTTTGATCATCTCCGCTGCCATCATTGCCTCCGTGCGTGTGATAGGCGGGCATTGCTCTTTTTCTGAGGGTGTCTCTCTTCTTACGTATGCCTCCTTATTGATTTGTGCATGCTATGAAAAAACTAGTTAAAAATGTATGTGACTTCTGCATCTGGCAGTATAACTTTTGGAGCTTGAACTGTCCAAATCGCCTGCAAAAACGCATCGATGCCCCCTCACCGGCTCCCTGATCGGATTAGGCGAATAATCGAGATGATCGACTTTAATTGAACAAGCGACGAAACAACACTACGTTACTAAGCGAGGCGTAGGGTGGTGTCGTCAGACGGTTCAGTTCGCGGCACGTTACCCTAAACGAAGACTTGGCACGAGCTCTGAGATTCACTCTCCTGGTATACTACCGTGACTAACTTCTTCCGCACCTATGGTCAGTCGCAGTCGGAACCGGGACGAGAGTGCGATCCCAGTAGAAAACAAAATAGCCGGGTCCGTCCAGTAAAAAAACTCGGGGTGGGCCTGTAAGAATGAGTGTAGTTATGTATATATATATATATTACATGTTTTCTGTCTACGAGCCTGCAACATACTGCAGAATGTTGAAAGGCAGAAGACAAAGGCCGCCCTTCGAGTTCGCTCGCGCCTCCCCGAGGCTTCTCGGGGGACACACTCGCCAGTAGTGATAGACTCGCCCCCCCCCCTCTGACTGTTGGATGTTATGTACAAGCAGTTGGGGACATGACTGGTTTTAAGTGGGTTGGAGTCCCACACTACCGGCCCGCGCTTGCAGGAAGTTCCCATGCTGCGGTGTTCGTGTATGCAACAACATTTTCCAAATAGTTCTCTAAAAAAAGCTGCGTTACTTCTTTGCTACTTTCACTAAGCCGTTTTGGCCTTGAGTATTCGCTATGCACGGGTTTCAGAAGTTTTTGCTAAAGAATGATAGCACTAACATGAATATGAAGACGCGCTGTCGGTACATCTTGTCGTTGTTTTAAACGCGTTTTTTAGTTCGATCGTTTCTACTACATATCGCCCGTAATACCTCTATATTATACCATAGTTCGTTTCTTAGCGCGTGGTATTCATTCGTAGTAAGCGATGGACGCATAGGTATATTGCGATATATGCCAAGCAGATGAGCGAACAAGCGAGCCTTAGGTAAGGAGAAAAATTTATACGCACAGTGGGACCACACACACACCCCGACCGCGATTCGGTTTGTTGTTAATATTTTGTGTATGTTGTAGACCTTGTGTGAGCTTGCTGCAAACATATCAATCGCCGTCGTTACGTGGTCGCCAGTGGAGTTAGCTGAGAGAGAGCACAACCTGCAAAGATTTATCGAGTCCGAACAACCCGTAGCTTTGACTTGTTAATGGGCGCTTTCAGGCGCGCCGTAGGGAACCGCTGCGCTGATGAATCTGTTGTGATTTTAAAACGTAGTGGCAGGTTAAAGTCGAAATGGTTTCGTCTAAGCCTACGATAAAACCACAGGCACGCATACACAGAAGACAAGCAGTTTGTGCATCCGTAATCAGAATCGTTCGCCGAAAATATCGCCGACATCGTTCATTACTGAAAATATGTGAAATATCTGCTCGCAAACTCCATTAAAACGTTGTGCAGCACAATGATCAAGACGATATTAATTGTTACACCCAGGATAATTCTATGCATGCAATCTTTAGCCATTTTTTTACACAAAACTTTGGTTTTCTCTCTGGTATTTACTGGTTGTATTTTAAGTCTATATATATATATATATATATATATATATATATATATATATATATATATATATATATATATATATTTATATATATTAAGGGTGCAAGGGTATTACCGAGGGTACAAAACAGGTGTCCATAATAACGCAGATAAATAGGGTTTGTTCGAGCTGTATATTAGATCTACACAGATCTTGGATAGCAACTGTTTGCGTACTGGAGTATATGTACATATTTTCTCTTATGCTATAATTGCTAACGATTCCGAGGGAGCTCGTCGTTTTTCCTGACAACCATTTGTCCGCACTCAAGCGGTCTCCTAGGTAGTACGGCATGTGGCAGTATTCTAAATAATAAGGCACGCATTGCGATGACAGCGGCAGTGTCCTACTGTCTCGTGCATCTACTTCCCCTCTCAAGTTGTCTAACAGTTCGACGCCACGATCCACGAACTTACTTGCTGCCCTTCGGCCGCCCTCCACCCCTATGTTTCTGTAGATCGTCAAATGGCCGAGCGCGTCACGTTATGAGCTGCGCGGAGCCGCCTCAGCGTCACTGCTATTCAATCACGGGCTAGCTAAGCCACAAACTAAATAAACCGCCAGCCAGCCAGCCGCACGTGCCACAGCGGTGCCAATCCCAGCGTTTGGTGCGATTTGTAGAGAGTAGAGCGCCGCTGTAGCTACAAAACAGACGGCCGTGGCGTGGGGGCATTGTAGAGGCGGCGCTACCTGATCGACCGTGTCAGACCGACCGGATACCCCCACCCCACGAAGGAGACTTTTCCTTTCAAGAGACATAGAAAAAGAGACAGAACGGGAAGGAAATGGCGAGATAGTAAGAGACAGATAGGCGAAGAGAAGGCGGAGAGTATACAGACAGACATACCAATCGACCAAGCCAACCAAACTAACGAACGAACTGGATCTGGATGGCTGACTCTCCCTCTGTCCGTCCTGGATGTTGCCCCTCCCTCTGTCCGTCCTGGATGTTGCCCCTTTGTTCCCTGCGTGGATCCCTGGATCAGTGGACCGCCTTCTCTGCTCGCAGTGGAAGCAGTCGATACCAGCGAGCAATAAGACGTCCAACAAACGACTATTTCTACCATTACAATGCGAACTGATTCGACTAATGCTGCAGCTGCACTCGGCCCGTCATGCACGACGTGCAGCCCCCTGCGGTCTGCCTTCTTCAGAAGGCGTGCTTGCCAGTACAACAACGAAATCGACGACGACGACCACGACGATGACAGTAAAACGAAATTGGCTGACTAAGTGGTGAAGGACTTACCGCTGGCTTCCTCAGAAGGACACCAAGCAGTAGTTGTTGTAGTTGTTGCTGTTGATATCGCACTTCTTTTAGGGCGATTTCCTTCTCTCTCTCTCTCTCTCTCGTTCTCAGCGCTTCTTCTTTCTTCCCTCTCGTTTTCTCTGTATCAAAGAGCTTGCCGTCTCCACCGGACAACCGGAGTTTTCTGCGGCTACGGCACGACGTCGCCCCGATGCGCTGCCTTGTGCGTAAGCGGGCCGTGCAGCCGCTGCAGCAGAAGCTTGGCGAGCGGCGTCCGCTTAGCAGTGGTCGTGTAGTGCTTGCTATCTGTCGGTTTGCCGGTGACCAGTCGCGTAGAAGGAAAACAACAAGGAGCCAAAGTCCTTCGTGTTCAACATAGCGGCGGAGGGACGGGTGGGATGTAGGAGGCGGAAGGGGGTAGGAAGGGAGGGGTATGAAGGGGTGGGGTGGGGCACGCGTGGGTGTCGCAAGTTGCGGTCGACGTCGCCTACTTCTGCTGTGCTGAGGAATACTAGTAACAGGAAAATCTATTGAAAAATTAGTCTCCGGCACCGCCGACGTCTTGTACGCACCGACCGACCGATCGACCGGCCGGTCGTTCGAATCGCCACCAATATAGAGAGACACAAGTTAGATAGAACGGAAAGGAAAAGAAATGAAGTCCAACAGAGAGAGAGAGAGAGAGCGAGAAAAACCGAAAATATAGGATGGGAGCCAATAAAGGACGAGAGCGACGACGGTCAGTCCGCTCCGTATCTAAGAGCAGCAAGCGCAGGCAAACTGGTCGCTCAAAAAAACAGAGATGTTTCTGTTCATGCTCGCCCGTCCGCTGCTGTTTCCGTCGGGGTCTGCGTCTCTTCGTCTTCTTCTGTTCTTTTCATCTTCGTCGTCGTGGCCTCTTTCCTGGTCCGTCTGCTCTTCCTTCTTCGTCTGTCTCTCTACTCCTGGCCGATCTCCCTGGCTGTCGATTTCCTGCCCACAGCTCAGACCTTAGTCGGCTAGCCCACGAGGTGGTGGAGTGGGGCGGCCACGACCGTCCACATCGGTGCCCTTTTTCGATGCCTGGCACAGGCAGCGTCGAGATAGAAGCAACTCGGCGGAGAAATGCCTAGTTATCCAACAGAGAGCATACAAGAGAAAATGAGAGCGATAGAGAGAGAGAGAAGGTCGCTGTAGCATGACTAACCGGGTGGAGAAGGGTGGGGCTAATCGATTCGGCGGTGGGTGGAACACTGCCGCACGATGCATTCAGCTGCAAATCCTTTCCTCTCCGTCCGCAGCTCGTCCCCCCCACACTGCTTTCTCTCCACATGTCTTTTTCCTTGTTCGTCGACCGGAGGACTGACTAGTCCGTTCGTTCGTACGGCAATCCACCGTCTATCCGCCGCCGCCACGCGCGAAGCAGTCCTGCAGCCCTGGATTGATGTCCTGTCGTCATTTCCGCTTCCGCTTAAGAAGCGCTCCTTGCTTTGCTGCAACGCTGCTTCACGCTGCCGTCACTATGGACGCCGTTGCTGCTGCCAGCGCCGCTACCGTAGCGGCTACCGTTGCCAGTGACGCCAAGCCCAAGCGCCAACGCCAAGGCTATAGAACGGGAAACCAAGAGGAATAAGAGGGGGATAGCGAGAGATAGAGGAGAGCTATGAAGCTCGAGACCGAAAAAGAGAGACCTGACACGCGTGGGGATATTGTCTTGCCACCGGGGTTTGCCGAACGATAATTTATTCACCGTAAACGGCCGCTACAGTGGCCGCCCCCGCCCCCGCTGCCGCTAGCAACCAGCAATCGCTGCTGTAGCCGGGACGACTAGCCGGGAGATGGGCTATGTTGGGCCTGAACACAAAGCCAAGGGATTCCGAAGAGGATGTCAGAAAGGATAGCAGCCAGCCAGCAGCAAGCAGGGTGCTGTGAGCTGTAATGATAAGTCGAAAGAAAAGCCGTAAAGCGTGAGTAAGACGCGCGCGCGCTCTCGCTCGCGAGAGAGAGAGAGAGACAGCGAGATAGGCAGAGATAGTGTAAAACTGTGCGTCTGTGTGAGAGAGAGGGAGAGAGAGATAGTGTAAAACTGTGCGTCTGTGTGAGAGAGAGGGAGAGAGAGAGGCTAAACGTAAGCGTCGTCAGCCGACACGCGGACGGACTTAGCTTACAAGTCTTTGTGCGTCTCATCCAAGCAGGAGAAGACTTCGTAAGCGTAGCGAAGCGCGCCATGATGGATCAGCGCCGGGTGGGCGGCCGACGTCCAATACCACATACATGGTAGCTGTCGTCGGCTATTCTTTGGCCGGGTTCTCCGAAGCCACCTTCTCGGGCTCGGGCGCTCGGATGCTCGAGAGTTCAGCAACCAAGTGAAGGTCGGGCCAGTTGCCGAACAAAATCTCCTGCCTGTTAGTAGTAATAGTAGTAGTAGTAGTAGTCGACGCAGTAGTGTTTGTAGTAGACGCAGCATTTGCAGGAGCAGCACTCGCCCCGCGTATCGGTACGGCATGCTTCTACAACAGACTATCTCCAGCTAATGTCTCGTCCGTACACTACTACTGTAACATTTCTTAATACTAGCATACAGTTCTTAATACTAGCATACAGTTGTTAATACTAGCATACAGTTTTTAGTACTACATACATATCCCCGCAGCTGGGGACGATGCTGGATAATACCACTCCCGCCTGCGTTCTTAATACTAGCATACATATACTTAAATACTTGTCTTGTTCGCATAGCTGTTTGTGATAGTAGTATTTATATGACTTGTTAACTGCAGTATCGTGATATACTATACTGCAGTATACAACAAATAGTTGGCGTACACAGGCACATAGCGACGCTGTCTTTGTAGTCAATTTATTTGTTGTTTCTGTTGCTTGCACTGGCTAAACTATGTTATTTCTAAAAAGGTATAATGATGGGTATATATATATATACGCTCAGCACCAGGACTTAGAATCGGCACTCCTGTCTGCAAGCCGTTTCTGCGCAAACCGTGTAGAAAAATTAAAGATTCCAGTGGCCTACACCCACAGAAATGCCTGAAGAGCGCCGGTAGATCGTCCAGACATGCTGAACTAAACAGTGTGATTAAAAAGCTTCTTAGGAGAGCCGGTATACCATCTACACGTTAAGCAAGAGGTTTAGTGTCCGCTGGCGCAGCAAGACCTGATATGGTAACCATTGCATCATGATTACATGAAAAATCCTTAATTTTGGATGCAACAGTTTCGTGCACAACCACGGTTTCATATTTACATTATAGCTCAGTTGAGCCGGGGTGGGTAGCAAAGCGCACGGATGCCAGAAAACCGAATAAATGGGCTGGACTGTACACAAGATATATGTTTGTGCATATTGTCATGAAGACACTAGGGCCACTTGCTTCTGCCCGTTGCAATGCACTTGTGCGACCTTCTCTCCCAGCCCCAAAAAAATAAATGCGTCTTTCGAACTCGAGTGAAGTTGTTCCTGCGAACTTTTGTTTCTTTATCCATGAAAACAGGAAAACGTCACACGAAGCCGAAGTTCAGCAAATAAGGAGGTTGCGAAAATATAGAAGTCGAATTTTTCATCAAATAATCTGAAATCAGTAACGATGTATGCGCCGGTGCATTGTCGTGAAGGAGCATCTAAGTAGGAAGAACTCTGGGCAAACACTCTGAGTTCAGAACTCTTGTGTCTGAAGTTCTCACCTCAATTTCGCGGTAGTATTCCTTCTTGGTTGTAGCACCAGGTGGCGAACATTTGCGGAAGATAATTCGTTTATAGTTGAAAAAAAGTCAAAATAACCTTGACGTTCGATCTACTCTGTTTGACTTTCTTTGATCGGCGTTCTCTTTGGAAGCGCCTCTAGGAGGAGGAGCCTCCCGAAGGGCGATAATTTGATGAAAATTCAACCGTTTTGGAACGAAGTTAGCTGTTAATTTTTTTGACGAATAACATATTGGTTAAGACTGATTCAACTGATCCAAAGGCCTTGCCAAACGGGACTCATATGCGGTCTCTTCCGAACCCGTCGCGAAATAGACGGTACCACGTATACACAGTGTTTTCGAACACTGTCTGATCACCATAAGCAGTTAGTAATATTTTCACCACTTTAGAATATATAAATTAATTTTTAACACCAATTTTTATGCAGATTTGTTGCTTCTCCATTTTATCCTTCATTTCGTTCACCTTGGCGGTTTCTATCTGGCGACAAAATACAAAGTACTATATATATATATATATATATATATATATCTAGGGTCTTCCATATCCGTATATACTTGCTTCAAGGTCTGATAGAACTCGGCAAAAATATATATTTTGTTAAACGTCTTGTTTAGGAGTGAGGATGAAATTTACAAGAGTCACTATTCTGCCTTTTCTTCTATTACATAATTGTGAAAAATATATGTTTGCGGGAGAACGAACACACGAATAAACCAACCATATTGTCGTGTTCGGCGGAAACTTCTGCATAATCGAAATGACACCCGTAAAATGTTGCCACTACGACCAAAAATACGCCAAGACTATTCTCAGGCAACAGCAAATTCAATCCTCGTACCAAAGTGATAGTGCTGCGTTACGTAGTTGCCTAGAAACTAAGCTTTTTGGACAGCCATAGTTGTTACGTTTTCCGTTGAAGCTTTCATGTTCAGAACCGTACAATTTTGCCAAGACGTTTCCGCCCTCTCCTTCCATTGATGGAAAACATATTTTCTTGCTGAGCTTTAGCAAACCTCAAATTATGCATCTAACGTTCTGATACATCCTTGCTAAAACAGGCCAAAATGCTAGCAAATATGCATGCCTTCACCGTCGATATGGCGGAAACCACCGGCACCATCACTCCGGAATGACTATAGTCTTAGTATAAATAGTCTTTTGAGCGTACATTTTTCATTGTACGGTTCTGAACGTGAATTCTTCAACGTAAGACATAACCCCGTATTGACTTTTTATGACTTTCCTTAAACCCGCTATTCGCCCTTCGCTAACTTGCGTCAAGTATAATTCCGATTATGCAGAATTTTTCCGTCGAACACGCCGGTGTGATCGGTTCCTTTATGCGTTGCCTGATTCCCCCACACACGTAGATTTTGCGGAAGAGCCTGTCAACGCATGAATAAACTGAGAGAAATTATTTCCTTGCATATATATATATATATATATATATATATACTAGGGTTTGCCAATATATATATATATATATATATATATCTGAGGACAGATTGGCAAATTATAGTACATTGGACTTTAGGCTTAAAAATGTGTAACACAAAGACGATTGGAAAAATTCATCATTGTCGTGTCATCGTAGGCTATCTTACAAAATGTAAATTGACAAATAAAGCTCACAACCAGTACAACCCAAGCCCCCAGCGTAGCATTTTGTAGGCGGTGAGCAGCTTTTTTCGTTGAGATACATAGTCTAGCCATACTACCAACAAACGCTAAAACGACGTTGACAATAACAATAATAACAACAACAATAACACGGCATGCAGCAACCCCAACGGCGTGTAACGAATGAAATAAGAGTTACTGGAACCGGTACTATTGTGTGCCTGCCACCCCTATTTCCGTTTCCGATTTACCTACCTGAGGTATTTATGACGATGTATAGTGAGGGAAGGAAAGAGGGAAGCTAGATTACGAAACGGTATGAGAACGGGCTATAGCTGCCCTTCCGCACTCGCTAGCGAGGAGTAAAAATCCTCGACGAGTTCTAGGCCCAGCTAGCTTTAGAGCCCATGAGCGCATACAGTACGCCGAACTGAACTCGGAAGCCGTAAGAGCCAAAACGGCAGCTTCTCCCTATCCTTTTCTTTCCGCTATATATGACTCTACTCTTGCTGCTACCGTTTGGATTTTCGCGCCGAGTAGCTTTATCTTCTTTAGCTTCTTTCTCCCAACCCCACGCCTCTCTCTCTCTCGCTCCCAGCCACACGATAGTCCTGTCGCAGCCTGCTTCGCCTACACATCTCTGAAGCCCTTAAGAAGAGGGCGAGCAGCATTGCAGGATTGACGACGCGCAGGTTTACCACCGTCACCGAGCACGATTTAGAGCCTAGGACAGAAGGGGGACAACGAGAGGGGAATTTGCGGTAGTCTAAGGAACAAGAAGTTCGCTCGAACGAGCTAAAGTGTCGACGCCGCTACTGCGGCCGTCAGCCTTTGCCGCTTCCGCAGTTGGTATCGGTCCTACGCAGCGGATGAGACTCCGTTCTCAAACACAGAAAAGAAGCTCAGTCAACCAATCAACAGACAGAAGCAAATCTCTCGGACTCACAAGTATCGATATCCATCAATTTATACATATATAGATTTAAATTGGCATATATATATATATATATATATATATATATATATATATATATATATATTACGGAAATTCACGAAACGGGTTGCATTTCGCTGCCATGTTGACCGGTGCCATGTCGACGTTCCCCACACAATTGACGTGATTAAGAAGCTTGATCAAAGGATGCTGCTCCAGCTGAGACAAAACCCGCGTCTATTCAATAAGCTGTTCGTTAAAAACCTAACGACAACGCGTCAGGCTAGCAACATGATTCCTGGTTTCATCGCACGAAAGCGCTACATCAGCGACCTATACCCATGGAGGATCTTTAGGTATATTCATGAGTGTTAGGGGTCGCCAACACCCTGCACTACATGCAGATTACAACTACATGTTAATCACATGACATACGTGCATATATGCAAATGTATATTTTTCTTTCTAACTTAAATAAAGGGTTTCAATCTCATATTTATACACGTATATAAACGTCCCCGAATCTGCAAATCGTCAAATCGCATTCGAAAGATTCGCAAATGGCATCCTAGTTGCTTTTAGGATAGGAATACGATCCGTGAGCTTTGACGCACCTATAATAGTGAGTGCTATAAAAAACATAGTTTTATAGTTGGATCGAGTAAGTGGATAACCGTAACGTCTTAGCCGTAACGACTTGGGATCTGTGAATAATAGTAACCCTTGTTGGTTTTATTGCCAATTGTGTGAGTTCTTAAGTTGCATAATAATTGATGAGTCATGTCTTCTTGCAGGCCCCACCAGTCAGACGTTCATTTGACCATGCTATCTATGGTAAATTAAAATTCCCGGCGCAACTTAGTTGATGGGTGAACTTCCAGTCGGCAATTGAGGTGTTTAGCCATGTTTCAGTCCCTATATTTACTTAGAATGCAGGCCAGAAGCTAGAGTTCTTAGCCATGCAATCGTATCAGGAAGGAAGATTTCTGGTATTAAAGGAATTCCGAACATGTGACTGGGTCATTGCTTAGTTCTACCGACCATATTGGGTAAATGCCGAGCAAGACGGCTTAGTGGCAAAGCCTTTGCCTTGCATTCGGGAGGCCCGGGTTCGAGACCCAGACCGGCCACTCTTAAATTGGTTTGCATGATTTCCAATTTAGACAAAGTAAATGTCGGAGTGGATTAACAATCGGTCATGACAGAAAGCGCGTTGTCGACAGAGTGATACGATGGGAAAATAAGTTAATGAGTTGTCCGAGGAGAGCGTCCGGATGACGTTGGCTTATTTTGACAAAGATGACCTTGCTCATGCTCTTTTTATTGAACCCGGTATCGAGATTCTTTGAGGGTGACCACTACAACGACGCTACGGTCGTAGCGATTTAATATATGGCCATACAATATCTTTATATGGTCAAAGACTGAGGAATTCGCACACCTCGCAATTTGCTCCTCCACGCAGGTCAGACCTTTTGCACCTTAGAGAATATCACCGTTTCCAAAACTTTCAGATGTGATTTCGACACCGAAGAAATTTAATTCAGACTTTTCATCGACGGCTCTCACTTGCAAGTACATATTTCATACATAGTTATTTCTTGTTTTACTGAATACTTTCTGAAAGGCCCTGTTGTGGTATCGGTAAAGCACATATAATAATGGTGAAAGGGAGCGTCTACGTACCGGAGAGGTCTATTTTATCGATGTCTCGTCGTTTTGTACCGCAAGTACTGATGCTTCGGGTCTTCAGGTCAACAATTTTCAGCCCAGTGCAGTGTGAACTATGTGTTTGCGGGAAAAAATTAATTATCATTTTAAATACGGCTGTCTCCGTTGCACTGCATAGCAGACCGTTTTGCCTTCCAGCGTTTCCACCTCCTCATTTTAACGCCCCCGCCTTTTTCCTACGTCCCCACCTCTTTATTCCTAGATCCCTGCTTTGGCCTTTATCTTCGCGCCCCACGCTTGTCCCCCCTTGGCCCCATGTTCCCACGCTTGGTCCTCCTTATCGATGCAGCCCTGACTCTCTGTCATTATCCGCATGGCCATGGCCTCACTCATCAATTTATTTGCTTTTCCCATATATGCACCAGACCAACTTACCCGTAGCGCCCGCCCCTTTCACTTGTGGCGTTGTTGCTCGTTTCCACATGCCTGCCCCTCTAGAAGTTGCAAGTTCGGCAATGTCACTTTGTGTCTATTTCCTCTATTCCTGCCTTTAATCCCTGCCGCCTCTTTATCGATGACGCCTGACGCTTTTCTACCTCCGCCTTGTCATCTCTCGAATGACCGCCGACCCGCCCGCCCGCCCGCACGCGCTCTAGCACGCACCAGTTAACTTTCTGCGGACACCAGATAGCTTTGCACGCGCCGCTCCTCTGCCTCGTCGAGATGATCTGTCTAGAGCTGCCGATGCTGCCGAGTACGGAGCAGGCCGATGGGGCAAGCCCATGCCGTGCCCATCACACAAGCCGTCGCTATGACGTACTGCCACTTTGTGGTTGCTGAATAACAATTTCTGCGAATGGAAGCGCTGTTGTTTTGTTGTCTATTGTGGTGCATGCGGCCTTGCTCAGGCCTTGCGCCTACTGGTCCCTGCCCTCGTTTCGTCTGCTCGCCAAATATTGTCATAACGAGATCTGATGGCGTGTCGTCCCCGGTTAGCCTGTTTGGCTGGCTAGCTGGCCGCACGTTTGATCGACGTTGCGGCCATCACTGATGTTGGAAGAGCTTCACTACTAGCGAGCCATTGGCCGCGCACTCGATAACGCGATTTATCCCCGTCGCCGCCTCGGCCGCCTCCGCCACTGCAGCCGCTAACGCCACCGAACTTACATTACGCGCCACCTGCAGAGGACAGCTGACGGCGGACTGCCTACCTAACCTAACCTAACCTTCGTCTCAATCTCTAGCTGTCTAGCTGAGTTGAAACGGATGGATGAATGGATGGACCAGAAGCCAGGTTATAGCTGCGGTTAATGCAGTTTGCTGCCAGGCCATACCGATATTGAGGGCACCCCGACACACATGCGCACGCCCCCTTGCTGGGCGGCGCTCTTCATGCTGCTACTCTTCATCGCTGAACACGACGACAACGACAACAACGACAAAAGAGGGAAGGAGAAAGAGGCGAAAGAAACTGCGAAACAGGCGGAAGAAGCTACGAAAGAGGCGGAAGAAGCTACGAAAGAGGCGGAAGAAGCTACGAAAGAGGCGGAAGAAGCTACGAAAGAGAGATAGTATCGGACACGCAGTCATCCACACATCGATCGAGGGGCTTGGGCTAAGGATCGTGTGTCGACCGCACGATCCCATTTGTTCACCGGCTGGCCCTTGGGAAAAAGGTACACACGCCGAATGCTAGTAACATGACCACCCATCCCTCGGGCTTGGCCTTCGATCCAGAGGTCGAAATAAACCAACAGCGCTACTCGCAATTGCGTATTTGCATATTTACGCAAATTTACTTTGGATATACAGTAGCCAACACCATTATATGTACGTGTGCAAGGGAAAGGAGCATCGTCTACATTTCGCAGACGTTGTGCGTCATAACAAGTGAATGCTATATGCTTTATGGTATTTATTTCGTATCGCATAATGACTGTTCCTAACTGCACAGTTATAAAACTATCACTTGTGCGAACTTGAAATCTACGCGTTTGGAATATGTCTAGAAATTGTAAGATCGGGAATAGTAAAGATTGTTTCTGTTGTTATAGAGTTGCCTCGATATAATACATATTACTTAGATACGAAAATTGCCGAGGTTCGGCAATTTATTTTAAGGAGCCGGAAATGGAGACACAGCGAATCTGCATCAAGTTATGTGTTAAAAACCAAATCATATGTTCTAGAGTGGTGGAAATATTACGAACTGCATACGAGTATAGTGATCAAACAGTGTCCCAAAACACTGCGTATACGTGGTACCATTGATTTCGCGACGGACATGAAGAGACCGAAGATGAACCTCGCTCGGGAAGGCCCTCAATATTAATGACAGACGAAATCGTTAAAAAGTTTGTGAAATCGTACTTAACAATCGCCGAATGACTATCAGAAAGATATCTGAGGAGTTACGATATCGTATGTGTGAGTTGGAACTGATATTTGATGCGTCAGAGGACTCAGGTAGCTAAGTTACCGCAAAATTATATAATTGAGTAAAAATATCCAACGCAAAAGCCTGCATTTTGTACAAACAATTTCCGCAACTTCCCGATTCTCCGAAATTGGCTGCGTGCTACTTTGTGCTACTTTTGCTCCCACGGAGAAAAAGGTACAACGTTTCGGAACCATAGAGGAAATATAGAAAAATCGCAGCGAACAGCTCAACTCGAATCCGAAAAGCGTGTTTAAAAAATGTTTCGAAAAGTGAAAAAGATGGGAGAAGTGCATTGCAGCGCGCGGGAGTTAGTTGAAGGTAACAAAATACTTTAAAATAATGAACAAGAATGTATCATAACTTTTCGCCTGCTGCGATCTGCCTTCTTATATATTTGTTTCGGGTTTATTCACCATCTATAAATATAAATATAGTTTGGTAATTAGTTAGAATTATATATATATATATATAAATTGCAAGTGTTGGAAACCGTAACAAATATTATTGCCGTAAGATCTAAGTCATGAAGAGCAAGATTCCGAGGATGATTCCAATGATGCAATAAAGACTTTCACTGAGTTACTCTCTGGTTTTTACGACAGGTGATTTTTAAAGAAGTTTAAATCACGCGGCTTCCGAGCGGCAAAGGATAACTGGTGGTGCGATGATCTAAAAATATGCGACTTGCGTACGACATGCTGCCTCGAAAGTCCTGCCGACTCAAAAATCCTCTTGACATGAAGAATATTGATACGCTCGAGGTCTATGTTTAGAGCTAAATAGAGGCAATAAGGGCAAACAATACTACGCATTGCAAGTTAAAATTTTACGCAGTGCACCTGGTAGCGTATCTAGAGAGCAAACGGTAGTGCCTCTATGCATAGAACAACAATTTACAAAAATGTTGAACAAGCGGAGCAGAGCTCACGAGAAAGCAAGCAATTGTCGATGCTTTCGTTGAGCACGTTTAAACCGCTGGTGAGATCCCGGGTACGAAGCATATAACAATACATTCCAATTTCTAGAAAGCGCTACCTTACTAGTGCCCTTCAATCGGAAAATCTTTTAAAAGAGCTGAACGGTAATGTGGCCGTTTCCCTGCGCACGTATTAGTTATGTCTATTTGCTGTGAAACCGTTCCTTAAACATTAGAATTAGCTTGAGCTATTTCATTGTACAACGGTAGGCAAGACTGTAGGCAAATTTAAACAACTTTGTACATAATTGCCAAACTTATTTGCATTGGAGCAACTTCCTGTTATGCAAACAAGTTTAGTCAAAACTCAGTATGCATTATGTAAATTGCGTACCCTTGAAGTTCGCCCTTAACTACTTAAGTTAATCCGGCAAGGCGCTGCTAGCGGGAATGTTTTTTTCTGAGTTTTAACCGGCATTGCTAAGAATTTCAATTCATAACAACCTCATAGTCTTCTAGGGAGATCGTACCGTACATATTGCGTTAAGGCTGGCCTATCTAGGTAGTTTCAGGTGGTTGCAGAACACGATTGGTAACTGCCCTTTAAAAACAAGTATCACTTATTTTGGAGTTATTTGCTGGAAAGCTCTGTTTTCAGACCATGTATGTATACTACACAGCATAAAACCTTCATCAAAAGGCAGCCTGATTTGCTGACTACATGCCGTTAAGCTTGAAATGTTCTACTCCCTGTGTTCTATGATTGCCCTTGCCTTGAACGTAATATAAGCATTTCAGAGCTGTTTATATACAATGCTCCCTCAAATGTTTTTAAATTTTCATTGCCAGGAAATGAATCTCTTAGTTGTGGAATGCTTAACTGGTCATTCAACGTAATGGCACCGCTCGGGATGGTATCTCGTCTTTGTCCTTCAACAACACGACGCGCTGATTCGATCAGCCAGAATGGACCATGCTTTGAATGAAAAGAAGCGTCTTATTCTAGAAGCCATGAGATACGCGTGTAAATGGCTTTAAATGGAATCCTGGACTGTCAATTGCCGATTCTATCTGAGCAGTAAAAAATGTATTCTGGGCAGGTGTGCACAAATTATAATACCATCCCAGATGATGTCCCTAAACCTATATCTGTGTGGGATAAGGTAACTATGCAAGTTAGAGAACACCTTAGTTGAAATAGCTAACGACGGTATTAACAACACCGCTTAAAATGCAAAGAAGCACCGAGTGCAAAGTAAACACCCGGACCAAGTTATGCTGGTGGTTCTAGCAATGCAAGCTCTATTCAACATGCTCCAAGGACGTGCATCTTCGCCCCGTCAGAGAGCGGAATGTTTTTGAATGTCCCGAGGGCAAAGGCAACCCACTCTCTGTATCATATTTGCGTGCATTGCGGGGAAGAGTGTGGTATTCAAGCCTTTGAGCATTTAGCGAGTATATTGACCAAGCGACTGGAGGCTTGTCGCGGCATTCTGGATGGTTTGCCAGAGGAACATCATTCACTGGTCACCAGCTGTTTAAGCTGCGCTGACGTGTTTTCGTAACAGTGCGTAAAATTGTTGCTATTTCAGTGGGTATTAAGAGTTTCTAAGGTGAATCAGTGCCGTAACGGATGGTGTGCAGGTTAGGTCTCTCTGGACAATACCTACATTTCTTACTACCTGGAAACCGGCGCTTTTACATCCATAATCGGACATTATTATATGTGTATTCTCTATCATCGACAACCCAACTACCGCCTTCAGCGTTCTTATCATTAGTGTACCGTTCACTAGTTAGCTATTACTCATAGTCGGCGTCATCACCACTACAGCCATCATCACTATCAAGACCCAGTACTACTACACCTCACCATCTTCATCGTCATCATCACTCATTCGAGCTGATTGATATCTGCGTGGCGTTTCGAATTAACAACGTCACCGCCAGTGTCAGCTGTTTATATACATTCCTTAACGGGAAGGGGCTAGTTAAGTAGGGATCGTTCCCGGTCAATAAGGTGTCGTAGTCTAAGTGGCAACGTCGCTAGCTACGCACTTGACGAAACGGGTTCAAACCCTAGATAATGTTGTTTGTCTTTTTTTTGGTGTTTAAAAAATGCCGTTGAAACGCACTCCACCGCGTAAGCGCCATGAGAGTGATGCGCCGGATTTGCCGGCATCAGTGTCAACAGATCGCCGGCCAAATGAGTTCACCGCTGGAACCTTGGAGACAGACGATCGCGCAATTCGCGTTGCTGGAGGACGAGAAAAGCGCGCTGCATCGAGTCCCATCGAGGATGTGCGAGTGAAAGATTGCCGTGTATCGCATGAAGATCCCCCCGATTCAAGCGCAGACGTACAGAGCGAAGCAGATAAAGAAGTACAATGTGATAAGGAGGGTGAACCTGATGATACAGGGTTTATTACCGTGCACCGCCATACAAGATCGCAGGCGCCAAAGGTGGTTGTGACCAGGCAAGAGGCAGTGATATTTTCTGCCAGCGGCGAAGAGCTACAGAATAATTTCAACAAGGTCTGTGACTATATTGTGAGCCATGTCAAGGGAAAAATCGATGAACCCCGCTTTACGAAATCTGGAGAGCTTGTCATTGTTGTCAATACTGAAGAGAATAGGGGCACCTTGCTGTCACTGCAAGAGCTAGCGGGTGTTAAAGTATCTGCCAGAATAAGTGGAGGGCGCTCTTCTGTCAAAGGCAAATTATCTGGTGTGCACCCGTCAATCTCAGAATCTACCATCCTAGCTGCACTAAGATCATCAGGAGTAACCGAGGTAGCTCGAGTTAAAACCAAAAATCCGATGAGCAACGTTGTATCAGCAACTGAACACGTAATCTTAACATTTACTGGCAATCACTTCCCATCGGAAATTCGCTCGGGTCTAAAGAAGCATGGAGTTGTGTTATGCTGCGACCCAATGCAGTGTTTTAGATGCTACAGCATGGATCACTTTGCCGCAGACTGCAAGGTTCCGAAGCCAAAATGTAGAAGATGTGGCTCGCTGGAACATCTTAGGAGAGATTGCAAGGCTCAGGTCAAATGTTGCCTATGCAACGGCGAGCATGAAGCCACGTGGGGTTCGTGCCCCGTTCGATTGAGCCGTATAGAAATGTTAAAGCGGGGCTCTCGGAATGCTATTAAGAGGCAACCTGAGGCCCCAACTCTACCACTTTGCGCCCCCGTAGAACACGTTCAACCGTCTGATAACTTTTCGAAGCGCAGCTGGTCATCTGTGGTAAAGAATGGTACGAAGGTGAACAACGACGCAATGAACACTCGAGAAGTTGGACAGTCAAAGTCGAAACCTGTGGAAAATAGCGAAAAAGCGATGCCCTCAATTGACATAGCTGCAGATCTTGTACAAGGTTTACTAGACAAAATTGTCCCCTGTATTATCAAAGCGGTTCAAACAGCGGTAACCAGTGTATTTGAAAAGTTGTTTCCCTCTTTGCTCTGTAAGGCAACCGGAGGAGAGATGGGTAGTGACTTGAGCAAAGCCACTGGAACTACTTCCCTTGAAAAAACCTTGCAACACTCTATTGAAGCCTCCTTGCGCGATGCACTTTGCACGCTATCGTGTAACCAAGGTGTAAAGACGAGCAAGCACGACAGGTCTCCTGGAGGCTCGTGACCGGCTTGCACAGCCGTAACAAACACACCAGTACAAAAACAACCGCAACATACTCAAGACAAGAGATCGCTACTTATAATAAATTTTTTTAATGGAACTGTGAAGGCATTAAATCAAGTTACCCACTTCTTCCTTTAGCTGAGCAGTATGACGTGTTTGTCCTTACTGAAACATGGGCCACCAAACCAACAGTCGTCCCAAGTTGGTGTATAACGGAATGTCTGGGTGTACAAACAGAGGGACCGGGCAGAATAAGGGGGGGGGGGTTGCAGTGTTGTTTAACAGCAAGCTCGCTGGCACAAAAACGTGCTACAAAGAGGATAACTGCGTAGTCCTAACAGGAACCGCCATCAACGTCATTGCAATATATTCAAGTTCCTCAGAAGCTATTTCAACACTGCTGGAGAAATTAGTACTATGCCTCGACGTGGTGGACTTACATTAAGTGACTGTACTATGTGGTGATCTCAACTGTCGGCTTGACAAACCAAGATGTTTAAGAACGGTATCCCTACTCAACGCTTAGGCATCTCGCAGTATGTGGGTTATATCTACAGCTGAAGATTCGACCTTCGTCGCGCCTCACGGACAATCTACGATTGACATTTTCGCCACAAATGCTAACCCATGTAATGTTAAGTACAGGGGGGTGCAGGAGAAGACTCTGGCGTTCGGTGCAAAATGGCACCTACCCGTCACAATGGAAATATCAATCGAACCTCAATCTACAGATCGCGGGCGGCCTTGTCTAAGTCGCAATCTGGATCTCAGCCTTTTGACGGTTACGTCGCGAAACATATTCCCAGTGTCAACCGTGATCAACGTGGAATCCTATGCCACCAGCACTTGAAGTGCCATTACTGGTAGCGCTCGGCTAAAGCAACAAACGGAAAGCAAGCGAACAAACAGAAAGCACGCTCCATGGTACAATCAATGCGCTTCTTGCAAACATTATATGATTCAAGCATACATTTTAGCAAAAATCCGCCCGGAGATGACTTATTTTTATACTAGATTAAGCCGTGACTATAAAAAAGTTGTAAAAAACGCCATAAAAGAATATGAAGAACGAAAACAATACAAGCTGCTCCTAGAAGCGCAACAACGACCTCATAAGTGGCTGCAGACAAACAGGCGCGTTACTGCGTATCCTATCCCACATGATATACTAAATGCTCATTTCCGGCAAATGTTTGCCAGTGCCATAACCGTTCCGAGCTGCGCTCCTGTGGTAATGTCAGTGTGGGACGAGCGCGTCACTGACGCCCGTCAAGCCCTGTCACGGCCTTTTAGCAACTCTGAAGTTATCGACTCAATAATGAAAGCACCGTCCGGGAAGGCCCCGGGGTTCGATTTGGTCACAAATGAGCATCTACGACAAGCGATTCACCTTGCGCCTAGCTTCACCAGATTTTTTAACGAGGTGATGAAAACGGCCCAACTACCTTCAGAATGGAAAACCAGCCTGCTTAGCATTATCCCTAAAGGAAAAGGGGATCCGTTAGCACCATAGTCTTACCGAGGTATCGCAAAGAAGAGCGCAATCTACAAACTTCTATCGGCTATCCTAGCTCGCCGATTAGAAAATTTTCTTGAGGTTAACAGAAAGTTGCCGGAGCAACAACATAGCTTCAGAAGGGGCCGGTCAACAATGACAGCATGTGCTGTACTTCTAAATTCGATACAACGGGCACTTCGAACTAAAGGGGCTTATCTATTTGCTGTATTTGTAGACTTTAAAGCGGCCTTTGATACGGCCGCGCGAACGATTATACTTGATAAGCTGGCTTTTTGCGGAATCTCATTGAATATATTGGAGCTCATTAAAGGCATTTTACAGGAAAGAAAAGTTATTATAGATGACGGAGCCGCTAAACACATGGCGATTTTACAGACCACTAGTGTTGCCCAGGGAGATAACCTTAGCCCCCTGCTGTTTTCAGTGCTGGTGAGAGACCTTCCTAAAGAGATACGGAGTCGGCACTCGCAGGTAGATGTCCTTATGTATGCGGACGACTTGGTGCTATATTCTCGCAGTCGATTCCATTTGCAACAATCCCTTGCGATCTTGCAGCATTACGTTCATCGAAACCAGTTGGAAATAAATGTAAATAAAACAAAGGCAATAAAGTTTAGACTTGAAGGGACATTGGCTGGAATCGACGAACTATGGTTAGGTTCAAAACCTATAGAATTTGTCTCGAACTTCTCTTACATAGGGGTTATGTTCCCGTCTCGTACGAACTTCTCGAGGCACATTGATGAACGAATTCGGAAAGGACTACAGTCCTTTCATAGTATCCGAGACCCTCATAAACTATCAATAGACGTTGCCGTTCACCTTTTTAACCTGAAGATTGCGCCCACTGCTTCTTACGGTATACATGTGATATGGCCACATCTATCGAAGTTAAACTTTAAGGCGCTTGACCAAATCAAGGCCGCTTTTCTAAAAATGGCGCTTAGAGTCCACCGCACTAGTCTCAACCGATTAGTCTATTTACTGGCGTCGACTCCGCCATTTAATGAGCACTTACAAAAAATACACGTGTTACCGAAAACGGCAGCTTTCAACGAGTACATATCTGAATGGGAGAATAAAATGGCAGACATTGACTCGCTCTTTTTATGAAACCCAGGCAATGACGTGTAGTTCGTGGAGGCGCTGCAACTTTGAAAATAGACACCTAATTGCACGATTTGCTGTACATGGCTTCCACATGAAGATCTGTATTCGAGAGAAGTTCCATGAAATTTCCTGGTTATGCTTGTGCAAACTCTGCGGGAGACAGTGTGACTTATATCACCTTCAACCATGCGATCGAGCAGTTCCGTTGACTCGACTTTTAGAACCGTGATGAATATATGTATATGTGAATGTGTGCTTTCTCTGTACGCGCACTATTGTAAACCAACCATCGGTTAATAAAGCTATTATGTAATACATCATTCACTCTTCTTTGCTTTACTCTACCTCGCACTGAGGCGTTTAAGCAGCATACTCAGATGTGAGAGACAGAAATTGATGAAGTTGGTCCAGTCTTCTTTATGACGCCAGCCCTCACTTCGGACACAAGGAAGAATCCCAATATAAAAACTTCTTATGCCACTCTTCCATTCGCTGTACATGAGGTCGACCATATAATTTGTGTTCGACCTGCTAATGCAATCAGCTTCATGAGCTGGTGAATAATCTTGTCAACATTGCGGTCAGCAGAGTACGACATATCATTTACTTACGGAGAGAAGACTGTGAGTTTTCACACTATGAAGTCATCGCGACGTTTGCCCCTAAAACATCATTGTGGATGACTTGACCTCGTTGCTTGGCTACTTCGTAACCTTATCCACGTGCTTGAATTCAGCACGCGACAAGATCTTCAAATCCTGTCTCAAATACAGCGTAGTAAAATGCAGTTAATCATTTTTGACGTCCGATCTAATATTTTGATAAACCACTTCTGGGGGATCTGATCGCCGCTCGTACTGAAATAAAAGGCAACTTATATTTTTGAGCAATATCAATATGAAATACATCGTTTGATATTTTCTAGATTATTATTCAAATATAACGCTAGCTGTCATCCAGCACGTTACAGAATGCGAATTTTTGGCTGTATACATCCATTTAACCCGTTATATACGATTAAGATATAGTCGACTGCATTACATTCTAAAATACTGCGGATAGTGCTGCAAAACGCAATCTAGCTGAAGTCGTTTAAGTTTCGTGAGGAAGCTGCAGCTAATCAAAATGCCTTCAACATATTACTGGGAGTCGCCACTGCGCTCTCCTTAGCAAAGCCGTGGTGGATGTAATATATCTCACAAGAAGCGTGCTTCTACGAGGTCTGTCCCTGCGGAGATTGCGGAGAACGACCTTACACAGTGTACATAGTAAACAGATTAAAAACATTTGATTAAACGAATTTGATTTGTTGGTTCGATTAGTTAATGAACAAAATGCCTAATGGGGTGCGTGAGCGGAACTAGTTTAGAGTCAGTGTATGCATTTTCGGACATATCACATAACGAATACTTTTGGAATTGTCTATTCTGGTTTTGAGTTCTAGTTCTAAACATGTGTTACAAAATTAATACAACCAAACGTACTAATCTGTTAGCCAAAATACTCGATGACGTCCACAAATCACACTCTGTTTTACATAAACGACCTCCCAAAACGCCCCAATTAGAAAAAAAAATCAAATACTAAGCTAACAAGTATACGTTTGCAACCGTTGGTAGTTATTTAGTCATTCCAAGGGCTCGATACGGGCAACACAAATACAAGCAAACCGTTTTGCTTCGAATACAAACAAGTAAACCGTTTTGCTTTGAATTCTGCCGCCTGCGAATGTTTTTTTTTTTCATTTCGACAGCAATACACGTGTACTCTTGTATAGACCGCACACTAATTCATCACGTTCTGCCTTCTTCTATATATGCCACTCATATAAATCTGTCGGGCTGACCCTCAGCAAAGCTTTAACGTCCACGCGACTGCTGTTCGCATTGCTTTATAGACGGACCCCCATAAATACAAATGTGCAACGGTGGGGCTCGAACCCGCGCACCTACGTGTCTCCTCCGGTCTCGAGGCGCAGACGCATGCCACCACGTCACCGGGCTCGACATGCCACTCATATAGAAGAGTATAAGTACACATTCTTGCCGATGTGTCCTCAACTATTTAGTGACTGCAGACAGGCATGGAAATGCAGGAGTCGGCGTTAAGTCGGCCTATTTGCCAGCAGGTAGGTAGTAGTAATAATAATAGTAAGGTAAGGTAAGGCAAGGTGAGTAAGTAGCAATGGCGGTTGCTGTAACTTAGTACGCGGTAAGTACTTGCAAGCAGTTTTTGCACTCTTTAGGAGGCTCTTTGCTACCGGGCCAGGGCATACTGGGGGCGCCGTCGTCGTCGTCTTAATAGAGGGAGTCGTTGGCGGTTCGTTTCCTGTGCCAACCCACCCACCGAACCCCCGCCTCTGGGGTTCCCACTAGCTAGGTTCATGCTTGTCGTAGTAACTTCTCTAATTAGCGTCCTTCTTGGCCTTATGACTATGAGGCGCGCGCTGACCTCGGTGGCACAGACAGTGAACAAGAAAAGTTCTTTCCTGGAGGCAGCCGACGACGACAACAACGGCTCAAGACTCGGCTCGACTACAGCGGACAAGAAGAGCAAGTTAGCCGACGTATAGCGTCATCACCAGCATCATCATGGTGGTGGTATGTGTCAAGTGTACTCTGAGTAATATTAACGCGACAACTACAACTTGAAATAGTAAGTGTAGTATTGGTCAACAACAACATCGACAACAACAACTACTACTTCAAAGAAATACTACTACTACTATTACCACTACCACTACGACGCTACAACTGTTCTGTCCTATATGATTACCCCTCTTCCCCCCCCCTGCTTTGATGGGGTGCGGCGACAGCCCCTACTGCTCTTATTGCTATTATTCCAACCACTACTCCGATTAGTTTGAGCCCATGTGCGCTGGAAGAGCAAAAGACAGGTGACTGGTGGATCAAGCAGAAGTATCTGGCGCACAGAGGAACACAGTCGTTGTCGTCGTCGTCGTTCAACACTGCCAAGACACGCCAACTCAACTCACAAGAGCTCAAGATGAGACGGAAACATAGCGAGCGAACGAGCAAGCAAGCAAGAAAGAAGAGTAGATAGAAAGAGAGAGAGATACTAGGCGGGGCTACGAGTGGGAGAAATTGATATTAAGCAATTGGAAGCCACGCAGGAACGAGTAACGGAGATGGTGTTAGCGACACAGATGAAGAGCGTTACCTGAGAGAAAAAACCACGATGAAACAACAGGTAGGGCAGGAACACAGCAAAAGTCTTCTCGATAGCTTTGAGTAGCAACTGGGCAGACGGTCGTTGGTCTTCTGCTAAAATAGAGACGTAGGTAGCCAGTGTAAGCGGGGCGCGGCGGGGGGGGGGCAAGAGAGATGCTTTGTGCTGTAGATGAGAAACAGTTTCTCTCCCATCTGTTGTCGTCATTACAATGAAACCAATCAGCGGGAAGTGGTGTGGTATTCTACGTTCTTACTTGCACTCATTTTGCTGTCTCCCATCTCCTGGTATGTGTCTGGGTGTATTCGTGTGTGTTTGTGTGCGTGGGGGGGGTATAGATAGGTCGGTACGCTCATCCGACGTTTCTGCTGACGGCCGAGATGAAAATGGCGAATGAACAAAGAAGAGACAGAGCAGAAAGAACATACAGATAATGGCCATGATGGTCACAACAACAACAACAACAACAACGACCTTCCGTTTTGTTCACCATTATCTACGCTTGCTAGTACGGATAATGCTGGCTATCCCTACTGCAATGTAAATTCTCATCCGGTGAGCTTTAAGTCAAAAGTCCGGACAGAAGTCATTCATCCGTCTGTACGTATAAATGCGTCCACATCTCACTGATAAGTAGTGAGTAATTAAAGGGTAGCAAACGAGACGTTACACCTCCGCTTAAAAGAGGATATCTTTTGAAGATTTGGGTAACTAAAGCAGGTGTTATTTTAATGGCTTAGTCTTTCCATATATATATATATATATATATATATATATATATATATATATATATATATATATATATTAGGTAAGACAAAAACTTCGTCGGCTTTTTTACCCGATTTTAAAGAGCCTTATTTATGCAGACAACAGTATTTTTATTCAATGATATATTGACCGTTTTGTTCGATAACCTTCGCCCATCGCCTCGGTAGATCCATGATTCCTTTCTCCCAGAACGTCTTGTCCTTCTCGTCGAAATACTGAGTGAGGTGATTTTTTTATAGCCTCCAAAGATTCAAATGTTGTGCCATCAAGGGAGTTCTGGAGAGACCTTAACAAGTGATAATCAGATGGTGCGAGGTCGGGACTATAAGCTGGGTCCGGCAGTACATCCCAGTCAAACTCCGCCAATTTTTGCCGGGTGGCCAAACTTTTGTGTGGTGTCGCCTTATCATGTTGAAAAGTGACGCCCCACCTGTTTGACAATTCCGGGCGCTTCGTTGCTACTGCAGCCTTCAAATCTTCGAGTTGTCTGCAGTAGACGACAGAGTTGATCGTCTGACCCATTGGAAGCAGCTCAAAGTACACGACGCCCTTACAGTCCCACCAGCAGCACAGCATAACCTTCTTCTGATGAATTTCGGGTTTAGGGATAGCTGCGGCCTGAGAACCTCTGGGGACCCAACTTCTTTTCTGTGTTACGTTTCTGTAGAGTATCCATTTTTCATCGCCGGTTATCAATTGCCTCAGAAATGGCTCATTCGAGTTCTTGCAGAGGAGTGCGTGACAGGTATCGACTCGCCCTTCAGCTGCCTATCATTGAGGTCGTGTGGTAGCCAGATATTCCGCTTGCACGAGAAACCTGCATCATGGAGGCGATTCCAAACGGTTCCGTGGGAGACTCTCGTTACATCTACAATTTCTTTTATGGTCAAACCTGGGTTCGAAGTAACCAGGCTTATGACTTCGTCGGTCTCCACAACATTGGGTCGTCCTGACCTCGGTTCAGCTTCGAGATTGAAGTTTCCAGCTTTGAAACGGGCGAATCGCTTTTCGACTGTGGATTTGTGTACTGCGTTTTCGCCGTAGACTGCACATATCCTCCGGGTTGTTTGCGCTGCACTTATGCCTTCACGGTAGGAGAACAACATAATGTGTCGAAAATGCGTATTTTTGTCCTCCATTGCAAACAGCTGCCGTTTCCGCAAACGAAACAGTAAAGTTGGAACCGGTATACCGTCGCGCCGCCACGGGTCTGCTCCTGAATGTAAACGCCCAGCCGCACTCTCAGGCGGCCCTGCTGCAGAGCGCGGGAATTTCAAAAATGTGGTCCCAGAAAGCCGACGAACTTTTTGACTTACCTAATTTATATACATATATAAGGTAAAAATACAATATCTTATTTATTATTCTTCGTGCTTAAGCACAACAGGATGGCGCATATTATTTATGCAAGCTCTCAAGTACCCTATGAGAGGATTATGTACAATCAGACAAGGAACTAATATTAGCTAGAGCCTTTTGGATCTAATGACGTGATACGTTTACACAATGCTACACGTCCACTTCCGCAGCGGTTCGCCGATTCGCTCTTGATCCGGCGCGTCTAAGGCGGCTACAAAAGGGTGCTCGCGGCCTGCCTCCAATGCGCCCCTTATTGCTCGGGTGGAGGGTTAGCCGTTGAGGTAGCCCGTTTCTGCTGTGGCTATCCATTGTCGCCACCGCCGCCGCTTATCTAGCGACATCCCCCAAAAGGGCGCCGAACTATACTACCTGGATTTGCGCCACACACAGTAGATAGCCAAGACGACCGTCGACGGTTTCGACGGGGGTCGACAAAACCTCCTGCCTGAGCAGCCCGCCCAGTTACCCCAACTGTTCCGTTGCTCCAGCTTTATCGTGCGAAGAAACGCTGAGTTGTCGTTCCGCGGCTGATAGTATACCGTTTATCGGAAAATATTTGTGCGTCTCATCAGCACGAGGACGACACGACGATGGAGGAAAAGAAGTAGAAGAACAAGCAGAACAAGGAGAAGGGGAAGGAAAAGAAAGAACACGCAGAGCTCTGCGTCGATAAAACGGCGTCGCCTCTATCGAAAAAGGCGTCAGAATAAACGACGGGCATTATTCCTTAAGGAAACTGGAGTCGGGTAGAAGCGGGCGGCGACAAAAACGAGAACGACGATAACTGCCGCTAACGCCATCGCTCTTGTTTCTACACTCCCTTCTACTCTAGTATCACTCTTCGTTGTTGGCAGTGATGGTGCTACTCGCTCTCGGACATGCCGCGACACGCGCCACAGGGCAGGGCAACTTCCGTAAATACTCTGACCTAGCTCACGCGCAGTAGGTGCTTAGTGCATTGAACGAACTCGAACCGTCGACCTGCTCCCGGCGCTCTCCAGGCATCTATTGCATAATGTGTGTATCTCGATTGACTCACGGCCACTATGAGGAAGACAAGAGCAGGACTGTTTCGGCGTCCGCAAACTAGCTATTCAGGTCCCGCAGAGGTCTAACGCGGCAGCAGTATTAAGTACGATGTCCGATTGGTGCCAGCCAGACGACCTAACTATATCGATCATGAGGAGGGGGCGGAGTGGAGCAATAAAGCTACAGTAAATTCATATACGTTCAATGGACAACTGAAAGCTTCTTCCCTAATTCTAGTCGTTCTTCGTTCTGGCCAATCCTACTTGGCAGAATCCTCAACTAAAGATAATCCTTCGCATTGACGCCGACCGCTCGGTGTAGATTCGAGGATGTAGGCACGAACGCCTGAGTCGCCGGCACGTTTATCCTATACACGCCAATGGACGACCGATGGTGCATACAACTGACCCGCAGCACAATATCACACATGATAACTATTGTCATTTCAGTGGATTTTAACAAAGGCAGTTTTGGATGGGTAGACGGATCAAATTGACAATTGCAAATCAGGGAATATATAGTAAGAACGACACCCTAGATACAATTGAGATCTATATTCAAAAGTAATCATCGGATGTAGAACTATCTTACTGTTCCATATGCTTAATGATTACGTGTTCCCAGAATTCCTGTGACTATAATAAGGATAATCCTCCACAGTTTCCTTCAGTTCATCTTCCAAGTTGAAGTGCCTGTAGAAGGAATGCTCGTGCTGCTCCTATTTGAATTTGGACAGTACACGTTGTATGACCCTGATGGAAATGCGTAGACTACGGAGTATCCTAAAGTACACGTTACTGTTAAAGGTTTTTCTGTGTTCGAGGGATTTGATGAGTATTAGACCTTGGACGTCGAAAAACACGATACGCATCACCTTGTTTGCTGAGGGCACAGCTTTGAATTTTGTAGGGGGAGGTGACGACGCATACTTCCATTGTATGCTGTCACGCTTTGTCTCTGGCTCGAAGCTATGTCACCAACTCCCGTCATCGGTGACAATCCGCTTCAGAAAAAGCGGGATTTTCATAAAACTGAAACACATGTTGCAGTGCTAGCCCTATACGCAGTTAATTTTGCTGATCGTTCAGCTTCTTTGGAATCCGCTGCGTGCACGCCTTTACGGTGGTAACCTAACTTATCGTCGTGCCCAATTGTCAACACTATTCCAACACTGGCCCCCACCATCACTGCCGACATTCGCAGTGTGACACGCCAACCATTTCTCTACCAGGGCGTTCAACTTGTGGATGAGTTCGGCCGTGATTACCGTGTTTGCCTGGCCTCGTGTCGGGTCACCACAACAAACAATCCCGGTCATCACGAAAACGGACAATTCACTTTCTCACTGACGTGCCGGATACACAGTCTCCCCCGTATGCGGCTATCATCCAGCTATGGATACCAGCCCGTTGATCACCTTCCGCAGTTAGAAACCGGAAACATTGCGGTTCCTTCGTCGTAGAGTTTTGCGATGGGAACGCAATAATGTCCTCACACGCACTGCCGCCTCAATTGGACGGGACACACAACCGCCTGCTTCTCTCCTCCGCCATTCGCAGGCGCCCGCACACAGCCACGCCGGGCACTCCATCCACGTCCCTGGATGCCTCACTATATTATCCTTATGTGACATATTTAAATTACAGCCGGTTTCGTTGTTACGACGTTTTGTACCATTTCATTTGAACACCCTTATTTATCTAATCGTTAAGAATGAATCGTTTATGAAATATATAAGGCATAAACAAGCACAGATATAAGCATAGGTAAGCATATATGCAAGGTAAGCAAATATTTCTTTAACGCATAATTGGGCGTAAGCAATGATCCTCTCAACAATGAAGACAAACTACATCATCCCTAGGCCTAGACCTGCTGTCAACCACCTGAACAAAATGCCAAGCACTGCCGTGGCGTTAACGCGTTGTATATCCAATGAGAGCCTTTGTCGAAAAAAATCACCAGAGTCTAGGTATATATATATATATATATATATATATATATATATATATATATATACTTATGTCACTTACAGAAACAACAGATTCGTGGTCTATATTGGTCGATTTACTTTGTGTGGCGCCAAAGAGGCGCCGACGTCGCCACGGGCCCGACAACTGCTGTCAGTCAAAGCGATAGACATGCCGTATATTTCTGCATGCTGTCAATTCTGCCAACAGTCATATATATATATATATATATATATATATATATATATACTTATTTACATTTATATATATACATATATACTTTTTTACATTTATTTATATATATATATATATATATATATATATGTTTCGAATTAATCGTCGTCTAAATCCTATTCATTTTGTACCGGTTGAGTAAAGCGCAGATAGCACTATAGGAACATTTTAAGTATATTAATTTTGCGGAGATCTTTTAGAGTTTAACTACGTCATATGTTACTTGATGTTCTGGTTATAAGCAAAATGTTGGGTAGCCTTGCCTCGTTGGCCTTTTAGAATAATTAGGTCCCACCAGTTGTGGTTAATGCTAGTCATTCTCGCTATTTGAAGTATAAGCAGCAAATTCAATTTAAAGGCTGAACTAAAAGGCCAACCGGCGGCTGTTCGCAACCAGCTGAACAAAAGAGCGACAGCGTTTCGGCTTAACACGGTGTTACATGATGGAATTATATTTTTGTTATTTTTGGGGTAGTCAAATTATGCTAACAACAGTGGCTGTTGGTGATTTTGTAGATGGAGTTCGGCAAATCTACCAATTTGTAGTTATTCCATCAAAAATGTCGTATATAAAAAAAAATTCTTCTGATTTACTTCAACAAACATTGCAAACAATTATCGCGTAAACGTACCGTATATATATATATGTTTTATATATATATATATATATATATATATATATATATAAACTTTAAGCGTTTTGTCACCGCACAGTTATTTGACAGCATTGCTAGCACAGTCGCCAACGCACTTTAGGCGCAGGGTAATTTTAGTTCGATACCCAAATCCAACGGCTATCTCTCTTTTGTTCAATGCCGCCGTCAACAGCCATACTGAGACTTTTTCTGAGGTTTAAAACAAGAGTTTTCCTATTTCTCCTACGTGTTCCCGGTTCGAAGCGTTGCAAGCACGCTTGGTTTTGTATTTTAATTGCTGACCCCCTCTCCCTTCCGGTGTGTCGGTCGACTTAGATCGTCTTTGCAGAAACACGCTAAAACAAGAACGTCCAAACACGGCGTGCAACATTACACGTATATATGCACACACACACACACACAGATCAAAGCGCACGTGAATTTCTCTTCTATTTACTATTTTACTAATTAGAAAAAATTAGAAAATGCGTGCATCGATATAACTTGACGAGTGCCGACAACCACAACAGTCGAATAAAGGCAAAGCAGCTCGTCGAATCTGCGCGCACGCAGATGAGGTGCTGCAGCGGGAGCGGAGGCTGGTGAAAGCAACCAGGAATGATGACCATAAGAAACCGAACGTGACAACGGCAGTATCGAGAGAAACAGCGCTAAACAGGAAGGGGTAAGTGAGTGCAGGAGAGGTAAGGAACGAGAGAGAAATAACATGGCACGAGCGAGAGAGAGAGAAATAGCATGGCAAGAGAGAAAGAAAGAAATACCATGGCAAGAGAGAAAGAGAGAAATCACATGGCAAGAGAGAAGGCGAAAGACCCAGCATCGTTTGCTTCACCGCGGAGCGTAGAACAACACCTAGCATCTTTGTGTTCCACTGCAAAACGATATGCGACGGCCGCAGCCGCTGTACAGCCGCGAATAGGGCAGAACACGGCACGCGTCAAATGACGAAGCCTATACTGAGGTCAGCACACGAGGAGAGGACGACGAGACGACGTCGCTCAGCACGTGCAGATATTAGGCGGTGGTGGTGGTGGTGGTGGTGGTAGTGGTGAGTGGAAAGTGGGGAGTGCCTCTGTTGATGATGAAAACAGTGGTAGAGAGGATTGGTGACGATACTGTAGACGAACGGACGTAATTTTGCAACAACAAAAATCGAGTGACTGATGAGTTCTATGAATACAACAATAACCACAACGATAACGACAACAACAGCAGCAGCAGCAGCAACAACTGTAACGGCTACACCACTAGCAACTACAACATCTACTCATATTGCCTCGGATACTTTCTGGGATGTCGGAGTTCAGAGAGAGAGAGAGAGAGAGAGAGACATGCTTTAGCGAGAAATAGAAATGTGTTAGACAGTTAGTGAGCAAGAGAGAGAGAGAGAGAGAGATTGAGAGTAAAAATTGGAGGGCGGAAAGCAGGGAGAGACAGTTAGAGGGGGAGAGCGAGGAAAAAAGGAAGAAACAGCAAAGGGAGAGAGGGCAAGATGAGGGGTACGGGAACGGAAACTGTGTGTAGATTGGTAGGAATGAGGTTGGCGCGTTTTGCGCCTGATCCTCCGTTGAGTTGACGAAGTTCGAACCAACTGAAAACAGTACTGTCCTTGCCGATATATATATGTATATATATATGTATATATATATATATATATATATATATATGTATATGTATATGTATATATATATATATATATATATATATATATATATATATATATGTATATATGTCCTGAAACTCGCTGTGTTGGCTGTCGGCCGTCGTTTGCTGTAGTGAGTGCAAATCGCCGTTGTGTTACGGCCTAGCTCCGATGGCTCTACGATTACTAGCTAACTACCGAGCACGGCGGTACAGATAGCACAATGGCTGGCTTGATGTGTGGCTTTACTGTGCGTAGATGGCGGGGGGGGGGGGGGGGGGGGGGGGCAGAAGGAGGTATCTTGTTGTACTCGGTCGTGTTTCCGTGGTACATGGCGGATGGTCATAGCTGTCGGAATGATGGGCAGTGCTGCTACTGGCGATCTCGTTGCGGCGCAAGCGGGCAAAACAGCAAACAGCGTGTCTACTGCACCGTACGGCGTACTTTGCGTCAACATCTTGCAGACAACATCGCAACAACAACAACAACACGATAGCAACAAAAACATTAACGACAGCAACATCTACAGCGACCATATCGACAACAGTAGACGCAACAGCAACATCAGCAACAACACCTTGACAACAACAATAGCATCAATAGCAGCAAAGATAGTGCTGTAGACAAAATATGTCGATTAACTGGCGTCTCCATGTTTTATTGTTGTTGTTGTTGTTGTTGTTGTTGCAAATGTTGTTGTTCTACTACTAACATGCACAAGGGAAGAAAGAAAATAAAGGTGAAAGAAAAGAAAGAAGAAAACAAAAAGGTGAAGGTAAATGATGACAAAATTGGACCATAATAATTCACGATGATGTTGTAATCATGTCGGTATTGTTTCGTAGCTGTTATTTTTGTTTACACTGTTATACTTGTTGCTTTATTTTTGTTGTTGTTATGTTGTTGTTGTTGTGAGTGGCCGTTGATGACATTTACCGAGACAGACGAGTATGTAGAGAACGTGAGACAGAGAGACAGACATGCAGACAAACGGACAGAGAGACCGATAGAGAACGAAACAAAAAGACAGAGAAAAAGAAGAATGCAAGAGAGTTAATCAGAAAGATAGACGCGCATGGCTGTGAACGTGTGCAGACGCCTCCTTCGACGCGATCACTCGCTCGCCCGTTCGCCCGTTGACTGACCGGCTGACTCGCTGGCTGGCTGACGGCTAGTGCCTGTTGTAGCCACTGTTACCACTGGAGTCAGCAGCAGCAGCAACAGCATTTCCTGAGACCACCATCACCACCACCACCACCACCACCACTAGTCAACACGACGACGACGACGAATACGACGTGTGTGTGTGTCTCTCGTTGTCCCTCGTAGTCCCTCGTGCCTCGGTCAGCCGTGAATGCAAATTGTGAACGATGGAATACCGTATCATCTATTGGACCTGCGCTCTGCTCACACTAAGGTGGGTAAGGCGTGTCGCACTCATCTCATCGGTCGGATTTTCGTTTCTTTTTTTTTTTGGTTTGTTGTTGTTGTTGTTGCCAAATTTTTTGGGGGGAACACTACGTGCCAACACAACATGACTGTTGTTTTAATAACTGATATTTTAACATTGGGTGTTCTAGCTACTGTTGCACGACATATACACGTGAAGGTAGATGTACATATATATATATACATATATATATATATATATATATATATATATATATATATATATATACATATACATAAACAGAAACTTCTCCCCATTTTTTACTAGTACCTTTAGCTTTGAGTGGCAGCATTTATCTTCATATGAACATTCCAACAGTATTCTCATTCGATTAGATTCGTACGACCTTTAGTTGGCTAGTTATTACCAGCTATTACCACTTGTGCTTGTAGAAGTTGTAGGTTTTTGTGTGCTGCACTTCTTCCGCTGGTATTCCCGCAGCCCATCTCATTGGTGTTGCCTGTGTTCGTGACAACTGACCCAGCTAGTAGCGATTTGCATCAATAGCTTTTTTGTTCGTTTTTATGAGCCACTCGTGCGGCTCGATCATTCGTATTGCCCTAGCTGTTCGTATTTGGCAAAGTGTGAAAGAAACTTCGTCGATGATTTTTGATGAGCTTTAATTTTGGCCGAAAAGCGAAGGCGCTTTCTGTTGTTGTTATATGACGTAACGTGTCTCCCTCTTCCCTCTTCCCCCTTCCGCACTTCATCTCGTCTCGGCAACCAAAGCCATAGCATTAAATGTAACTGTAAACTATAACTTTATTGAGACGATGTAACACTATCAATCATCGGGTAACCAACGGATATATTAATATGCGTGCCTAGAGACAACTCGTTTTCGTTTTTGGTAGCAAGCTTTGTTACTGTTGTTTTGTTGATACTGCCATAGGACTTAGTTTTAGCGCCGCTCGAGACAACCAACACTCGAGATTAGCGCCACATGGATAAGATAGCAGCTCCACTCTCTTAATTTAGCTCGCGCTGTAACAGTGTAGTTAGCGTAAACGAAGCAAGCACGAACGCATCACAGAGCGCGAACGCATAATAACGCTCTGTTTGATTTAGCACTGTAGCAGCGCAGTTAGCTGCTTGAATCAGAGTGTATAACCCCCCAAAAAAACCTGTCAAAGTGTGACAAACAAAACAAACTCATAACACTGTTTGGTTTGGTTCGGTGGGCGGTGACGTAAACGTATAGATAAACAAGTTATAACAAACAAAAAAACACCGTATTTATTTACGTATAGAGCGACGTAGAACGGTAATTTAAGCATATGCAACCGACGAGAAAGGCAAACAGTTAAAAGGCATTTGAATGGCATAATAACAATAGTGATTTTTCTTGACTTATTGTTACAGTTTTTCCTACTTCGCAACGGCACTAACCCGTAAGTATTCTTTTATATTTTTAGCTAACTTCTATTTAAAACGTTTTATAAATATAAAAGCCCTTAAACTCTTAAAGAACTGTTCACTCCTGACAGCGCCTCTCTACGACTAGTGAGCTTTACATTCAAACTGCTCTAAACCCTCTAATGACACTTCAAATATATGCACGCAGCAATTATATATTTGTTTTCTGATGTTAGATACGGAAAGTTTGTTTGTTCGTATAATATGTTAAATAAAATGTTTCAAAAGGTAATCAGTAAAGTAACAAAAACAGAAAAGAGTAAGTTATGGTTTATATTCGATTATCTCTTGCTATATATATATAGGCTCAACAACAAAGCGAAAAAAATATTTTGCCAATAGAACAAGGTGGCGGAAATGTCTTCCAAAAATGGGTCATTACGCGTAAAAGCTAATATATAAGAATTGCAAGAAAATTTATTTCTTGAGAATTATCTTAGAAACAACATTTGTTCTTCTGGAGCTAACATAGAATGTAACTCAATAGATGCAAATGCATTTTATTCCAAACACGCAAGTACGATTGGTTTGTCCATAGGTTGACTGGGCTTTCTCAATCGCAGATTAGTGAAGATATGTCAAGATAAAAGCTTGATACAACCACTTTTGGTCATCTCGCTCTCAGTCCAAGGGAAGACATTTCCGTCCTCTTGTTCCATTGGAACCACAAAACATTGTGTACCTGATGCTAATGCTAATGCCCGTGTACGGTTTATTTCATGTCATGGCTGATTTTTAATCTACTTCGGTATTTACCTTGCCTAAATTAGAAATCATGCAAACCAATTAAATTTTTATTTTTGCATATATTCTAATGTCGCTATAACTAACACGCTCCACAATGCAAGGCTGTGCAAACCGTCGCTCGTGTCGTCGCCGTAGGTACACTTCCTGTCGTCTATCTTTATCGCGGGATTACATCCTAGTCACGGTCGAGGATCGAACAGCCTATCGTTGGCTGCTGCCGGGTGTTGGTTTAAGTAGATAGCGCGGCGACTTCGCAATATTATCATTAAAAAAGAATCGCCGTCCCGATAAGTTGCAGTTCGAGTCCTGCTAATTGAAGCTCCTGCCCGTGAGCTGATGCCGTTGGTGGACAACTCTCCAAACTGTGAATTGGCACAGGCGACGAGCCGCAGAGCCAAGCGCAAGCAAAACAACGATCTCTCTGGCGTAGTCTCCAATTCTCAGAACTACTCGTTGAAGCTTGGCCTGCACAATGTCGCTGGCTGACGATTGTTCAGGCAAAAGCTTTGAAATTGACATTTTCTGACAAGTAACACTGTACTAAACGCGTCGTTATGTGCTCGAGAAATGAGATTGCTGCAAACTCAACGTGAAAAATTCGAGTAATATAATACGAGATACCTGCGAATAGAACTAATGTATCGCAAGAATTGAAATCATTTATTATACGGCTGCCCGGCATGTAGCCAAAGAATCGCACAACAAGGCGGCTGCATCCACAGACTTCCCAGCATCTCAATCGCACCCTTCAGTCTATAACGAAAGGCAGAGTTTTCTAGCCTATTCTTTAACGGAGAAGTGACTAAGCCAAACTCGCATATCCGAGCACTTGCCAGTTAACTGCCTTATGACGCCAATAATTTTATCGCCTCATTAGTCTGACCGTGCTTTAAAGCTTTAAAGATTTAATTGCCTTTGGAATGGCGTCGTAATATTTAATATGGCATTACTATTGCGAGTGCAGAATATGCCTGTACTTGAGGGTGATGCAATATCCGGAAGTGTATATATATATATATATATATATATATATATATATATATATATGTATATATATACATGCATACACTTATGCATACATAGCGACGTTTTCGCGCAAAAAATCCCTTATTTCTCAGCGTTTTACTACACTGACACTTATTCGAATGCCAAGCAGTGGAGTGGCAAGCGTTTCACGTTCAGAGCGCTTTCTAAAGGTCAGATGACGATGAGGGCAACGAGAGAGAACGGAGCCGCGTCAACAAAACACAAACGCGGCATTCGTTGTTGTATTTGTGTGCGATTTAACACGCAACAAACCAGACTAACTCGGCCGGCCAGCTAGCTGGTGATGAGAGATACGGCGATTAGCCAGCCGCCTCATTGAGCACGCTTGGTGTGGCGCGCGCATGGTCATGGTTTGTAAATCGACATCAGCACGCCGCCTGCCTAAGACTGCTCAACTGGTGCTGGACTGGACTGGACTGGATTGGACTGGACTGACGGAGGGAGGGACGGACGAAATCGCATCCGATTCGAATCGTATTCGCAGTTCACGCTGCGTTTCGGCTCAACTGACCAGACTGATTGGGCTGGGACAAAGCTCGCCGCGGACGACCACGAACCACGAACACGGCAAGGACGGCGCTAATTGCAAGCAATTGCTCTTCCTCCCTTCCTCTCATTCTCCATCACTATAGTCCGTCTAAGATGGTCAAGGAGTTGAGTCAACATACGCATGCATACTACTTATTGACTCTGCGGCTCCTCAACATGGTGATGGTGGCGGTGGGGCTGCTACTGTTGCCTATGTTCTGTGTGGTACGTTGCTCGAGGGTGTGCGTCTGCGTGAGCATCGGCAACACAATCACGTGTGTGGCCGTGCATACGAAGCAGCGCCCGGCTGTTCGAATGTATATGGCCGTCTCGATCGATGCACCAGCGAGTATAGGGTCCTGATGCACGATATAGATAGAGATAGGAGATAAGATAGAGAGAGAGAAGATGGAGAGAGAAAGAGAGAGAGAGAGAGGAGAGAGAGGAGCGAGAGAGAGAGAGAGAGAGAGAGAGGAGAGAGAAGGAGGGAGAGAAGAGACAGAGAGGAGAGAGATGAAGAGAGAGAAGAGAAGAGAGGGAGAGAGAGGAATAGAGGAGAGAGAGAGAGGAGAGAAAGAGAGGAGAGAAACAGGGGGAGAGAGAGGAAGATAAGAGAGAGAGAGCGAGAGAAGAAGGAGAGAGAGAGGGATGTAGAGAGATAGTGTAGAGAGAAAGAGGGGAGAAGAGAGAGAGAGAGAGAGGAGAGTATAGACAGAAAGAGAGAGAGTAGAGAGAGAGAGAGAGAGAGAGAAAAGATGAGTAGAGAGAATAGAGAGAGCATAGAGAGAGAGAGAGCGAGAGAGAGAGATAGAATAGATAGGAGAGATGAGTAGAGCTAATATAGAATATATATATATAATATATTTAATATAGATTTATAGATTTTATAGATATATAATATAAATATAATAATATATATATATATATTATATATATATATGATATATATATATAATATAATTCAGATATGATATATATATATAGATTTATACATTGTTAATTTATCTCTCAGTACAGTTCAACATTCACCCTATGCGTTGACAGTTGTTCACCGCGGACACTTAGTCGTTCGCGTCAGCGCGTCATTTGCGGCAGTGGTGTCCTGCGCACCGGCTCGAGCTTCAAATGCAGAAGCTGCGTAGTAAAACTACAAAGTTCTAGCCGCTGACCGCAAGTGCAAACATATTAGTTAACCAAAAGAGGATCCAGGTGAGGTGCAACAGCGATTTGTACACAAGCATCGTCTACAATGGGTTCCGACAGGGGCACCCTACAGGTGGCAGACGACAAACCAGCTTGGGAGCAATGATACTTAGGAAGTAGTCCCTGTGTGACACGTGAACGTATCCTAGCCGACTCTAGAGATGAGTTGAATCTGTCCCGCTTTGAAGGGTCTCGTATGCGATACGCGCTCTTTTTGCAATGAACATTAATACTATTGCTTCGGGACCAACGGCAGTAGCGGCGGCATCGGGGATACCTATTCCGCTCGTACGGATGGGTAATTGAGCAAAAACTAAAGGGACAACAGGGGTGGCTACTGAGAGCTCTAACTGACCAGCATCTTTTCCGTTAGGTCTAAACTACGTAGGTAATAATTCAGCCGAGATATCGATTAACATGTTAGCAAACACAAAGCTCAATGCAAAATTTAGTCGCCTTGAAGAAGCTTTTAGTTTCGGGTTTCCTTTCTTGCCATCAATTAGCGCAGACACGCGCTAAAGCCTTAATGTGGAAATGCTAGTCCTTACACCCATCGGTTGATGTAACCCCGATCAAGATGAAATATTCTAACTAGTTTGACAAGAGAGAGGGTGTGAGGTATTTATGGCAGAAAGCTTGGCGTTATAATGGTAGGGGTTTGACGACACGACGACATACTAGTGATTGAACGACTGCGCTCAAGACATGATCGCGGCGCACACTGCTGAGAGCCTTACCAAGGTGTAGTTTCACCAGCCCTGTATCATTCGTCGGTCGAAACTTTAGACATGCCCGAGCAGCGTAAGTTGCCACCTCTGCGTCGTTTTGGGTTCCAAACTCCAACTAAAGATTTCCCTCCGCTCCTCTGATATCGACGTATATATATATATATATATATATATGTGTGTACTGGGGCAGCGAGGGATGAGCGGTAGAGACAAACACGCGAGACGACAACTCCTAAGATTGTTTGTTATTTGCGGGGTTGTCGTACTGGTAACAGATACTACAGTATTAGCATATGTATTAGCATAGTGTTGGTCTTAGACTTCTGCGATGGCCATGATAAGAATGAAGATTCTCTGATGACGGAGATGACGATGACAGGGACGAAATTCAGCAGGAATACTAGCAGCAACGAAGGGCAAAAGCCGCGGTAACAACAACAACACAACAACAGTAATGACACGATGGCAGCGTGTGTTACTTCTAGTCGTTTGTGGCTACGAAACATACTCAAGCGCAGCTTTTTGCCGTTGGCTCGTCAAACAGTGGACGCTAGTTTTGCTGTCAGATTGTCACGGCCCCAGGTGCTTTCATGGCGGTGTGTCTCTATGTCTTCTAGCCTCTCTCTATCTCTCTCGCAACCCCGCTGTTTGGGTATCTATCTTTTCTCTTTTAGATCCCATCATGTTTTCTTGTTGTTGTTCTTCTTCTTTCTCTTCTCAGTCTCTCATTTCGCTGTCTACAGTCTGTATGTGGGATATAATAATAATAATAATAATAATAATAATAATAATAATAATAATAATAATAATAATAATAATAATAATAATAATTAGAGTGGTCGACAATTATCCGCTCAACGGGATAGCGGTAGCACGATTGAGCGGTATACGTTCACGCTGTGCGACTGCTGTCTATTATGCAATATTGGATCGTTAATAACACCAATGCTACTGGAAATGTTGAATGGTCTGTTAGGGTGGTGGCTGGTACTCGGCTGGTTGATCGGTTGGTCGCTCGGTCGGTTATTGCCTACCGGGATAGCAAGAAGGTAGTGTTTGCTGGGTTAGCAACAAGGGAGTACCGCCGATTTCGCTGAGGTTTTCAAAATGATGTCGTTATTTCGTCGACGTGGGGGCGGCGCTGTCGATCCCCCCCCCTCCCCCCGCCTTCCTGCTTTCCCCGGATAGAAGGAAAGAAGTCTTCAACAGCGGTGGTGACGGCACATTCACACACACCCACACACTGCTACAGCGATGCGTTACTTTGCAGACTATGTCGACTCGTCATCACCACTGTCATCATCTCCAACCGGCGGCCGCTTTTGTCTCCTTCCTCACCCCCCCACCCCCGGTTCCCCGGTTCCATCTCTATTCCCCCTTTTCCCTCCGTTATCTTCCTCTGTCGCTCTCCATTCTTGCCGCCTCTCTGTATCGACAACGCCCCGGCAACAGCGCTAGATGCCGTGGTTCACGCGCATGATACGTTTGCCTCGTTTGGAGAGTCGACGGGTTGCGGATTGCTTGCAATGGTAACGACGGCGACAACACCAGCAGCAACAGCATCAGCAACAACAACAACAGTGATAACGCAGCTACGCCAAAATCCGCCCGCGAACAGGCGAAGGCATCACTCAGGGGCCCCAATGGAAACAATGGCGACAGTGCCGCTGGCTACGACGACGACAACAGCACCAGCAGCAACAATGACAACCGCGCAAACAGAAACAACAACCACACAAACAGAAACAACAACCACAACAACAGCAACAACAACGACAACAACAGGAGTAGTCGCAACACGTCAGCCAAGCAACCATCACGAAAGCACACGAAAGCGCTGTAGCTGATTCCGCCAGCGATGAGTGCGAGCATTTTTGACGAGTTTCGCATCCGCCCACCCGCTGTCTCCTGCCAGCGGCTCCCCACTTGGGCCTCCATCGGGATGGAGGATGGCCCAGCCCAAACGCCCAGATACGCCTCGTATTCTCGTACACACTTTGCGCTTTGTATCACAGCATGCAATGCGCCATTCTCCTCTTCCTCGACGTTTCTACTTCTTCCCATACTTCCCATACAATTCCTCCTGCCCTTCAGAACTGACAAACACCGCCATTACTGCAACTCAACACTAAATACCACAACAACAACAACAACAACAACAGCAGCAACAACAACAACAACAACAACAACGACAACAACCGCAGCAACATGCAGCCGCAGCAGCACTATTGTCAACTCAGCTCACCAACAAACTTCTACCGCAATGAGTCAAGTCCGTGCGATTTGCCCGAATAACAACTCCAAGGATGCTCCAACACTGTCTCCACTATGTGCCACGAAGCGTTAGATGTTGGATGTCGCTGAAGGGTATTATCAAGAATATGATTATTCTGCTGCTGACACACTACGACATGCTTGCGCTGGTTAGACGCACCACGTGATGAAGTTCGGTTGAAGACTTTCTCCAACTATATGATCGTTTTGCACTCTTGTGTAGGGAAGACAATTTATATCAGTCTTCGACAACCGTTGTATACAATCAGAGAATAGTATTAGTTCGAAACGGGCCGGTTGCTGCAGCCGGTTCTTCTACCTTTTGCTTTCTTTTTACGTAACAGACAATATCCCTATTACTGACATATTGTCTAAGCCCAAGTAGGACACGAATCATAAAACCGAATTTTCTTCATCTTCTCTCGTCCACCTGGAAACCATTCGTTATCTTTTTGTATCATTGGCTGTGCAAAGACTAGCCGACGCGCCCTAGACTTTCTGCTATTATTAACGAACGATACTTTTGCCATCAGCAGTGCTATAAGTAGTATGATTTCTGTTTATCATACACGAATGTCGTGGAATTAATTCGGCCCTCTGTGAGCAAAAACGGCAAACTTAGTCTATGTGGACGTAGTCTGTATGCTTCCTACTAACTAACGGGCTCTCACGATGAACTTTTGAAATATAAACGCCGAAAAAATCAAGGTTATTAGCTTATACTTCTGTAATACCGCCTTGTACTAAGGAATTGTGGGTAAAAATTCCGGTCGGTCACTCTGTTTGCGGTTTGGATAGGGCTCTAGTTCAGATAAAATGTACAGCCAAAAAAGAGTTTAACTTTCGCTATAAAGAGACGATGCTGAGGAGGTGCAATTTTTTTAACAGATTTCAGATCAAAGAACACCTGATTCGCATGTGTAATTATATTGTTCGACTTGGCTTTCACATAACTGTCCCAGCTGTAATGTAAAGATACACGTTTGCAGGAACCAACGTGTCATGTTCCCATAGTCAAGGTTTGATCCCTTTAAATAAAAATATATTTGTATACATGTAAAAATATGTGGACTAAGCGACCCTTTTTATGGCACTTACTAGGAATTATTTTAAGTTACGTTGCTTTTAGTATTCGTATCATTTGTAAAGCTATATTCTAGTACAGCTGTCGATGCGGATTATTCTACTAAAACAGCGTCCGTAATGGCACTAGTTATTTTTCCAGCAACCGCTATATTTCTTCTCTCGAAGGTTTAACGTACTCTTGGCTTTTCTCGGATTATATATGCAAAAAGCTGCATCGTCTAGTAGACTCCACCCATTTAGAGTTGGCTTCTTGAAATGGCCTGCAAGGCCTTCTGGGTCCATTGACCCTCTTCGCCCCATTAATATGGGTGACACTATACGGATTTCAATACGCGCCTAAGCGCATTCATGATATATTGTGTTTCAGCTTTCTTTTGTGTGAGTCGTTGTGCAGGACTCGACCAAATAATATGCATTATATGTCTACTGTTGAACACGCTCTTATATGAACATATAAGATCGATATATAATGTCAGAATTTAACGGCTCCTAATGGTAACATGTATGGTCTAGGCGAATCGTTCTTAGCAGACAAATATACGTAGTTTAAATAACAAATGTAATCTTGTCTTTTATAGCCGATTCGGTGACTATCTATCCGTGTATGGCCAGTAATTTCGGCAGAGCCTGATCTTTGAGCGGTTATCTCGCTGACAATAAACGAAGACAACTGGGTTCTTGGTCTAACAATGGTAAGCTAATAATTCATGCATTTGTCTTTCAGAGTGTAAACTGACGAACGTGCCGCTTCGAGCGACGCATCGATACTTCAAGTTGCATATTAACGGAGACCGTTGCTTTAATCCAGACCCTGTAGAGGGAGTCACCGAGTGTACAGGCGGTTGTCCTTCGGCGGGAAAGTACACGCCGGGTATGTCACTGGTTTCTTGACTTTCTTTCTTCCTTTTTGCAGTTTATTCGCTAATTTCACATACTGCTTGCTATACTAGTATCGGCGCGAACTACTACCACCATCTCCGTTAAAACTTATTTTGTTTTACTTTGCTGGGCACAAGCTACTGCTGCCACCACTGCGAACGACTACCCTCTCACCATAACGAAGTGTCAATAGACAATGCCAGATAGCCAATATGGTGTGGCCACTTTTATTAGTGATTAGTGAATTAAATTACTGAGGCCATGATAATTTGCTACTCCCGAATCGTCTCTAAGTCAGCTTTGGTATGATTGTATCAGGCAAATAGAGGCACGATAACTTAACATATTTGTGCAAAGCTACATTCCAAGGTCTCTATGCGGCAGTACTTGTTTCCTCGCGCGCACGCACGACGCACCGTGCTTTATTGCGAACTGTTGGGTAAAAAAGTGAAGAAGACAGAGAAAGAGAGAGGCATAGAGATAAATTGTAAAAGGTGCTTTCGAAACAATTTGAATCATTGCAATCAAAAAGTAAAGTTCTTGGCTGTCGATAGCAATGGAAACCTGGAGATGCGTAGGAGGCTACCCGGCAACGTCAACTAGAATGCAGGATATCGAGGAAACGTGGGGTGCAAAGCACGCCAAGAAAAGGTTACCTAGAACAGAAGAGAGGACCTCATCCTTCGACTAGAGAAGGCCGGAGGGCATGGGGAAGGCGCTAGTAGCGTCTATACGGAAAAACGTAAAAGTGTAGGCCGTAACCCGATGGCGAGCCACACGGTTGTCTTTTGGGGGATTGACCCTTCCATGAATGAGGGAGGAGTGATGGGGGCTTTTAGATGTGCCCTCCATCTGCCGGTTGAGACCATGATAAGGGCAAGTGAACCAAGGCTCTGCAAAGCAGAGGTATAGTTTTCTCTGGTGATCGTGCTACTGGCGGCGGCAAGGAACCCTCTGGCACATAAATTACTAACACTCAAATCAAAGTAGTACAAGTTTGAGTGCAAGAAAACCGAGGCTGCGATGAAGGTCTGTTTTATGTGTGGCAGCTCGGACCACATGGCTTAGGATTGCACAGCGATGTACCGGAATGCCACGGATGGACGTAGCACAAACTCCATGGCCTGCCTTTTTTTATGCGGCGAATTTGCAGAAGCTCAGGAAGTCCCGAATGTCTAGGAAAACAGGGACCCCCCAAAATGATCGGAAAAAACACCCGAAGAAGACAGTGGGGAAGCGGAAAGATTGAGGGAAAGGGAGTGCTCTTCAGTTCCATGGGGAAAGCGCACAAGGGGAAGCATAAGACGCTTGCTTATGACCCCGAAGTCGACTCGACACTTTTATGGGGGGTCGGTGGTCTGCCTAAAATGTTATTCAGGAATGAGGAAAACGAAATCAAAGAAGCTTTATCAGACTCCCAGTTGTGTGGTTTCCAGGAAACAACATTTACCATTAGAGCTTTTGATAGGGTTGTGAAATGAGCAGGCTGTGAGACCGTAAAGACTCCCACAACGAAGGAATTTGTGCCTCTAATCCTCTTGGAGGTCAAAAATGCTTACAACACAATGAACTGGAAAGTAGTGGTACACGCGCTGAAGGAAAAGGCAGTACCTACGTGTATCTGCCGAATGATCTCATTCTACTTGGACGGACGAAGTCTGGTTGCAGAGGGGCAAGAATACTGGGTTACCGCCGGGATCCCACAAAGTTCGATTCCGGGACTTGTACTTTGAAACTTGGCCTATGACGGGATGCTGGACATCAACAACGACCTAAAATGGGTCGAGCTGTTGGCCGATGCGAATGACTTGGTCCTGATGGTCACGGCGCGGACTGAAGCTGCCCTACAGGAGACAGTCAACGAAGTTTTATCAATGGTTACGAAGTGGATGGACCGCAATCATCTGACGCTTGCATCGCATAAGACCGAGGCGGGATATCTGACGGGCCGGGAGAAGACAAAAGTAGTCCACTTTATGATGGAGGCCCAACCGATAGAAATTGGGAGCGAGGCAAAGCACCTTGGGATGACTCTTGACACAGGCTTAACCGACGCGGCACATGTAAGACATGTCACGGCCAAGGCCCACCGGACTCCCTTAAACCTGGCACGCATTATGCCAAGGATTGGGGGTGTTTCAGGGAGGAATCGAGGGCTACTAGTTTCGGTTGCAAACTTATAGGCTTTCTACGCGGCGCTTGTCTGGGGGGACATGGCACTACGGACGGCCAACAATAGGAGAGCACTTCGGTCGGCCCAACGGACACTAGCATTTAGGGTTAGTCGGGCGTACCGGACGGTCTCGACGGAAGCCCTCTTGATTCTGGCTAAAATGCTGTCATGAAAACTACTGGCGGGAGAAAGAAGAAATATATTTTTGGAGAAAAATCTGAACCAAAGGAATAGGTACAGGTTACACCCCGAGAGATCAAAGGTAGCTGGACCATAAGTATGATATCGAGCCTCAAGACATCATATGACTGTCGACATGAGGAGCTAACCTACGGCCTATACGGCTCAGGTTCTGACTGTTCAGGGTCAGCTTCACAGCTGCATGGTTAAGATAAGGAAGGCCACCAGTAACACCTGTGTACTATGCAAATCTGGGGAGGCGGACGGATTGTACAGACTGTCCTAAACTGCGAGTTTCTTTGTAAGGCAAGGTGCACGGGGTCCACGGCCGTTAGGGTCCGCCTTATTCTGCTCGACGCTATTTGACGCTTAAGACTGTCAAGGAAACCGCTAGGCGGGAGAGGTTCACTCGGCAGCTTCGGTAAAGTGCTCGAGACGAAGAGCCGAAGAAGGTGGGAGGGCAAGGCAGGCCCTTAAGCTCTTAGCTTCCACGCTCAATAACTCAAAATCTTAACCCGACCACCTTTTGTGGCGCTCAGGTACACACAACGACTGTTATTTTGGTATCAAGTCCATGGCAATGCGAGTCGTGAATGCGGACTAAATAAGATTTTTCGGCGAGCATGTCGAGAAAGAGTGCATGCACTAATAACTTACCCTAACAGATAAATCACTCATCATAGCGCTAGAAACACACACAAAACTATTTATTATCTCACAGTAACTGCTCGATGATGCCACCGCAAACCAATCGGCAGATTTGGTAGCATTCGCAGAGATTTCACTGGACGCCTTGGAATAAGCCAGACATTGCCCGAACGGCCTTAGAAGCAGAAGCAATCTTGGCGACCAGCTTTTTAGTGGATTCGACCGGAGTCTCGTAGACGAGAGCGTTTAGGTGACCCCAAAGAAAAACATCGAGACTTGTCAAATCAGGCGACCGCGGTGGCCAAGCAATCAGCTCGCCTCGGCCAATCTATCCATTCTCGAAGGTTACGCTGAGGTAATCACGTACCGCAGGGGTAGATTGCAGTGGCGCTCCATCGTGCTGGAACCACATTCTCTTCCCTCTGAATAACTTCTGGAGCGCCTTCCAACAGTCCTGGCAATGTTTCACTTAGGAATGTATGGTATTTTTCTCCATCCAACCTGTTAGGAAGTCTGTGTGGGCCTATGAGATAGTTGTTCACCATGCCAACCCACACATTCACGGAGAAACGACTCTGGCGTCCACGCTGGTGAATCACATACGGCTTCTCGCTGGGCTGAGCCGGCCCTTTTTTGGGCTGCTCTTCGATGTCACCAAGTTGCTACTAATGATATTTGCTTCTCATGCCGCTGTCGCGTTGGCGTACTTAGACAAACGTACAATAGAGATAACTTGTGCGTGTACATAGATTGATAGATATAATGACTTTTTAGTGTGCCCGCATCACGCATGCAGCAGCGTGCGGCATTGAAAATCCTTTTCGTTCCTGCTAGACGAGGTCTCTCTCTCTCTCTCTATATATATATATATATATATAGATAGAGAGAGAGAGATCAAACCAGAAGAACGTGCAGCGTCGGGTGCTTTTAGAAACACGACCGCAGACGCAGAAACTCTGCTGATATGCATAGGTCTTGGCAGGACGCGTTTGCTAAAAGGAGAACGCGGAGTGAAGGATCATTTCCCTGCGACGCTGCGAGCTTCTTGTTAAGGTAGTAGTAATAGTCATATAAGTAGTAGTTATACTAACGGTATACTCAGTGGTGGTCGTAATAGGAGCACGTGAGAGCCATCTACCGTGGCCGTTGATCGTTGACGGCCGCCGTCCCCCAGCAAACGCCTACGCAGCGCAAAGTGTGGGGAGGGCATTCTCAAATTGTGCTGCTTTGGGACCCAAAAGGAAGGGCTGAGAGACGGCAAATGGGAGGCTACCGACGGACCATGTTGTTGTTTTTGCTATTATTGCTATTATTGTTGTTGTTGTTGTTGCTGTTGCTGTCGTCGTTAATAACAACAACAGAACAACAACAACGACAGTAAAACGCGCCACACGCATGGTCATTACCACCGGCTGATTTGAGGGGCTTGGTTGTAGTCGTATATTGCGAAAATTGTTGTCCGTGCTGCGTTTGCACTGAGTGTCTGGCTTCGAAACAACGCCGCTGCCCGCCACTTGTTGTTGTATATGTAGCTGTGCCCGGAGGTAGATGCTACACCCGCGCGCCTATCAGAGGGAAATTGCGGGATGAAAGGGACGGCCATAGATGCTCCCCAGCAGCAGCAGCAGCAGAGTGAGTAAACAAATCCACTTGGGGCACCAGAGCGAACACAATTCACTTTCCTCGCGTTCACTGCTATGGCCAAAATGTGTCTCCAACGTCCTTGACGACCGCCCTGCATATGACCTTCTTGAAAACGCTTGCTAAACTGCGTACTCTAAGGAAATCAATTCTGCACGCTACAGGAAATTATGCAACGTCAATCTTGTGCGCAACATGTAGTGACATTTGTCGCCTAGTCTGGTCATATAGCCATTTCAATTTTTCGTTCTCCTATTTGTCTTGAAACTGTAAGGACCACCGTGCGGTTTTAGCCGCTCATGCGGAAAGTTAAGAGAGCAAATTTTATGACCCTAATATGCTCTACCGATTATAATCTTCCCTGAGTAAAAAAAGTCTGCAAGTTTAAGTTAGCCTGAGTTAGTCATTACTAATGGACATTCGGCAGGCGCCAGTATTGAGCCTCCTGCAGACCCCTACTCTATCCACGGCTAGCTCTTTCTTTTACAAGCTTAGCTTTTTCGAAGGTCAGATATCATGTTTCTGTCTACCGGTGAAATACTTTGATAGGTTTACGGTAATCATCTGACCTTACGCGCCCGATTCAGTTTCAGGTCGTGACTGTGCTGAAACGATTCAGATCTTGTCAGCTGTGAGGGTAACTTGCGCAATGTTTACTAGAATATTAGCTATCACAGTATTTGTCGCGATGACAATATATAGGTGAAGCAAAGTGTGTGTTTTTGCCAGAAGCGAAGGCTTAGGCGGCTAGCGCAGCGTTCGAAACGGAGAAAGCGGTGATGCTGGAGAAAGCCTACATACATCTAGTAACGAGAACGCGATGACGATAGATGCAATTAGACAGTATCGTGCTACAGGCAACTTAACCCATTACGAGCGTCTAAAATGTGGTTGTCACAGCGTATAAAAAATTATACTCGTTTACTCAGACACGGGCGATAGCCTTTTCTGCAAAATTACCTGAGTAGTTATAATTGTTTGAATGTATGTAATAATGGAAATTTCAAGCTCATTGAAGAGTTATTGAACTTAAATAAATGTGCCGTCCGGAGAAGACGGCCCCATAAAAAAAAAAAACTTGCTTCTGCTAGAATATTAGTGATCACCGTGCTAATAATCGTTCTAATGACTACTACAATAAAAATACAAAATGTGTCGTCTGTACAGGAGCATAACAAGAACCGTCAATGTTGCGATATTTATTAACGGTATGGCGTCAATGGCTCTGAGTTCATAAGCTGTGAATCTGATCTCCACACGGCGCATAATTGGTGCACACACATTTGTAACTTGTGAAACCAACCAGTAACTGAAATAAATGCACATTTTTATTAGCATTAAATATAAACGCGTGCGACCTTAACTCGTGAAAGATCAACCTGGAATTGTTAAAGTCTAGTTGCTCTTCTATTAGTGTTTACACCTAGAGCTATCTAGTTAAGGGCGGCGAGCTATTTGACGCCTACACTATGCTGCATACGGTCTATACAGGGGGGTCTCATAGAGGAATTTGCTATTCTCTCACAGCCATTCTGAATGTCGTGCCGCACTAACAGCATTTCTGTAGCTGTATCGCTGGTGTTATGCTAGGCTTTGTCTATTGGGTCTGCGTGCCGTTGTAGCGCCCTATGTTGGCTCTACGAAGTAAAAAGCACCATCTACCCATCTCGCTTGTTAAAGTGAGAAATCTTAGATCTCACTGGGCATCCGTTCTCTACTGAGTTTTAGAACGGTATCACAAATAGGCTTTTTTCAGGAATGCCATTTTGCGTGTTGGTACGGGTGGTGTTGTTCCGGCAAATTATTTATTATTATTATTATTATTATTATTATTATTATTATTATTATTATTATTATTATTATTATTATTACTATTATTATTAACATTTTTTTGGTGAATTTATTTAGTTTATTTACTTATATATAAAATGTAATTATCTCCTCATGGACGTATGTACCCGACCAAATAAATGAAAATATGAAAAAACGGAAATGAAAAAATCATCAATCAATTAAGGTTTTTTAGCCGGCATGTTGAGATCGAGCGCATGCATAAATGACCTAGAGTGATTTATCTGCTGAGTGTCCGTCCGGAGAAGACGGTCTCATAGAAAAACAATATATATATATATATATATATATATATATATATATATATATATATATATATATATATATATATATATATTTAATTGATTTTAGCGCGTTTTCGACTAACTTAGCGTTGTGCTGCAACCACCATTTGATTCATCCAGGGAACACAACAGTCATACGTGGCTGTTGGTGCTGCACGCCGGTGAGTTCTCCCAACACGCTCGAGGTCCGGCTCGAGTGTTTGAATGGCGAGACGCACACGCGACACATGAACGTGCCATCGCGTTGTTCGTGCACCTCGTGTGAGCTGCATAAAAATATCGACACCCAGGTACCCATTCCGACTTAGAGACTTGGGTTGGCTGGCTGGCTGGCTGGGTGGACGCCCGATGCACCGGCGGCGGCGGCGGAGCCGGTTGACGGCCGCAGTGGCAACAATGGCGGCGCTCCTCACTTCCCCACTGGCTACGTAGCGATGCGCGCCCGGCCCAACCGCCTGACCTCACGTCATCGGCAAGGCTTATTGGTTCCAATCTCTCTCTACGACCCTCTCTCTCTCTCCCCCTTTCTTGCCCGCTCTGCATACCCCTCTGAGGTAGTCAGTGAGTGATACATTTCGGACACATCAAGACAGCGATGCACGTGTAAACACACACATATATATCTAATTATATATATATATATATATATATAGGGGGACGAGATGCAATACAAGAACGAAAATCATGCACGGACCACCAACGCAGAGCGTGTTTAGGCCATGTACATTTCACCAAAAGGGACGAAGCGAGGTCTCTTACATATATATATATATATATATATATATATATATACTAATTTGCATTAACAGTGCACATTATATGACAATTCATTCACATGCTACACGCGAATATGAAATGCATACGTGAATTGTACTGTACGATAGCCCATACAGTTAACAGAATGTTTTCGTACAACTAATTTGTGCCGCTTAAAATAGTAATGAGATACATATTGAAGAACAAATTGCTGTTTATAACGAGTCATATTTACGGTTAATAAATTTGCCGCACTGTGATTATACACTAAATGGCTCGTATGAGCAGATGTGTCCTCTGTGCTAAAATTGTATTGATTATAATTTGACAGAACATGGTTCTATGATAGTAGTAATACTGCAGTTTGCAACATGTAGATATACTTATTTTTGTCGAGCCCGGTGGCGTGGTGCATTCGTCTGCGCCTCGCGACCGGAGGAGAGACATAGGTGCGCGGGTTCGAGCCTCACCGTTGCAGATTTGTATTTATAAGGGTGCGTCTATGAAGCAATGCGAGAAGCAGTCCCGTGGACGTTAAATCTTGGCTGACAGTCAGCCTGAAAAACTTAGATATACCGTTTTTTAAGGTTTCAACTTTGAGGAAACTTGTGTGGGGTCACAGCATCCCGTGACAGGTACATCATCTGGACCGTAGGCATAGCAGTCGCCATTCCCGCGAGTAACTTGCACATCCATAATGAATAGCTTCCAGTCAGGAAAGAACGAATACAACCTGCTGCTTTATATTTGAGCGAATTCAGCTAAAAATAATACTTGGCAACTCTATCTCGACTTTCTTGCACTCAAAAAGATCCTGCCTGTCTGACTTGTATGATGTTCATACAACTCAGGCAGTCTATCAAAAAAAGTACTGATACCTGAGACAATTGTGAATAATTTTACACATGGTACCCTAATACAAGTGAATTGTTGTTCTCTGACGACTTACTGAAATACCTGCTAGGATAAGCAGACCTTCAATCTGTGTCCCAACTTAAAGCGAGAACCTATATATATATATATATATATATATATATATATATAACATTTATAGTTTAGCAGAACAATATTTTTTTTCTATATATATATTTATATATATATACAGTCACTGAAAAAAATATAGGGCCACCCATGTTTGCCACATTTCGCGCATTTATTATAACCGATTGTGTAAAGATCATAATGATACATGCTCACAGAGTAACAGCGGATACTTTTATCGACATTTGGAGTATCGGGTTACCTTAAAACACGAGATTTCGACATTTGGCACAGCTACGCTGCGAAAAAATTATAAAGTCACCACCAAGATGCATGTCTTAGCGAGTGAATTGAGTGGAATAACAACGTTTGGGCTCATTTCACGGCTCGACGGAAACGAAAGCAGACCTCCTACCAGAAATTTTTCTGTGCTGAAACGATGGGTTTGGGTCGGCGTCTCACGAGTGACGAAAAGACCCAAATCAAGGCTTATAAGGATGTCGGTTTCTCTAATCGGGAAATTTCCCGTCGATTGGGGCGTTCTCGCCAAGTAGTGAACAACTTCGTGAATTTGGGTGAAAAATACGGCGTAAAAAGAGTCCGGGGCGTCCAAATGCCATTTCGGAACGAAACAAGCGCGCAATTTTAAAGATAGCCTCGAACTCTGCGCTCTCGGCAAAGGCAATTGCGGCGGCGGCCGGTGTGCAAACGAACGTGCGAAATGTGCAAAACCTCCTCAGGAAGACACTTTGGCTCACGAGAAAAAAAACTTAAGAGAACACCACGATTGACCGCTGAGCATCAGAAAGCTCGTCTCGACTTTGCCCAGGTTACGATGTCATGGACCACTGAATGGCACCGAGTGCTCTTTTCGGATGAAAAAAAGTTCAATTGTGATGGACCAGATGGATTTAACTATTATATTAAAACCACGATGTGCGCAAGGAAGAACGATTTTTGTCAAAACGGCACTCAGGTGGCGGTTCGGTGATAATCTGGGCCGCTGTTGGGTATTATACAAGGTCGCCGATTGTGTTTTTAGACGGTTGTGTTAATTCGACGCGCTATAGGGATCTACTAGAAAAGCAATCCGCACATTTTGAGCTGATGGGAGGAACCGACTTTGTTTTTCAACACGATAATGCCCCGATTCACACTGCTAAGTTGATCGAAAGCTGGTTCGAACAACGCCACATTGAGGTCCTACGCTGGCCTGCAGTCTCACCTGATCTTAATATTATCGAGAATGTATGGGGCTGGCTCGCCCGAAAGGTTTACACCGACGAAAAACAATTTTCGAACTAGGTAGAACTAAAAAAAGCAATTGTGAAGGCTTGGGACGAGCTCTCGCAGGACGTCATCCAAAATTTGTTCAACACTATACCAAACCGCATTTTTGAAGTTATCCGACGTAATGGGAAGTTCACTAAATATTAAGTATAGTTGTTAGGCGCCGTGAAATGAGCCCAAACGTTGTTATTCCACTCAATTCACTCGCCAAGACATATATCTTGGTGGTGACTTTATAATTTTTTCGCAGCGTAGCTGTGCCAAATGTCGAAATCTTATGTTTTAAGGTAACCCAATACCCCAAATGTCGATAAAAGTATCCGCTGTTACTCTGTGAGCATGTATCATTATGATCTTTACACAATCGGTTATAATAAATGCGTGAAATGTGGCAAACATGGGTGGCCCTATATTTTTCTCAGTGACTGTATATATATATATATATATATATATATATATATATACAGGTAGTTCAGTAAGTTCTTAGAATGAGCTTTTTAGAATTCGAATTTTGGCGCGCTTTCACCGCTATTAGGAACTGCAACTTTTCGACTGCCAGCAGTCAAAATATTATGGTGATTGGCCGTTGCGATTTCGTTTGATCGCTTTTCCCGTGCAACGTATCGGCGTGATTTTGAAAAATGGAGAAAAATAGTTTCGAGTGGTTATCAAGCATTTTATTTCAAAGGTTGGAATGCGACCCAAGTGAAAACTGAGTTAGACGAGGTGTACGGTGACTCTGCGCCATGTTTTGCCACTGTTTCCAACTGGATTAATGAGTTAAAAGCGGCATTGACCGGAAAGGTGATGGCTACAGTTTTTTAAGACCAACGTAGAATAATGCTGGTCGACTACCTTGAGAGCGGTAAAACGATCACAGGAGAATATTAGGCAAGACTGTTAGACTGCCTTTAGCAAGAACTCATCGTGAAACGGCCCGCTTTGCAGAAGGAGGTTGTCCTGTTTCACCAGGACAATGCTCCTGCACACAAGTCCCGGCAAGCATCGGCAAAACTGGCCCAACTGAGGTTCGAACTTATTGAACAACCTTCCTATTCTCCAGACCTGGCCCCCTCTGATTATTTCCTCTTCGGACATTTGAAGAATAGTCTCGGTGGAAAGCGTTTTTCCAGCAATGAAGAGGTTAAGGCTGCTGTCAATGCCTATTTTCAGTCTAAAGACGCGGAATTCTACTTACGAGGTATAAAAGCTCTGAAATCTTGGTGGGAAACGTGTATTGAGCATCTCGGGGAGTATATCGAATAAGATAAATTTAAAAACATGATTTGGAAAATTCTTGGTTTTCATTCTAAGAACTTATTGAACTACCTGTATATACAAAACATTTATCTGAGACATTGTTCTGCTAAAATATAAATGTTATCGAAATATAGTGTCATTGCCTTTAATCAAAGAAAAGTATTATAACGTATGTATCATTCTCTTGATTAAACTTAATGCCTCCATATTTTCAGAATTGTGAAACGTAGGTCGACCAGTGTATGTCTTCTACCATCTGAAGTGAGCTACCTTAAGCACCTTTGGCGGACTCATAGAACATGTCTAAAATTTCCGTGTAGAACACATACATGTGAATAGCGCTTGTGCTCCCATCTAAATGTCGAGGCTTCCTTTATCGGTGTTAAGAACGTCAGTGCCTTTGTCTATGCTAGATTTATTTCGGCGATCTAAATATGAATCATTCGTTTGCATGTTTCGTATGCGTATTAAACATTGTTGATCCTGCATAGACTTCCCTAGAAAATTGATTTTTGTGTATCCTCGCGTTAGAGGTTGATTCATTAAATAGGCGATGTCGTTAAATTTTTTAGATTGCATGCTCTTAGTTTAGGCTGCCTTCAGAATGTGTCGTTTTTAAACATATCCAAAGTGGTGACAGAAGCAAAGAAGTTACGCCACAGCATTTTTGTTATGTAAATGAGAGCTTCTAGATTAAAATGGCGTATTATTATACAGGTAGGTATAGCATAGCTTCAAATCGAACGTTTGCATAAGAAAATTCTGTAAAAACAGCGCTGGTCAAAGGCAGAAATAGCAGTTCCTCTATGATTTTCGCCTATGTACCGCCTATGATTCTAACCTAACGTAGGCACAAACGCCTGTTCACCAGCAAATAAACGAATGTTTAGACTCAGTAAAAAATCCGAGGAATAAAACGAATGGTGACGACATCGACGACCACTATCTTTAGAAATTACACAAGACAAAAAAAGCTTTCGTTGCAAAATTCGACAAGAGCATTTTGAACAACCACGTTACGAGCAAAGCGCCAAAAACAGCCACAAATAGAACAATGTAGATTTGTCTACGAAAATTGTTGTCCGTGCTGCGTTTGCACTGAGTGTCTGGCTTCGAAACAACGCCGCTGCCCGCCACTTGTTGTTGTATATGTAGCTGTGCCCGGAGGTAGATGCTACACCCGCGCGCCTATCAGAGGGAAATTGCGGGATGAAAGGGACGGCCATAGATGCTCCCCAGCAGCAGCAGCAGCAGAGTGAGTAAACAAATCCACTTGGGGCACCAGAGCGAACACAATTCACTTTCCTCGCGTTCACTGCTATGGCCAAAATGTGTCTCCAACGTCCTTGACGACCGCCCTGCATATGACCTTCTTGAAAACGCTTGCTAAACTGCGTACTCTAAGGAAATCAATTCTGCACGCTACAGGAAATTATGCAACGTCAATCTTGTGCGCAACATGTAGTGACATTTGTCGCCTAGTCTGGTCATATAGCCATTTCAATTTTTCGTTCTCCTATTTGTCTTGAAACTGTAAGGACCACCGTGCGGTTTTAGCCGCTCATGCGGAAAGTTAAGAGAGCAAATTTTATGACCCTAATATGCTCTACCGATTATAATCTTCCCTGAGTAAAAAAAGTCTGCAAGTTTAAGTTAGCCTGAGTTAGTCATTACTAATGGACATTCGGCAGGCGCCAGTATTGAGCCTCCTGCAGACCCCTACTCTATCCACGGCTAGCTCTTTCTTTTACAAGCTTAGCTTTTTCGAAGGTCAGATATCATGTTTCTGTCTACCGGTGAAATACTTTGATAGGTTTACGGTAATCATCTGACCTTACGCGCCCGATTCAGTTTCAGGTCGTGACTGTGCTGAAACGATTCAGATCTTGTCAGCTGTGAGGGTAACTTGCGCAATGTTTACTAGAATATTAGCTATCACAGTATTTGTCGCGATGACAATATATAGGTGAAGCAAAGTGTGTGTTTTTGCCAGAAGCGAAGGCTTAGGCGGCTAGCGCAGCGTTCGAAACGGAGAAAGCGGTGATGCTGGAGAAAGCCTACATACATCTAGTAACGAGAACGCGATGACGATAGATGCAATTAGACAGTATCGTGCTACAGGCAACTTAACCCATTACGAGCGTCTAAAATGTGGTTGTCACAGCGTATAAAAAATTATACTCGTTTACTCAGACACGGGCGATAGCCTTTTCTGCAAAATTACCTGAGTAGTTATAATTGTTTGAATGTATGTAATAATGGAAATTTCAAGCTCATTGAAGAGTTATTGAACTTAAATAAATGTGCCGTCCGGAGAAGACGGCCCCATAAAAAAAAAAAACTTGCTTCTGCTAGAATATTAGTGATCACCGTGCTAATAATCGTTCTAATGACTACTACAATAAAAATACAAAATGTGTCGTCTGTACAGGAGCATAACAAGAACCGTCAATGTTGCGATATTTATTAACGGTATGGCGTCAATGGCTCTGAGTTCATAAGCTGTGAATCTGATCTCCACACGGCGCATAATTGGTGCACACACATTTGTAACTTGTGAAACCAACCAGTAACTGAAATAAATGCACATTTTTATTAGCATTAAATATAAACGCGTGCGACCTTAACTCGTGAAAGATCAACCTGGAATTGTTAAAGTCTAGTTGCTCTTCTATTAGTGTTTACACCTAGAGCTATCTAGTTAAGGGCGGCGAGCTATTTGACGCCTACACTATGCTGCATACGGTCTATACAGGGGGGTCTCATAGAGGAATTTGCTATTCTCTCACAGCCATTCTGAATGTCGTGCCGCACTAACAGCATTTCTGTAGCTGTATCGCTGGTGTTATGCTAGGCTTTGTCTATTGGGTCTGCGTGCCGTTGTAGCGCCCTATGTTGGCTCTACGAAGTAAAAAGCACCATCTACCCATCTCGCTTGTTAAAGTGAGAAATCTTAGATCTCACTGGGCATCCGTTCTCTACTGAGTTTTAGAACGGTATCACAAATAGGCTTTTTTCAGGAATGCCATTTTGCGTGTTGGTACGGGTGGTGTTGTTCCGGCAAATTATTTATTATTATTATTATTATTATTATTATTATTATTATTATTATTATTATTATTATTATTATTATTACTATTATTATTAACATTTTTTTGGTGAATTTATTTAGTTTATTTACTTATATATAAAATGTAATTATCTCCTCATGGACGTATGTACCCGACCAAATAAATGAAAATATGAAAAAACGGAAATGAAAAAATCATCAATCAATTAAGGTTTTTTAGCCGGCATGTTGAGATCGAGCGCATGCATAAATGACCTAGAGTGATTTATCTGCTGAGTGTCCGTCCGGAGAAGACGGTCTCATAGAAAAACAATATATATATATATATATATATATATATATATATATATATATATATATATATATATATATATATATATATATATATATATTTAATTGATTTTAGCGCGTTTTCGACTAACTTAGCGTTGTGCTGCAACCACCATTTGATTCATCCAGGGAACACAACAGTCATACGTGGCTGTTGGTGCTGCACGCCGGTGAGTTCTCCCAACACGCTCGAGGTCCGGCTCGAGTGTTTGAATGGCGAGACGCACACGCGACACATGAACGTGCCATCGCGTTGTTCGTGCACCTCGTGTGAGCTGCATAAAAATATCGACACCCAGGTACCCATTCCGACTTAGAGACTTGGGTTGGCTGGCTGGCTGGCTGGGTGGACGCCCGATGCACCGGCGGCGGCGGCGGAGCCGGTTGACGGCCGCAGTGGCAACAATGGCGGCGCTCCTCACTTCCCCACTGGCTACGTAGCGATGCGCGCCCGGCCCAACCGCCTGACCTCACGTCATCGGCAAGGCTTATTGGTTCCAATCTCTCTCTACGACCCTCTCTCTCTCTCCCCCTTTCTTGCCCGCTCTGCATACCCCTCTGAGGTAGTCAGTGAGTGATACATTTCGGACACATCAAGACAGCGATGCACGTGTAAACACACACATATATATCTAATTATATATATATATATATATATATATATAGGGGGACGAGATGCAATACAAGAACGAAAATCATGCACGGACCACCAACGCAGAGCGTGTTTAGGCCATGTACATTTCACCAAAAGGGACGAAGCGAGGTCTCTTACATATATATATATATATATATATATATATATATACTAATTTGCATTAACAGTGCACATTATATGACAATTCATTCACATGCTACACGCGAATATGAAATGCATACGTGAATTGTACTGTACGATAGCCCATACAGTTAACAGAATGTTTTCGTACAACTAATTTGTGCCGCTTAAAATAGTAATGAGATACATATTGAAGAACAAATTGCTGTTTATAACGAGTCATATTTACGGTTAATAAATTTGCCGCACTGTGATTATACACTAAATGGCTCGTATGAGCAGATGTGTCCTCTGTGCTAAAATTGTATTGATTATAATTTGACAGAACATGGTTCTATGATAGTAGTAATACTGCAGTTTGCAACATGTAGATATACTTATTTTTGTCGAGCCCGGTGGCGTGGTGCATTCGTCTGCGCCTCGCGACCGGAGGAGAGACATAGGTGCGCGGGTTCGAGCCTCACCGTTGCAGATTTGTATTTATAAGGGTGCGTCTATGAAGCAATGCGAGAAGCAGTCCCGTGGACGTTAAATCTTGGCTGACAGTCAGCCTGAAAAACTTAGATATACCGTTTTTTAAGGTTTCAACTTTGAGGAAACTTGTGTGGGGTCACAGCATCCCGTGACAGGTACATCATCTGGACCGTAGGCATAGCAGTCGCCATTCCCGCGAGTAACTTGCACATCCATAATGAATAGCTTCCAGTCAGGAAAGAACGAATACAACCTGCTGCTTTATATTTGAGCGAATTCAGCTAAAAATAATACTTGGCAACTCTATCTCGACTTTCTTGCACTCAAAAAGATCCTGCCTGTCTGACTTGTATGATGTTCATACAACTCAGGCAGTCTATCAAAAAAAGTACTGATACCTGAGACAATTGTGAATAATTTTACACATGGTACCCTAATACAAGTGAATTGTTGTTCTCTGACGACTTACTGAAATACCTGCTAGGATAAGCAGACCTTCAATCTGTGTCCCAACTTAAAGCGAGAACCTATATATATATATATATATATATATATATATATATATATAACATTTATAGTTTAGCAGAACAATATTTTTTTTCTATATATATATTTATATATATATACAGTCACTGAAAAAAATATAGGGCCACCCATGTTTGCCACATTTCGCGCATTTATTATAACCGATTGTGTAAAGATCATAATGATACATGCTCACAGAGTAACAGCGGATACTTTTATCGACATTTGGAGTATCGGGTTACCTTAAAACACGAGATTTCGACATTTGGCACAGCTACGCTGCGAAAAAATTATAAAGTCACCACCAAGATGCATGTCTTAGCGAGTGAATTGAGTGGAATAACAACGTTTGGGCTCATTTCACGGCTCGACGGAAACGAAAGCAGACCTCCTACCAGAAATTTTTCTGTGCTGAAACGATGGGTTTGGGTCGGCGTCTCACGAGTGACGAAAAGACCCAAATCAAGGCTTATAAGGATGTCGGTTTCTCTAATCGGGAAATTTCCCGTCGATTGGGGCGTTCTCGCCAAGTAGTGAACAACTTCGTGAATTTGGGTGAAAAATACGGCGTAAAAAGAGTCCGGGGCGTCCAAATGCCATTTCGGAACGAAACAAGCGCGCAATTTTAAAGATAGCCTCGAACTCTGCGCTCTCGGCAAAGGCAATTGCGGCGGCGGCCGGTGTGCAAACGAACGTGCGAAATGTGCAAAACCTCCTCAGGAAGACACTTTGGCTCACGAGAAAAAAAACTTAAGAGAACACCACGATTGACCGCTGAGCATCAGAAAGCTCGTCTCGACTTTGCCCAGGTTACGATGTCATGGACCACTGAATGGCACCGAGTGCTCTTTTCGGATGAAAAAAAGTTCAATTGTGATGGACCAGATGGATTTAACTATTATATTAAAACCACGATGTGCGCAAGGAAGAACGATTTTTGTCAAAACGGCACTCAGGTGGCGGTTCGGTGATAATCTGGGCCGCTGTTGGGTATTATACAAGGTCGCCGATTGTGTTTTTAGACGGTTGTGTTAATTCGACGCGCTATAGGGATCTACTAGAAAAGCAATCCGCACATTTTGAGCTGATGGGAGGAACCGACTTTGTTTTTCAACACGATAATGCCCCGATTCACACTGCTAAGTTGATCGAAAGCTGGTTCGAACAACGCCACATTGAGGTCCTACGCTGGCCTGCAGTCTCACCTGATCTTAATATTATCGAGAATGTATGGGGCTGGCTCGCCCGAAAGGTTTACACCGACGAAAAACAATTTTCGAACTAGGTAGAACTAAAAAAAGCAATTGTGAAGGCTTGGGACGAGCTCTCGCAGGACGTCATCCAAAATTTGTTCAACACTATACCAAACCGCATTTTTGAAGTTATCCGACGTAATGGGAAGTTCACTAAATATTAAGTATAGTTGTTAGGCGCCGTGAAATGAGCCCAAACGTTGTTATTCCACTCAATTCACTCGCCAAGACATATATCTTGGTGGTGACTTTATAATTTTTTCGCAGCGTAGCTGTGCCAAATGTCGAAATCTTATGTTTTAAGGTAACCCAATACCCCAAATGTCGATAAAAGTATCCGCTGTTACTCTGTGAGCATGTATCATTATGATCTTTACACAATCGGTTATAATAAATGCGTGAAATGTGGCAAACATGGGTGGCCCTATATTTTTCTCAGTGACTGTATATATATATATATATATATATATATATATACAGGTAGTTCAGTAAGTTCTTAGAATGAGCTTTTTAGAATTCGAATTTTGGCGCGCTTTCACCGCTATTAGGAACTGCAACTTTTCGACTGCCAGCAGTCAAAATATTATGGTGATTGGCCGTTGCGATTTCGTTTGATCGCTTTTCCCGTGCAACGTATCGGCGTGATTTTGAAAAATGGAGAAAAATAGTTTCGAGTGGTTATCAAGCATTTTATTTCAAAGGTTGGAATGCGACCCAAGTGAAAACTGAGTTAGACGAGGTGTACGGTGACTCTGCGCCATGTTTTGCCACTGTTTCCAACTGGATTAATGAGTTAAAAGCGGCATTGACCGGAAAGGTGATGGCTACAGTTTTTTAAGACCAACGTAGAATAATGCTGGTCGACTACCTTGAGAGCGGTAAAACGATCACAGGAGAATATTAGGCAAGACTGTTAGACTGCCTTTAGCAAGAACTCATCGTGAAACGGCCCGCTTTGCAGAAGGAGGTTGTCCTGTTTCACCAGGACAATGCTCCTGCACACAAGTCCCGGCAAGCATCGGCAAAACTGGCCCAACTGAGGTTCGAACTTATTGAACAACCTTCCTATTCTCCAGACCTGGCCCCCTCTGATTATTTCCTCTTCGGACATTTGAAGAATAGTCTCGGTGGAAAGCGTTTTTCCAGCAATGAAGAGGTTAAGGCTGCTGTCAATGCCTATTTTCAGTCTAAAGACGCGGAATTCTACTTACGAGGTATAAAAGCTCTGAAATCTTGGTGGGAAACGTGTATTGAGCATCTCGGGGAGTATATCGAATAAGATAAATTTAAAAACATGATTTGGAAAATTCTTGGTTTTCATTCTAAGAACTTATTGAACTACCTGTATATACAAAACATTTATCTGAGACATTGTTCTGCTAAAATATAAATGTTATCGAAATATAGTGTCATTGCCTTTAATCAAAGAAAAGTATTATAACGTATGTATCATTCTCTTGATTAAACTTAATGCCTCCATATTTTCAGAATTGTGAAACGTAGGTCGACCAGTGTATGTCTTCTACCATCTGAAGTGAGCTACCTTAAGCACCTTTGGCGGACTCATAGAACATGTCTAAAATTTCCGTGTAGAACACATACATGTGAATAGCGCTTGTGCTCCCATCTAAATGTCGAGGCTTCCTTTATCGGTGTTAAGAACGTCAGTGCCTTTGTCTATGCTAGATTTATTTCGGCGATCTAAATATGAATCATTCGTTTGCATGTTTCGTATGCGTATTAAACATTGTTGATCCTGCATAGACTTCCCTAGAAAATTGATTTTTGTGTATCCTCGCGTTAGAGGTTGATTCATTAAATAGGCGATGTCGTTAAATTTTTTAGATTGCATGCTCTTAGTTTAGGCTGCCTTCAGAATGTGTCGTTTTTAAACATATCCAAAGTGGTGACAGAAGCAAAGAAGTTACGCCACAGCATTTTTGTTATGTAAATGAGAGCTTCTAGATTAAAATGGCGTATTATTATACAGGTAGGTATAGCATAGCTTCAAATCGAACGTTTGCATAAGAAAATTCTGTAAAAACAGCGCTGGTCAAAGGCAGAAATAGCAGTTCCTCTATGATTTTCGCCTATGTACCGCCTATGATTCTAACCTAACGTAGGCACAAACGCCTGTTCACCAGCAAATAAACGAATGTTTAGACTCAGTAAAAAATCCGAGGAATAAAACGAATGGTGACGACATCGACGACCACTATCTTTAGAAATTACACAAGACAAAAAAAGCTTTCGTTGCAAAATTCGACAAGAGCATTTTGAACAACCACGTTACGAGCAAAGCGCCAAAAACAGCCACAAATAGAACAATGTAGATTTGTCTACCTAAACCGAGCCATGCGACTTTTAATGTGGGTTAATGTCATTTTTTGCTTGGACCTTAAGCGGTCTCAACTGAATATCACGAAAGATACAAGCGATGTCGCGCTAAATAAATGTTACGTAATCAAATAGGAGGCTTTGATTTATATTCACTCGGTTTGGGTAGCCGAACTGGTGTACGTTTATGATTCCATATAAGGCACTAGGCTAGAATAGATAGAAGCCACTGATCGAATATTCTAAACCCTGAATGAAAGCGGCAGAGTACTGACTTTTATGTCCTACTCCCCCCCTTCCCCCCCCCCGCCCCACCTTATAAATCTGTCCTTATAAATCTGTTGCCGAACCGCAGTGTTTAGCGTTTGTAGTCGTTAAACTAACATCGATAGAGTAGAATCTCCATTTCGACGAGAGAGGTCAAACACATACAATGGGTACGCAGAGTGAAAGGCTCGATCAAGGTCAATTGGCAAAGCCTATAGGGGGCCTCTCACGTAAGCTGCAAGCGACGATTGATTAATTGCATATTGTTCATTCGAACGCCCAGTTTTCAGTAGATAACCACTCTTGCAGGCACTACGCACTACTGCGTTTCGCTTTTCGAAGGCGTGCATTGTATACGCACATGAAGTGTCGCAAGAAGGCGTCTTCACGAACGTCATTATGGGTCATAACTGAAGCGCAATCGTACATTGAACACGCAGCAATTTTACATACTATATATATATATCATCTTAAGCCGTAGCAGTTGTCAAAACGACTTTCGAACATCAGAAGTTGACAGAATTATTTACGCTAGCGTCAAGTGCGGTAAGCATCTGCTCGGTCGCAAACTCTTGCCAATGCCATGTTCTAGAAGGTCGGCCGCCTCACTGTATATATATCTTCGAAAGCGCCGATAAGCTGCCGTAATGCCGGTTGCTCGTTGGGATACGTCGACAGGTGAATGCACATACTTGTGAAGGTGAATGTCCGGCCGGAAACTAGAGTTTGGTGTCACTGCGAAAACAGTGGCTGTAGGTCAACCGAAATTTAATTTAAATTTGACCCTTGTTACTTTGTTTTGCCGCTACCCATGTTGTCGCTATCGGTGGCGTTGTTAAGCGTTGTCACCGCTGCTGTTGAGTCCGCCGTGTGTCATCGTGGCGTGTTTCGCCATCCATGCCATCAGCGTCGCTCTCGTCGTTATTAAGTGCGCAGAGGAGCTATCCTTCACATGCCTCGGCCACGTGTCTAATGCACTTCGGGTTGCGGTCGAAGACTGTCGTTCCTCGTTTTCTCGGCGAGCAAGTTGGCGTAGTGCTGTAGACGTGCCAAATCAAACAAAAGTGTTCTCATAAATGCATGCCCGCTGATGCGGCTGTCAACGTTCGGGCGTGTGTGGACGGGTGTACGGGTGACACCGTCTTTGGGCTAACGTGAAAGCACGCCTCTCGATCGGCGCATGAGTTGCTGGCTGTTGCAATTTGCGTTGTCGTTGTTGCTCTCTACGTCGGTGTAAAGACAGAAAGAGGTACAAAGTTCACAACGACACAACTACGCACAAACATCCCCCTTGTTTGGGTGGCTCAACGACTCCCGTTACCGTCAATGTGTGCGGGGGGAGTCGCTGTTGGCTCTTGGCTTCGAATGTCACGCGACAAAATGTGCGAGGTTCGAAGGACCTACGAAGAGGACGTGAAGGCGACTCTTGGAAAACAGGGTTCGAATCGAGGCATCGATCGAAGAGAAGGCAGAAGAAGAAGAAAAAGAAGAGGAGGAAGAAGACGAAAAAGAAAAAAGCAACGAGAAAAAGAGAAATAAGGAAAAGAAGCTCATACTTAATCTCACTTTGTCTCTTCCGTCTGATGTTCTCCGATGTACCACATTGTGCTCACCGAACACGTCACTTGTACAGCGGTGGGTGGTGTCATACGATCTGGTGCCCTGATCTAGCTGAAGGGGTACAGAACATGATCGGATGAACTGCTTTGTTTTCGTCGAAAACTGCGTTTCGCTTTAGTCTCTGTTACGTCCTCAGCACTATACGAGTATATATATATATATATATATATATTTTTTTTTTTTGGAAGAGTGCAGTCGTGCATTTGTCGGCTTTTATAAAACTGACTGTTTTGTGAGGTTTGACTTCGACTTTTGTAGTGATAATTGTATCGCACTGTGGGAACGTTGAGTAAGTACATTGTGAGTACTCTATTGGTGCAGAGTGCACGCTGAGAGATATTCCGGACGCGTATCTGAGGGATCGAATTCCTCTCAGGCTTGCCGACTGACTGTGTTTAATTTGCTAGTGTCCTCAACTACAACTCAACAGTACTGAGTTTACCTAACCTTGGCATATAACAATTGTACATTTTAAATACTAAACATCTTTAAAAATTGTCAAAATACTGTCTATGACAAACAAGTGTCACACTGATGAATAATTAATAGGTATAGTTATTATAATAATTATGACTATAAAATAAGAAGGTGTTCTAAAACCAACGTAAAATGTTCGCACATCACGATCAGTTAAGTGGTCAGTAATAAATGCTTTTTAACATTTAAACAAATACTGTCTCTAACAAAGAAGTGTCACACAAACAAACAATTCATAGGTGCACGCCATTTATTTGTATAGCTTTGTTATGTAAGCACTTTGGAGTGGACAATTGTCCCCGCGCGAACATGTGGTCACAAGTTCTCTAACCCTGGGTTAGCCCAATTCAACAATGTGCCCCGAGCAGGCGCTGCATTTCCTCATTGAATGCCAAGCGACAGTCTCTGACGCAAAAATTCGGATGCTCTCGAGTCTCCTGTCGAAGGGTTACAGCTTCTACCTACGCACTGAATCACGTTGAGTGTAAGGGGGCCCTAAGCATTCATAAGTTAACCTATTCCAATATTTTCGACTATCAGATAAGAAATCCTTCTAAAGCTAATGTAATTCGATGGCTCATACAACTCGACGACAGCGCCGCATAGAGACGTTTTTCAAAAGTAACACATTAAGTGTCGTGTGGGTTGATTTTGAATTGCGTTTGTAGCAAGTTGCGTAACTGTAATAGGTCAGACCCTCTAGGGTCAGCAAAACAGAACGAATACCGCGCTGTAATTAATCATTTCTGAAGGCTTAATTGCAACCAAAGTAGTCAAAGCTTAATGAGATAAAGTTTACAGAACGAATGCACCGGCACAGAGTACCATTACCAGTTCTGCAGAGCTAAGAACAGCTTCAGATAAAAACGTGTGTTAAAATTCGAAACTGTGTGAACGCCTGCAACCTGGTTGGCGGCCGTTTTCTGCCAAGCAAAAGGTATTCTATTAGTTCACTATCTTTCTATAGGATGACCGATGGCTGGTGAGCACTACAGAAGCAATACTCTTGAAAATGCTAAAGGAACGCATCACAGCACCGCGGCTCGCGATGCAGAGAGGGACTGTGCTGTTTCATAACGGCAATTGGACCGCCCACACGTCTCTTTTGCTATGGCCAACATACGCGACCAAAAATTCCAATTTTCATTTGAGCATTCCCTATATTATTCGGACGTTTTTATGTTTTGGAAAGATATTCTCCGGATATGGCCCTGCGCTTACTATTATCTCTTTGAAAATCTCAAAAAGTGCCAGAAGTGGAAAGGAATATCAAAGTAAAAATAATGTAATAAGTGCCGTAGACGGGATTATGGTTAAGTGATCTTTTTCGTATTCGCAAACAATGGGAATAGAAATTAACGTTAAAGCGAACATAATGGAGGTTGAGTTAAGCTCTAATTGTTTTTTTTTTTAATTATTTTAAATTTAATTTTATGCGCAGGAAAAGGTAAGTTATTCAACCTTAAATTAAAGTAGATTTAAAGGTTATCTAAGTGTTAATTATTACTGGGTCATCGTTAAGAATACAACTGAAGCGAAACAACTGAAGCAAGTAGCTAAAAGTCGACATGTAGCCAGCTTCCCACCGTGAGGCGCATTTTGTATTTTCGAAACCCTGAACTGTATAGTGTAGCTTACTAAGGAAACCTAGAATCTAGATATTGTTATTCTTTTACAAATAAAATCTAAATGCGTTTAGACTCAAACTGTCATTTTTTCCATTAAGAGTATTAATATTCTGCTCACTATTCGTTAGTCATAACGTTTCTCTAAGCTCAGCAATATCTTTTTCTTCAGTCAAACAGTCTTCTGACGTACAATAAACTTCTCTACGCGTTTCACAAACCCGTATTAAGCTACCTTTTAGATATACCCTGCACCATGGCAAGGTACGGGGCCTTTGTGGCCGTATCTTGCAATGGTACAAGGCAACCCAAAAGGAAGAAATCGAATTGGAAAATTCGAACTTCACGCAGTGAGGGGGACTGCAAAAATATTTCCCTCATGGAAAACGTATATCAATTGGGTGCCGGTTGATTGGCCACTACAGCTGATTGGGACCGAGTAAGCTCTTGCGTTCTAAGTAGTCAGAAGTCGAATCCGGAAGCCCGTAGGAAACGGAAGATAGTCTAGAAATAAAAAACAATCTCTATAAAAAAATATTATTAATTGTAGTTGAGGCCCGTATTTTTTTAACTGCTGCCACAACGGGCGTTTTGACAGCTGACTAGACTATTCTCCCCCTCCCCCCTAAACAACGGAAAGAAGAAAATTGCCAGTGGCTCTGTAAGGGTATTATACCGTTTTTACCAAGGTTTGTGAGCTTCTTGTGGACCACTTTTGAGGTAAACTGGACTGTACTTGGACGTGCGTTGAAAAAAGTCTTCTATTGTGGTTTGCATAGTACACAAGGCGTAAAGAGGTGAATAACATACACAGTAAACGAAGGCTCTAGTCATCTTTACTAAATGGATTGTGAAATCAGCCTCTTCCTTCACATGATAATACTCTCCCGAGAAATGCACGTACTTTTCCAGGAAGTTGACTGCATACACAACAATGATTGATGTCTCCATTGAGCCTTCGAAGGTTGGCGAACTCAGATTAGTGGCTACTTAGAAGCCCAAGTCCGATATTTTCTAGCAGAGTGCCTCCGTCTCGGCGTCTGTATATATATATATATATATATATATATATATATATGTGTGTGTTTGTGTGTGTGCAATGTACGCTAGTATCCAGTGCTACCATATATTATGTTTGCTTCATCAGCGCTCTTGTGATAATCTATATCGTTTTTACACGTTCCCTAGATGCAGGTGTTGCCTTACAGCTAGGTGGTTGAAATCTACTAGGAAGTTGAACCACATATTGCACTACATCTCAAGTGTGGTGACATTATTGGGGAGCAGCAAGTCTTATGTGTTGTTGATGCAAGACGGGAGCTAATAATTTAATGTGCGCCAAGTTGCTTTCTGACTAGTATGCAAGAAATAAAATGGTAAATAACATACACGACAAGGGAAGGCTCTAGTCATCCTACACTAAATGTGAAAGGCTTTGTCCTATCCTGAAACTATCTGAAATGGTCTGAAAACGAGAGCGCAAATTTGTTAATAATAGATTTCAAAAATATTCAAAATACTTTCTTAGAATGAATTCATTTCATCTCATATTCAATTAATAAAGCAACCGCTCAAACATTTTTGGCTAGACCTTATTAGTCTGACATTTTCTCAACGAATCGTATGCGCAAACGCACTGAAGCCTTTATTAGTATGGTGTTTACTTATTTTCTAAATCTTAATAATCTATACTGTCACGTTGTAATCATTCTATTTAAGAAATATGAAGAAATCTGCTTCTGATACATACTACAACTACCTCATGTAATGGCATTATTTACTCATGTGAACATTGTATACATTGGCATCTAGGAAATACTACATATATGTATATTTTTTCAGTGCATTCTAAAATATTCCCACAAAATTATTGATATTATATATATAGTATATAAAATGATTGTAGATATACAGATATATATATTTAGATATATATCTATATATAAATATATATAGATATATATAGATAATATATATACTATTATATATATAGATATCTACATATATGTATATACATATATAGATATTATATATTATATAATAGATATATACTATATACTATATACATACTATATATATATATATAATATATAGATACATATATAATATGATATACTATATATATATATATATATATATATATATAACGGCAGAAGTCATCTGAGGGTTTATCTTGAATTTTGCCGTCACACCGAAATGACGGGGCTGCCAACAAGTGTTTGTTTTTGCCAATGGTGTTTTTTAACATGAAGTTTAGATAAGGAGAAGTTAATCTTAACTCTCCCAGAGAGTGGAGTTCGTTGAGCTGTACTATAAAAGTTACCTTGGCTGAAAAAAGCTTGGGGGCGCATGATCTCTCAAAAAGCAGAAGTTTTGTGGCCACCTCGCTTGTGCAACACCTTGCTCTTTTACCATAATTTATTTCATTAACACTAGGGCTGGGTAAGTGTGTTTATGTAACATCATAGTGTTTCGACACAACAATCAATCCAGCCAAAACGCTAGATCTGCCAGTTCTGCAATGGACCGAACCGTCGGAAATACCGCGACGTAGTATTTATCACATTTACTCACATTTATTTATAATATATATATATATATATATATATATATATATATATATATATATATATATATATATATATAATGGTCACTGTAATAGGTTTAAATTACCATAGACTCCTTGCAAGAGTTTATGAAAAACAACAACAGTTCAATATTATGAAAATGCCACTTTTTCAGATACAATCGCCACCGGTTACGAGAGTTTGTGCCATCGCTTCTAGCCAAGAGAAAATGCAAACTGCATGCAATGGAAGCGTGGGTCGTTGCTTCTCCAAAAAAATTAAAGGCGCTTCTACTTGGACGACGAACTTTAGGACACCGCGGAAGGCTGACACTTGTCACGACTGCATGAATTGTGGGAATCGAGAATCCTTTGGCTCGTAAAACAGTGGGATAGTTATGCACAGTTCTCTAGTAATTACTTTAAATAAAGACTTTTAATATACCCACATAACCTTCTCATTTGAACGTATATATATAATACTTGTATGCACAATTATAATGTAATTGTATTTTTTAAAATTGTCTTCTAGGACTCTCCACATTATTTTGGCCAATAAGGCCTCTCGATTTTGTGCGGCGGTTACGCTCGCTTCCGAGACAATACTTTCACGATATTAATCTATACTGTCACGTTGTAATCATTCTATTTAAGAAATATGAAGAAATCTGCTTCTGTATACATACTACAACTACCTCATGTTAATGCATATTTACTCATGTGCAACATTGTATACATTGGCATCTAGGAGTACTACTAATATGTATGTTTTTCAGTGCTTTTCTAAATATTCCAAAAAATTATATATATATACATATATATAACGGCAGAAGTCATCTGAGGGTTTATCTTGAATTTTGCCGTCACACCGAAATGACGGGGCTGCCAACAAAGTGTTTGTTTTTGCCAATGGTGTTTTTTAACATGAAGTTTAGATGGTCTCTAGTAATTGCTTTAAATAAATACTTTTAATATACCCACATAACCTTCTCATTTGGACGTATATATATAATACTTGTATGCACAATTATAAGGTAATTGTATTTTTATAAATTGTCTTCTAGGACTCTCCACATTATTTTGGCCAATAAGGCCTCTCGATTTTGTGCGGCGGTTACGTTCGCTTCCGAGACAATACTTTCACGATAGACCACAACTCATGAAAAGCGTCTCCGCAAGGGCTTGCCGTGTCAGAAGACCTCCGAGTGTTAGGTTCCGAGATAGCTAGGGTAGCTTTCCCTCTGTATTGAAGCAGGTACTGAATCTAACAGTGCATTATATGGTTAACCTATCCTGAGCTGTACATATGGCATAAGAGGGGGTCAGTTTTAGCATTGCGATATAGATATTGCTAAAAGCCGCCACCGTAACCTGTTAACAGCTGGACGATTGGGTAGATGAGCGAGTCCTGTCTAAGACTGTAATTTTTTGGGATCACAAAGTATCGATTTTGGTCAGTGTCCAAGGTGGTCCGGGCAGATTGCTTCCCCTTGCAGGTTCCACTTGCTTAGTGTGTCTGCTTCGCTGATTAATAATCATTCCCGCCCGAGTTGGCTTAGGACCAACCTAAAATTGTTCCTCTACCCCCGTAGGTTCCAGAAAATTTGTCGAGAAAGGACCCCTATGGCTGTTGGGGACGCCATGTGAGTTGCCTGTTGGAAGCTGAACGAATGGGTTCACTCATGTCAGGTAAGGCCTACACTACCTTTTGAAGACAGATATCGTTTAGCGTTTCTTTGATCTCGTTGATCAATGATAAACAAAAATAGTAAATCCGAGAGCGCGAAAACAAAAGTTAGGAAAGATCCCTGCTACAATAGTAAACGGCTCACGGCGCCGATACATGGACACATTAGACGCTGCAGCAACGGACTGCGTGAACAACTAGAAGAAACGCTGCGCTCCGCCCATAGGTCTTTGAGTTTTGTTGAGGAGGCGGCGTGTTGTAGCCCTGGTAGTCGTGCGCTCCCATAGGGCTGGCGCATATAGCACAATGCTATCAACCACTGTTGCTAAGAGACGGCGCCGAGAGTCAGTTGGTCCTATAGTTTGCGGCTACTATTGTATAATATTTAAACTAGGTATATATATATATATATATATATATATTTCTTTATTTATGTATATGCACAAGTATGTACACGACAAACGTGGTATACATATATATATATATATATATATATATATATATATATATATATATATTTGGGGGAGGATTGCACGTATGATCAAAGAAGTATTGAAAGCGAGCTGTGCTGTGTCAGGTCATAGCGAAGTCTATAGAGAGCATCGCCAGCAAGAGGAGCTTGAAAAGAAACGCGCTGCCGGTGGGACGGATAATGGCGGCGCGGGTTGCTCCGATCGAAACATCACAGCGACAGATGAGACTCTGAGCTTTAAAAGACCCACTCGGAAGGACAGCAAGTCTTTTGCTTAGAAGTATCTGCTTTGCATATATTCTGTGGGCAGACAGGCAAGCAAGTAAAATATTTTAATATCGCATGCCTCCATACTAAGGCTGTTGAATCTACTCGAGATAGCAGTCGGCCCGAGCAAATCTACATCTCGTAGCTATTTTTCCTCACTCTAACAAATTGCAATATATAAAATGAATGGCATTTATGCATACACGTATATATATATATATATATATATATATATATATATATATATATACTCTCTCCCAAAATTCGTCCAACAAACTTTGGGATCTAGTACAACTCGGCAATCCAATTCCAATGGAACAAGGAAGCAGAAATGTCTTCTAAAAAATTGGCACTGTAGCGTAAATGCCAAAATATGAGAATAGCAAAGAACTTCATTTCTTGAGAATTATTTTTAATACAACATTTGTTCTGCTCTGAGCTTACGTAGAATGCAATTCAACGGATGCAGAATTTTCCTCTAAACACGCAGGGATGATTGGTTTGTCGATAAAGTGATAGGGTTCACGCAACAGCAGTTTTAGTAAATATATGTCAGAATAATACCAATATTCATACAACCACTTTTGGTATTTTTCTCTCACTTCAGAAGAAGGTATTTCCGCCCCCGTCCTTCATTGGAAAAAAAATATTTTTTGCCGAGTTGTATTTGACGCCAAAGTTTAGAGAGAGAAAGTGATCTCGGCAAACTAAAATACACTTCCAGACAAAAATCGCCACGGCCATCACAACTGAATTGACTTTTGGCATATCTTGTTCTCCCATGAATAATGCTATATTAAAAAGATTGCATCATTCGAATGACGGTTAAACTAACTTCAAATTACAGGCATATTGTAAGGATAAAAATAGTATTCGTTCTAAGACAGAGAGTTACGGCTGAATTATTTGTTTTAGCGGAAGTTACTAATAGTGGGTACTATCTTCGTGTGTCTTTATAATGGCCACCATACGATTTGGAGCTAATCGAATTTACTTATCATTGCATTGCTAAGGGAATTATTTAACTTCACGGGCGTAGCATGAGTGTGCTTGGGAACTCTCACTGTTGCTGGAAAGGGCTCGTATTTGTCGTTGTGGCTAGCACCTTCCACATGATTCAGTCGGGCGAACATAAAGCTCGCCACTCTATGAAGCTTTTTTCTGATCATCAACAGCTCTTGCATAAGACACGACGCGAATCTAACGAATTTACCGTTGAGCAGTTCAATTTCTTCTTGCATAGGAATTTTTGACTTGAGGGATCTTCTCAAGTTATGTTCTTTTGTCTAAGAAAATTGCACCCCAGAGCATGGTCATGAACTTCGGCCGTAAACGTCTTTTCACCTTGTACACTCTTCCCGTCTATTTTTGCTGTAGAAAGACATCCTGGTCTCATATGAGAATAGAACGGCCTGCCATTGCCTAACGGTCCAATCCCGTCTTTTTTGACTTGTTTTTTAATGGTGTAGCATTTTTTAATGTAGCTGATTTAATGAGAATAATTATGATCACAAAATATGCCTACAGTCAAATGTAATGGGTGTTGTAATTTTTTTTTGTCTAAATATATATATATATATATATATATATATATATATATATATATATATATATATATATATATAATATATATATATATATATATATATATATATATATATATATATATATATATATATATAATATATATATATATATATATACATACATATGAAGAACCTTCAGAAGAGTTGGAATGTCGTTTGAGAACCTTGTAGAACTCATTAAAACTGGCATTTTCCAGTGGAATGACAGGCATAAATGTCTTATTCAGAAGTGTTTTTATATTGACGTCTGACGCTGGACATTACTTCGCAAAATGTTCGACTGCGAGAAAATGCATTCTTGGAGTGTGAAAGAGATCGGCGTAGATCCGGAAAAGAAAGAATACATCGTCTAAAAAATATCCACTGTTGGCGGAAAATGGCCGTAATAAATACATTCTCAAAAATCGAGATTTTGTGAGATCGAATGTCTTAAAATGCATCTACATCATGTACTAATCGACGAAGGCCTACATCTATACTGGTTTAAGCTCGGTTGCAGAGTTGAAGCTGTGCGGTCTACTACTCCCAGACACGTTTTGAATACTGTAAATGGTTAAATACAGAAGAAGGAGACCTGCGCTGAGTTTTCGGCAGATGTGCTTTTCGAAGGCGAAGCCTCGTTTACACAAGACGACGTATTTGATGCACACAATCGAGGGCATCCGAATTCTTGCGTCAGAGGCTGTCGCTCGACATTCAACGAGGAAACGCAGCGTCTGTTCGGGGCACATTGTTGAACTGGGCTAATCCTGGGTTAGAGAACCCGTGATCACACGTTCGCGCGGAGACAATTGTCCACTCCAAAGTGCTAACATAGTGAAATTATATAAATAAAAATGCACACAATTATCATTGGTGGGCCAATAAGTATGACCCGCCCGCATGCACGCCGTGAATGTTTGGCTCTCATGAACTTTCCGAAAGGTTAAATGGAGAAACGTGACGCACATTATTCTGTAGGACCTTATCAGAACTGCTGGCAGATGTCTAAGAAAGTATTCGCTTGAGGACATAGTTCTAACACGATGCACCACCAGCAGATAACGGCGCTGCGGTTCTGGCTCACCTAGATGCCGCCTTCGGGAATTGATCATATGGCTAAATCTAGTGAACCAAATACTAATTCAAGTGATCACCTAGTTCTAGCTTTAGAGTCTGACATCGGGGGCGGCAGAAACAGCTCACCGTCATTAGCAAAAGCTTAAAGATTAGATATGACATGACTTAGGTTCTGCGAACTAACTAAATACAACTATTTCCATTTAGCTAGCCAACGTTGGATATCTTTCATGCGAGACAGAAAACATGTGTTTGCGAAGTGACGTCAGGCTAGAGACATCGGTGTAAAAAATGATTTATTCCACTATCACTCATAAATAAAGCATTTCCGAATTCCAATTTTAGCGAGTTCTACGTATATAAGTTATCTTAATGATTTACTTCTAAACCCACTCAAAATTGACATCGTTAGTTGCTAAATTGGGCACAAAGTGAGGTTAACTGGAGAATTTAGGTAAAAAAATGAGTTCACACTCGCTGCGTTTAAGGAGAAATCGAGATATTCTAGGGAAAGCAAATAAATCGATAGATCTCGGGACCGTGCGATTAGATTGAATGCCAGGACTATACCCGCCAGATAATAGAAGGAGAAGGTAGTCTTATAACAAAGTATACAACGCTGCACTGTCCAGTAGCGCGTTCTATGTAAAGGCAGTATATTCTGGGTTTACAATTAAACGTAAGTAATGATAAACACGGTAGTAGTGAAGACTTCTAAGAACGAGCTGGTTCTAAGAATAAGCCAGTTCTAAGAACGAGCTGGTTGTTAGAACGAACCGGTTCTAAGAACAAGCTGGTTGTAAGAAACAATGCCTAGATTAGGCCGTGTGGCTAATACTTAGTTCAGAAAAACGGAGGTGTTGTCATACGTAGAATCGAATTCTACTTGGGTAGAATATGGTTTTATTTCATTTTTAAGTTACAGTGGAATATGAATATCTAACTACTCTTGGGCTTGTGAGGGGTGCTACCAATCGAGCTTAATCTCGAGGCAGCCCCTCATTGTACCCATAATTGCTGCCGCATTGCCGCGCTGAACCGCCAGAGATAGCCGCTGGAGTAGAAAGTCGAAAGCTCTTTTGTCCCCCGTCGTGAGTTCAATTCGTTTGATAATCTTCTGTAAAAGTGACCATGCCTCAGGGCCAGGTCCCCCTAGTGTCTCCAATACTAGTGGCACAAAAATGAACTCGTCGGTGAGCTGGGCGTATTTGTTGGTCTTTAGACGTTCAGCCTTGCGTGCTGCGGAGCCAGCGGCTGATGCGCTGGCCTCCATGTTCGAGGGGGCGAGCGTGTCGGTGACTGTAGCATCCCAAATAAGCGCCTTTCCCCTTTCAAAAGGGATAAGGGTGAGACCGTCAGGCCTCTTTCCGTCGCTTGTCAGGAGGCCGGTTGGCTCTCGAATACATGGCAGTAGAGCTGACCTTAAGGCCCGGGCGGTAATCTCGTTAATCTCGCTGTGACGGCTTTGACGTCCTTCGCTTCTGTTGCAGGATAGCCCGTGGGTTCCCCAAATGTCCACTTGTGCTCCGCACGGACACCGGTGTTCCTCCGTTAGTCTTGTTCCCAACCTCAAGCCGATGCACAGACGAAAACTTTCGTGATCAAGTAAAGTGCCAAGGTTTGAGGAAGGGATGGCTTGGAGCCATTTGCTAGCTCCTTTTTGGACAACCGCCTGTAGTCGGGCTTTGTCTGCCGTGGACAGTGCATCGGACAGTAAACGCTGATATTTCTTGGATACTATGAGATCGTCATAGGACCTCTGCAGGTGTTTGTTTGCCTCTGGGAGTAGGCCTGCGAGGTTCTCGAATCTTGTATCAGCAGCTTTTTTGGCATCCTGGAAAGCCTGCAGGGCTATAGCCGGACTGATAGCCGGATGTGCTGGACTGTAGCTTCTGAGGCGTATAATGAAGCAACGTGACAGCTGGCTGCCAGATCTGCTGCAGAGCGGATTCCCAAACCTCCGAGTCTAAGAGGAAGGGTGGCCTGAGCCCAGTTGTTGTCGGCCAAGTTTAGATTGAGGAGGTCGCTAAGGCTGGTCCTAAGGCTATTGTCTAACTCCCTCAGCAGGTCCTGGTTTGCTCCGACGTCCGTGCTGCGGAGGAAGTGGATAATTCTCGATGAGCCCAACGATGATTTTAATAGGTGATATGCGCTATGGGGATTAAGCAGGTTTAGCTGGGTAGAATATATTTTTCTTTTGTGACTGTTAAATCGGGTTGAACATTGTTGCTATGTTGTTGCATTCCCATGCTCAAAAGGCCTAAAAATAAGTCTGTCAGTATGAGCAAGCCAAAGGTGGCTAAAACTGTAGAGAATACATTTTGGCAAGGGTTCTGGCTAGTGTAAAAACTTTTGAATATTAATAATAATAATAATAATAATAATAAACACTCGCAGTATAAACCAACGGAGCTTAGCAGAACTATGCGCCACTCTAGTAGTATGTGCTTGGAGTATATGTGGTGTTTTCGAAAATAGTTTAGGGGTAGTAGTACATTTGGGTGCCGATGTTGTTACCTTTGCGTTGCTGCCACCTCATAATGCGACACTACTAAAACCTTGCTGAAACTCTCCACGGTTGCAATAGTCGTCTCCGTCGAAGGTTGAGTAAATGTGATGAGATCGCTCGCTCCTGTACCGTGTAGGGCGCTCGAAATGGCCGCACGCAAACTCCGAAGTCAATAATGCATTCGCGTAACGTTATGGTCCCTGGCCGCCATTGAGTGTGGCTCATAGGCAGTTCATCGAGAGCAGCCTGTTAACCAGTGACCTTCGCGCGGGGTAGCACTTCGCTCTAGCGAAGTCTCAAACATATTGATTCGATGCTGCCGCCTTGTCTGTCATTCCCGCGACATAGCTCACATGAGCATAGTTTGCAACGTACGACCGACTTAGCAAGGCTCATGCTCATCAGAATCTGGACTTTCTGAAGTATCTGTGTAGTGCCGGTCCCTTAACCTAATAGACAATCCCATCCTAAGTACAAATCTAAGATGTGAGTGTGTGTGTGTGTGTCTGTGTGTGAAGTGCAGTTATGTACTTCGTAGAGGAAATGCTTCTCAGAAGCAAAACGGAAACAGTAAAAGGTTTGGTGAGGGACGAGGATCTAGCAGATGTACGTCTTCATCATCCCTTACAAACTGGAAACACTTGTTTTTTATTTCCTGTTTTCATCTTAGATCCTATGTTTAACCTTATTGTCAATTCAGGTGCACAACGTATACTAGAGACTAAACTTAAATATACATATAAATAGCGCTTAGATTTAAATATGAAAGCGTGCTGGCCATAAGGGTCAGCAGAGCGTACAGGACAGTGTCCACAGACGCTGTGCTGGTAATTGCCCGCATAATTCCTTGGCCAAAACGGAGAGAGAAGAATGTTCTCTTACAACGGGATCTGGCACTTTGAAAGTACGATGCAAGAAAAAAAAAACTCTAGAGCTGGGCGGCTGAGTGGACTGGAGTGGAACAAGAGGCACCAGGATCGTGAACGAGGTCAATAATCCCAGATCTCATCAAATGGTACCGATACGAGTACACGGAAATTACGTACTAGCTTACCAAAGTTCTTACCGGTTATGGCAGCTTCCAGATCCATATGGTGATGATTGGTCTATATGATGAAAACTGAGGTAGATATATGCATCTTGTGCAATGCCGGCGAGACTGATGACGTGAGTCAGTCACACGCTTTTTGCGTGCAGGGCTCTCGATATCATGAGGCACACGGTCCGATTCCGACTTGGCATGCAATGCCGTACAATACGAGATCTACTCTCAGGGATGCTTAGCAAAAAAAAAAGCTGAGACGCGGGCTCTGCTTTTGTATAGATCGTTTTGAGAGCAAACACAATAATGACGGAAGAGAGACGGCAACGCATGGAGCGCGGCAGCATATATTGCAGCATGATCATCATCACTACGACTGGCCTTCAAACAGTTCTTCAAGTCAGCAAAACTTGACCTAATCAAGCAGATATAATCGAGTTTTATAACCAGAGTAGACTAAGCCAATGGGAACTACACAATGGTGCCCCTGGTGATGTACGCATTCTATTGATTTTGAACATTAAGTATGAATCGCTACTGAATTTGATCCGTGGCTAATGGTCGGCACATGAGTGTGATGACTGGCTTATTAGCGTTTGCTTGAATCAGAAATACATCTAAAGAACATCTACACGTAGCGTACATATTCTCTTGCGAAAAGTCTTGAGCAGAAAGCTCTCCGAGGCTAAAATGATGCTCGGTTGTTGCGAAGATTTCGCCCAGTTTTCACAAATGTACAGGCAGCGCAGTTTGCCGCCAGTAATATTATTAAAAGTAGCAGTAGTACTAGCCTTAGTATCTATTGAAATCTGCAGCATGTTGAAGTCGCAGCACCTTTTGAAATTTGTCTGTTTTTGGTCTCGAGCTTGGCCGAGGGAACACTCCGTCGCTGTACCGAGTGTTCTTGTCCACCACAGCGGTTCTAACGCTATTAACCACCAATGACCGGATGAGTGAAATGTATTGAGCTAACAGCGTATCAACAAGGTCAGCGTATTTGGCTGTTTGCTGAATCCGCAAACAGCCAAAACCAGTTGAGCAAAAATTTTAAAGACAATCCCTCGGCTACCGCCACCACGACTGACGCTGGTCCGCTGTTGTTCTCATCGAAAACTTCTGAACTATGGCTAGCGAAAAAGCATAAAGGAGCGTCAGTACAATGAGGAACCGTCTACAAAACAAAGTCAGACGGCGATTGGGTATGTACCATTAGCCGGCGAATTGGTGTGGTTGTTATCGGAAAAAGAGACACGCCGCTGGTTAGCCAGCCAGTTGCCCAGTTATACGGGGTCGGCAGCATTCGCTGAACATTTATGGGTCGAGCTTTTTGTGAATGTGTGCCAGGTCGATAAAGTTTAAGGTGCACCACTCCTGCATTGCCGTCTTCTTCCTATTACTCTTATTTTCCTTCCTCTCGCTGTGCTTCTCATTTATCTTGTTCTTCTTGTTCTTCTTCTTCTAATAAGCGCATGTGAGGTTTACCAATTTTAAGTTTTATTCCCTCGTCTCTACCTCCTTCAGCTTTGCCCACAAAAACACACGTACACACACATACACCTCAATACTTACTCAAAGACACATACAAACCCGACGCACTGCACGGCCATTTAGTAGACTCACATAGATAGATATATGGGGTAGAGAGAGAATTAAAGAGGAAAAAGGAAAGCGACCAAGAGAATGACACAGACAGAGAGAGAGATAGTGGAGGAAGTGGACGCAAAGGAAAAAAGGAAGTACACGAATAAGAAGAGGCGGTACTGCCACCGTCAACCCCGCAAGACTTCTTCTTGCTGTCCCCTGCTGCTTCCCCACGTACGCCGATTGTTGTTGCCTCTTGAACATCATTCGCTTGGCCGATCGACCCCAGCTCGGTCTCTGCTGATCGGTCTCTTCAGACAGAATTTTTCGGCGGGAGGGAAGACGGACGGCTGAGAGCGGCCGCGCGGGGTGCGTACACACTTTCGATACACTACAGGCCGCCACACGCTAACGCACCCGATCGAGCTCCCAAGGCGCATGGATGTCCTGCAAATGTTTATAATGAAAAGAAGTTGAAACTTTGCAGGAGACGGTAGTGGTTTGACTGCTGTTGCTGCTGCTGCTTCTGAGCCTCGGTCGACGCGGAACAATGGGGCAAAGCTAATGTTCTCCTCAACGTGCTAGCAGCGTACCGAGAACGACGTCGCTGACAACAGTGGCGTCTTTTAGGTATCGACCCATCTCGGCGGGCTCGCCCGGCCTGCCTCGCTGACGCTTCTCCCACCATGGCCGCTGACGTCGACGGATTGGCCAGGCCAACACAAGCCGAGCGAAACTGGCTGACTTACTGTCAGACGGACTCTCTGCACTCTGGCACAGACCAGCCCTTTGAGGGTTTGCGTTGAGGATCGCAGCAAGGAGTCGTGTGTCAGGGCGAAACTAACAGAGGATGAAAATGGCGCACATTTTTGAGATCTCCAATAAAGGAGAAGGCCTTGCAATAACCCTTTTTTGCTTGCTTGCCTGCTTGCTTGCGCTAAGCATTTGACAATCGTCAGTAGCCTGTAATCTGCTATAGTCCAAAAACCAGTTAGGTGGTACATTAGATAGTGCGCCGGCCATCAGATACTGTGTATAGGAAATATGTAAACTTGACTTTGAACAATTTCGTTTTTCTATCTATTTCTGCCAAGTTTGGAATAATCTAGTTTGAGCACTACGGACATCTGTAAAGTCGCTGAGGCTCACCAAAGCTTCTCTGGTGTGGGTGATAAAGTAAAGCCAGGTAAGCTGTCGATTAAAAAATATGACAGGATGTTGTAGGTAGCTTTGAAAGCCCCTGCAGGTTAATAACGCCAGCAACTACGGCACTATGTCTCCTAACTAGGGTAAACAAATTATCGAGTCTCTACAAATCCAAAAATTACACGTAAATTATGACCCTGCCATGAAACTAGCCATACGAGTGATTGATTGTTCATGCCGCTCTATGTTTCGTTCTGGTTGTTTTTCACATGGTAGCAGCTGTACTTTAGTAAATACATGTGCAATGTTATTACGTTAGCCGCCGCAACAGATCATGGTTATGGGAGTCTATAAAGTAATTTGCAATTTCGACCAATCGTTTTTTTTTAGATTCTCCAGCTCTACCTCGACGGCCTGAAGCACCGATTTGCACCGTCAATTAAATTGTATTTCTCTCATGTTGTCTTCGTTATGGTACAGAGAGCGAATTGTACGGTACCAAATCAAATTAACAAGCTGCGTGAATCGCCAGCTTGAATCTCGATGCGACCTCAAAACCTCAGCGCTTTTTCCCTTTAAGCTGGCGTGTTAGAACAATCGCCTACGAGACGCAGCGCAGCTTTTCCTTGTAAGCGCAGTGAAAATTTAAATGGTATACATTTAGCAGTGTACCAAATACTCGTCACCGCACAACATTGCTCCTGTTCAACCATGTTCACAATTTTACTTCTCGGAAAAGACGACGGCAACCACTACCTTACCACCCGACCATTGGCGCCTGATTTTTGAGGGTGAATGCGCTCCTATGCATGAGCACTGCGAGCTCTGGAACGTGAGTTGAGGTTCAAAAAATGTACCTAATGTAATTACTTGTGATAAATCTGAAGAAGGAACGGCCCTCGACGGATTTTATTTGAACTTCTCGGGCCAGATAGACCTGAGTCTCATTTTCGTCCTGTGACAGGTCACGAGGTTGGCACCGAGCAAGATGGTTGGTGAGTCCAAGGTGGCCATGAAGGATCTGATGAAGGGATACGGCATTCACACCCGAAATCTCATTAGCAATGCATATAATACATTTGAGGTCTCACCAGTTGCCAAATGTTTCTTATCCGCTGTTTTGGAACCTGGATGTTCATGGGATATAGGGACCAAACTCGTATTTACTATCCGGCAATTAAAATAAGTCAGCGCTTTCCAAAGGGTCTTTGTACAGCTTGAGGATGGCTAGACCAGGCGAGCGTTAGAACCCCGTGATGCGATAAATGGTAAAAGAGAAAAAAAACCAACGTGTTGGCATCAGGCTTCCGATGAGCTTTTCTACTAATGTAGGACTCGATCTGTTTTGGCAGCACGACATAGGCGACTACAACGCCTATACGCAAGAGTAAAACGTTGTTTTTGATGAGACAAGGGTTAAGGTCTCCTACTCGGAGGTTGAAGAACGAATACTTCGCCACTCTAGAGCCCGGGATCGAATCCCCTTTAGGCGGAGCAGCTGATAAAGTGGTATTCTGTTCGTTTGAAAAGAGCTGTTGCCGAAAGGCCGATTTCTGAGTGCTGCTAGGGTTAGCTGTTGAATGTCCTCGAACGGTCGGAGGATGAGGTGTGTGTGATCCGCTCAGGGAGTGTTTTCCGCTGGCCGCGCTCAGAGCCGGAGGCGATTGTTGTTCTGGTGCCAGCCTTTGCCCACGAGTTATCAGCCAACGCTGAGCGATATTTGGAAGTCTCCGAAAATTATCTGAGGTTTAGTCCAATTTGCCAACTTACTTGGCAGTTTTGTGCGCATTGCCAAAATTGCTGTACCGATTCTGCAACTTGTCCAAAGTAGGCACGAGTCGTTGGTTCCATGCACTACAACTGAATTTCTTCACGGGGAATTTATACAATCCCCACTTTTTGATAACCATTGTTGTAAATAACTAGCCGCTGTCCAGATGTAAATTAAACTCGAACACATTAGTTACTCGACTATTTTATTATAGAATTTACCAAAATCTGCAAACCTTATTAAATACTGCTTTGATTTTTTACTGGATACACTTGACCACGTTGTGGTGGTAAATAGACGTCAAGCGTTGGAAAAGCCTCCACAGTCATCTAAGGTGTGACTCTCTAGAACAACCCTCTTAAAAATCGATTCTGCACACCCTTTGCCTGTTTCAAATATTCCGATACCTGGGCTTTCAAGGCGGGAAAGCAATACACGCGTTTGAAAAAGCAGGCGTCTTAGTTATCTAAATAAAATCTATGGGAACCTGGAGGGATCCTAACTTCAGAACCAGCAGAGTATACGATCCCTTTATGAGCTTATTGGAGTACAGTCTTGGAAAAAGATGGATTTAGTTCAGATTCTACGTTTTATAAATATTTGCGTTTGTGCGCCACAGGGATAAAATAGTACAGTACTATACATTGGCGATATTGATGGTGGCAGCGAATGTATGCCTATGCGGGTGCTTTGCGTCCAGATAAAAATCACCCCTAAAGGATAAATGCCGCCTACATCCCTCTCCTTAACACACTTGTTTGTTTTTTCGATAGTCTTATGGAATCTGTTTTCTACTGGAATCATTAAACACAGACCTACTGTTTGAAGCTGCGACCTGAAGCAAATTAATAACCAAGTGCTTTGCTGTGCCGTATGGTGTTTGTTGTTGTTGTGGTGTTTGCTGACGTTTGTGTTATTGGTGTTAGGTTGGTTTTTGTCTGACTTTGGACTAGTTATGCGTCTGCCCTCTAGCAACGATAACGACGTTGCATTCCCACCGTTCGGCAGCGCGTAGCTGCCTGAATGTATGTAAATATTATGTATGCTCATGTGGTAAGCGGCGAGCTTCGCCCGAATAGTTGCTGATGCGGTTCCTAGTGCTGCAATTACTATTGCGAGCACTACCACGTGCGGCCAGCAATAGCTGGTCGCGGAACAACACACGTGGTATGCCAATTTTAGCTCCAATACATGAAAAAAATTTCATTTGCAAATTGTGCCGTATATTGTCCAGACCATCCGCGTGCATACCACAGGCAGCGCGTTGCTCTTCTCTGTTCCCACGTGTGGCACTTACCCGCTCACCCTCACAAGGTGAGAGACACCTAGTGTGTTTCCTGCTGTAGTTGTCCCCCGTGTATCCCCATCTCCCCACTTCTCTTTCGTGCTCAGCTACTTGCCGTTCTTATTTCCTCATTTTTTTTCTCTTGCTGGCTCCATCCTGCCGTATGATCGTGCTATCTTTCTTTAGATTGCCTTGTGCTCTCTATTCTCTGTCTTTTCCTTCTCCTTCACGTCTTTATCTCTATCCCCCCCCCCTTTAATTTCCAACTGTTCATGCGGCACCGCTTTTCGTTTCGTTATTGCTGCCTGCACTTCTCGAAGCCCCGTCCGTCCGTCCGTACGCCCACTCAGCAAGAGGAGCACTCGTTGCGCGCTCGTTTTCGTACGACTTGTGCCATCTATCGGGACCGCCCTGGACACCGCCACCAGGTCACATACCACAACGTCGTCCCGCAATGAGGATTCCATTGCAGCTCGTCCCTCGACTTTCCGTTTCTCATTCGCTTCCTGTCGGACGACGCTGTTGTCATCGTCGCCAATTTCAGCGGCGGCGGCGGTGGTGGTTTGACAGAAAAGCGCTTCATTGGCTGTTGCTGTGTCCCGCCTCGTCTAGACGATGACCTCACAAGTGCACTGCAAGACCTCTCGTGCTGGCTAGCCAGACTCTCTATTCCTCCACACTCGCAAGCTGCTTTTTGCACCCCTCCACACCCTCATCCCCGTTGCCTCTCCACACACACACACACAGTGTCATTTCAGCCTCTTATAGTCGTCGTGCGGGACATTATCCTATACGTATACCCTCTTTTATGCGACTGTCACTTTGTTGCTATCGCTACCTGCAGCTCGTGTTTTATTTCTCTTTTCCCGCGTTCCAGTCCTTACGCTTCCTCTTTCCTCCTACCGGGGGCTGAAAAAATCCAGGGGCGGGGCTTTCTCACACTTGCTGTGCGAGCCAGGGAGCAAGTTTGTCGAAAAACGATGAGAGAAATTAGAGGTGGGCTCAGTTCGTCCTATAGGTTCCTCGTTGCTGTCGGCTGTTTTGTTGGGCTTAGATAAAGCGCAGTGCCGAGTCGTCGTATCTTCCTTACTTATATATACGTAGATCTCCTTTACCCAACACGTATCACGATAGGCAAACTGCTGGGGGCTCGGCTCTCTTAACTTACACATTCCTTCGTTGGCGTCGCTTACGATCGTCACAATGTGTCTGAGGCCAGAGCTTATTACTCTGCTGTGCTTACTGCGACATTACTATTACTGCTACGGCTCCTACTTTACAAACGCCTTTTGTCAGTGTAGTCCTCCCTCCTCTTACCACCCTTCTTCTCTTGTTGCCTCCCAGCATCGTCTAGCAGGTTCAGCGTCCTCCACTGTCCCTCGTTTGCCGCGCCGCCTGGTCTGGGTCGCTTTTACCTACCTTTATTGTATGGCAAACAATTCCTCCTTGGAGCATCTGCGGGGTAGCAGCAGGTGAAGGCGACTTGTAGCAAAGGAAAACACCCTAGCAGGCGCAGCGGCGCCACTTTACAATGTATACTGTGCGACGTGTTTGTGGTGTTTCTTGGACTGCTTCATTCTCGATTTGGGCTGTTTTCGGAGAGACGGCGTTGTCGATCGTATGCTTTGTGCGCTGGGTTGGTAGGTCAATAGCGCGTATTCGCACGTTTGGCCGCTCGTTGCATCCTATGGTATGCGGCATTTTATAGGCTTAATGTTTTATGTTCTGTTTGGCATGTTCTGTTTGTTTTACGTTTTGAGTGGCATTAATCCCATATTGCAAGTAGTCCCGGGCTGGGTCTGTGACCTCGAGGCTGTCCATAAGCCGCGAGGCTTCTGACCCCAGCTCAGTTCAGGATAAGTTGGCCCAGAACTGTGGAAGGGCTTTAGTATTAGCGGCGCACGGAATGGACGTAACGATCGTTTCGAGTCAAAATAGAGAACAACGCCAACAGCAGAGTAAATATCAAGTGTTGTTAGCTGAGGCTCGATCGACTGCTGGTGGCTACCGGTATACTAACAATGACTCTCTCACAACTACTGCAAGTGGATGCTGAGATAGCTAGAGTTTTTCCCAACAGTTCTTGGGAAGGTACAAACGCTGACTTTTAGCAGCATGATTTATCATCTATGAGTACTGTTTAAAAAAAAAACCGATCAACACCAGAGATCGAAAGGGCGGTACCCCGCCCGACGACAACCGTGACCATCTCATTATACCACGCCGCATATATATATATATATATATATACGAGACCTTTAAAAATGAGAGTTATACATGTTACTTACGATAACTAGTCTCTAAATTGCTCTATATATTTGCTGTACATAATGATTACTTCAATATATCTCGGTAAATGCAATTTGCGTTCACTTGGGTTAACCATTGAAACTAGGCAGAAAGCGTCAATAAAAATGCTAATGTTTTCACTACTACCAATGGGAAGAAGCTCGTTATCAAAGAGCGTATGCTTTTAGCTTTTTATGTCTTTCTAAATTATCTAGATTCTTCTTTCATTAATGGGAAATCCTCTAGCCTTTACGTACCTATTGCTAATAAGGTATCACGCTCGCAAGAGAGAAAGTTTATGAAGCTGTTAAAATAGCTGCAAAAGCGCATTGCTGAAAATGCTCGATAAACAAGATCTATGTTTAAGCCATTTTAGGCACGCCGGGCAATGGCCCACGAGAGACAAAAAGTCACTGCCTTGCTGTTAGACTCGTCGTGTGAGTGCATATTGAGCTTCGGTCGTACTGTTCTTACGCTCACTATTACAATCATTATTCTTCTTGCACATGTGGTTAAAACTATTTACAGATTCTTCAGGTATTCCTAAATGACACTGTAACCATCTGATGGCCGCCCAATCGAGGCATTTAAGATCCCGTCACACATCGAAAGCAGAAGCGCATATATATATATATATATCGTGTTCCTGCAAGCATATTGTGTCGTCCCGTCCTGCTCGATGTTATTACGGCCTTCGTTGTACGACAGGACATCAGCGCCCCTAGCGCGACGATCATGTGATTATTACCCTGACAAAGTAGGACCCCATTAAGACAAGGATGATAGCGTTCACTTGCGTCTCAATGTTAGAGAGTATACGCAAGTCCCTAGTTGCAGGCATGCTCAAGCTTACTCCATACATTGCTGGCTGTTACGGCACCTTTCCTTTCAGGAGAGTTCTTCAGTCCTGCCAGATTCAATAACAGCTGTGTCACGTTAACGGCCCGTTGGCGACGAGTTGTTCAAAGCAACAAAGCAGGAGTCGATACACGTCAGCGAGACGCGTATGTAGAGAGAAAAATTTCTCTATTGAGACCTTTGTGCGCCCTGCTCAGTTTGTAATGTTTGTCCTGTTTTGGTCATAGTCGTCGTAATATCGTCGATTCGCCCTATCTTATTTGGACATCATAAATATTAAATAAAATATAGCCAGTACTAGATTTAACTCAATTTAATTAACTCACGATTTCCTGCATATAGCTTTATTAATAGGGCATTGTTCGGTAATTTGGTAAGACAGGCATCTTCGAATATACGTGCGCACTTACCCTGCTTGTGTGCCTCCACCACGCGCACCTCAAATGCTCAGACGGAAAGCGGCCGCCATGACCACTAGGCTCAGTAGTATTTTTTGGCCAATCGCCACTCGCAATGTCAAGCAGAAACACGCGAATACCTTTTGGAGGAAGGACCGCAACGAGGAGGCGAGATTTTGAAAGAGGTCCTAAGCTGCTGCGGCGGTGCCGCGTTGTCTACCCAATCCCGTCAAGATGTACAGAAATCAGAAGCAAAAAGAGATTGGTGTTGTAGGGAGGCCGGAGGAACAGAAACGGTTGGTGGAGAGGAAAAGAGATGAAGGGAACATCTGCTGGGCAAAGAAGCGGTCGACTAAAAAGCGGGTGCTCGAATCTCGGCAGAACATCGCCTGTGATCAGGACTCGGCGGCACAGGATCAGGACGCACTGCAGGAAACGCCTTCAACGCTTTGGTCAGCCTCCAATCCATCGGAAAGACCGTTGTGGAAGGCCGACGGACTTGTTCAGCTATTACTACCAGTACCTTCGTCTTCTATCACGACCGCCACTACGACTACTACGTCCAGCAAGACGAGTACACCGCCATCGCCCCCTCCTCACTACCGTTATTGGTATTACTATAGACTCGAAATAAATACGCCTTATTTGATCCCTTCCCGTTTAGTCCCGTCCTACAATGCTTGTCCACGTCTCTCTGCTGACTTGAGGCGACTTGAGACTCGCCGCCGACGACGGCAGCGGCAGCAGCAATCTAAAGCCGAATAGAACACCCGCGCCCACCAACCTGATTCTCTCGTTCTCTCTCTCTCTCTCTCCCCCTCTCTGTTTGCCTCTTGTTTTTCCCTCAGACCAACAACCAACTCGAAATGCAATGGCCATGGCAACGGCGGGCCAGCCCAGGGTGGGTGGATGTGGGTGTGGGTGCGCGTAAAGCGAGATGGAAAAGAATGTGAAGAGGAGGTGTCGTGTTAGTGTAGTAGATATATGGCCACTGCCATCGACATTTGGCCGGCCGTCAAACTGCCGGAACGGCTACGAGGAACACGAGGGGTAAAAGGACCAGACGTCAGATCAAGGGCCTCGAAGCTTTCTTTTCGACTTTTCTGCTGCTTCTGCTGCTGCTGCCCCGCTAGTGCCACCGCCCGTTGCTGGGGTGGGCAGGCAGGCAGGCAAGCAGACAAGCCGGTCGACAGACGCCCACTCACCCCGCTACAGTAGAGCCTTGTAGAGAGGCTTGAGGTGCAGGTGTACGAGAGTGCATCAGACGTCGTTGGTTGCCCAATAGGCAGGCTGAAGTGCAAGCGCTAGCGTGTTGGCAGAGCAGATGAAGGGAAAAATGAGACGCGTTTTTGCAAGAGTGAGAAAGACACGGAGACAGGAGAGAATGAGACAAAAGGTCGGAGGCAGCGCGGGGGTTGAGGGCTGCCGTGGTTGCCTCCCTCGAGACCCGATGGCCGACCTGCAAACGGAGATCGTCGGAGGTCGAAACCATCGGAATCAATAAACCATACACTGCAGTGGATTTGCTCTGTCTGGCAGGACCTGCCGCTACTGCTGCTTCACTGTTAGTGCCGTCTTGTTTGGTATGCGGATGTCGATTTCTGTTATTGTCGTTGTTGGCAATTTTGTCGCCATAGCTGCCAACGCTGTTATAGTTTTCATTGTTATTGTTGTTGTTGTTGTTGCTGCTTTTGTATTTGTTTTGTCATTTTCACTAGTTGCTGCTGCTGTATTGATTGCGGGCGTCTTGATTCGCCTCGGCATGCTTTATGTTTAAATAAAGGAGACTAAACGGGGTCTTCAGAAGCGTCTGCCTTAAACAACCGCAGCGAATGTCGTGAAGTACGAGTCAATAGCTCGTAGGTCTGTCGCACATTGCTTTTGCGCTGAGTCATTTTTCTCAGTGTCAGTTGGACAAACTATCGGGATGTTGCCCGATTAGGCGTAATATCTGTAAGTTGGTGTATGAACCTGAGTGTAGCTGTAGAACCCCGAACCTACAATCTAACCAAAGGAAATTAATTTTCTGGGTAGCTGCTGTAAAACAAAATTGTTTTTAGACACTCTCTGTCCAATCGTTCAAAAAACACCCTAGTCTCCCTTCAGGAGAGCTTGTTACGCTGTCGCACTTGACGTGGTCACATCAGCTTATTGCAAAAAAAACCTATTGATATATGTATACGGATATGACGGGCTAGCTAATCGCACACATAAGGATTCTGCCTGGAAACAACGTTGACACAGCAATGGTAAACAGTGTGCGTTGGAGTTTTCGCTCTTTATGAACCCAACTGGTTCTAGGCAGTCATTGTGTAATAATAAGTGTGTTTTTCTGTGAGCTCTTGTTGTAAAATGCAAGCGCATATACCTGCTTAAAGGTCCTTGGCAAACGCTCATATATACGATAGATCCACGGTTTTGGTCAGACACGCAATAGCGATATAATAGCGTGCGTAATACAAAATTCGCCTTTATTTATCACGCAAATGGATAGGAACATATGACAAATTAAAATTGTTTCTGTTGTAGGACTTCCAACTTTAACCCGGATAACGAACCAAGGCCCGGAAAATCTTCAGTAGCACATGAATGTGCTAAATGCTTGAAGATAGAGCTAAACCAACGAGTACCTCTTTAACACTTGCAAAGGAATTATTAATTGTTAATGCAACCACATTGAGTCAACAATCCTCGAATTCCGTTCAGACTCTTTAAATCGTTCGAGAGAAGTAATCTGGATTTGCCGCGATAATAGGGAGTCAAACACGCTAAAAGCAGTTCTCTGGCTACCCCGCGTCTCGTTCTGCAACGTTTTTCCACACTATTTGGGTGCACGGAGAGAGGGCTACCCGTTCGCCCGTTTGATCGTCTTATTACCAAGCTTTCGGTCTAATAATTCCTTCAGAAGTTTTCTATCGAACTGTAACCCACTTTTTTCTGTGCCTTCATTATTATAATTTTGGATAAGCGTGCGACGCTTCTCTGGCTATGTTTCATCTTCGCTATGATAACCATTAGCTCATCTAGTTAGTTCAGTTGTGCTGCGTATTTCTGGTTTCTTCTTTTTATCAAACCGCGTATTTTTTGGAATATTTGGGCAATCTCGTGTTCTAACTTTATTTTACAGTACAAGCAGATTAGGGGACTTATATTATGGCTAGGTAACCCTGAATGTCAATGCCCAGCAAAGATCAGGACCTCGTGGTATATCTTCTTGCCACCCATTCTGCCGATCAACTTCGGTATGTTAAAGAGCAGTTAGCATGCCATTTTATGCCCCGTTTAATTTTTTCAATGTTATGGGGCATTTTTCTTCCAACAATCGTCCTATTCTGCCCGACAAATTCCACGGTGTGGCTCCCATCATAGCAGTGTTTGTATTGACTGTTCGACGGCCCTGAGTGATTCGCAGAAAATACATCATCCAAAAATAAACTTTATTAAAATTCCTCATGTTTTCTGTATAAGAGCTCTGTTCTGGCTGTTGTTCGTAACGAGCGTGTTCAAACCTTTTTAGGTAAGCCCCGAGGGGACTAACTGGAAAATCCGATGCGCACGCACGGACGCCACGGCAAGAAAGCTCAGCTGCAAATGTGGGCCGGTAGTGTGGGGCTCCAACCAACTAAAAACCAGTCATGTCCCCGTCCCCATACTTAACTGGGAACTGCGCAAGCAATACTCTAAACAACTGAGGGCAGTGTATAGTAGCGTCCTTATCTTAGCCGCCCTGGAGTGCCTCACGGGACGTTGTGAAGTAAAAACGATTTTTATCTTCTTTGGCGTGCATATTGCTTTCAAATGTACGAGCTATAAGATTCCAGTCATCACATGACTTCATAATTGGGTGCATTCGTTTTTAAGGCTGTTTTCACTTGCTATGGTTAAGTCAGTGTGTAAAAGAGCCCACGCCGGACACAGCAATCTTGTGTGTTTGGGCATGTTCAGCGTTGTTCCTTCGAAGTGCTTTTAGAGTGGCGTATCTGCTTTTTCTATCCGGAAGAGGTAACCTCAAAATTGCCGTGCTCTGTGAGCACTTGGGTCACGTCGTGCGTCAACTCGCCGCCGGGCCGGTTAATGCACGTCTGGAATTAGAACCTTCACTTGAGCCCCAGGCGCCCCGTCCGGTATGACGTTTCATTCATTATGCCAAGAAACCAACGTTTCTCCCTTTCTTCTTGCTTCTTACTTGTCGGCTCTTCCTGCGAGCAACGACGTTCGTCGGCCTTCAGGTTCCAAGGGATCGTACCAGCCAGTACAAAGACAGCCCCCGTGCTGATCGTTTTGTAGTTCATCGTAATCCGTAAGGCAACAATGCGGTATCTTGCGTTTTAGCGCCCTGTTGAGGGCCGGAGTCAGTGCGGTTTAATGCCACATCGGGGCCGCGAATAACATAATCGACCCGGTAACCGTCATAAGAAAGCGTCGCTTTGATTCTCGCGATCTGAATGTATTTGGCATCGACTGGGCGATGTCGTGTGAAACTTTGGTGGCTTTCTCTGCAGCCAAGCGGTGGTGGGACGTACCTCGCTGGACCGATCGTTAAGGTAGTTTGAGACAACCCGACATAGGCAGCTTGGAACTTTTTTTCTTTTAAGCATTTCCAGTATCGCCCTCCAGGGCAAGCTGTTGAAAGCATTTTTAACGTCCAGAAGAACGACAACTAAAAGATCTCTAAACCTTGCCGGGAATTGCCGGTCCTGCCTTAGGAATGATCCGCTGTATTGCGGAAAAATACGAACGGCCTTTGTGAGATCAGAACTGCTTCGGTGAAAGGAGGCCGCGTTCTTCCGCATATAATCGCAAATGGTTCTTTATAATGGCCTCAATACCCTTGGCCAGTGTACTGACTAGACATATTGGCCGGTAGGTTCTGTCCACTTTGGGAATATGCACGAGGTCGGCTTTCTTCCAAGTCAGAGGCTGGCATCCAGATCTGAGTATTCGTGTGACAACGTGGGACACTATTTCAGGAAACTCTTCAAAGAGAACCCTTACGGTTGTATACCATCAGGGCCTGGTGCTTTGCTGGCCTTTGGGGTCTTTCCCGCTTCACAAGCATCCTCTAAAATCACGTCTGAGGCTGGTCCCTCGGCTGCATCCGCTTCGAAAGGCGTCCTATTAAGGGGTGGATACCGGAGAAAAAGCGTTTTTATTATTCATTACCGTTCGTCCGAGGGAAGGTTGGCGCTACTTCTTGTTTCTGTCTTGCCGCGGATCAGCTTGTACGGTCGTCCCCACGGGTCGTTCTCCATTTCCAATAAGAATTCTTTCCAGCATTGTTTCTTGCTCTCTGTTATAGGTGTGCGTAGAGTGGTCGTATGACTTTTGGACGCCTTGTAAATGCTGTTGCGCTTTGCCCTGATGAGTTTTTGCCTGGCGCCCATGCAACGTCTGCGGGCTTCCGCGATCTCCATGTTTCACCACGATTTCTGCAAAACTGGTCGTAGTCGCTTTGGATGCGTATACCTCTTGCTTGGCGCCTTGCACGCTTCCTCCAGAATGTTCTGAAGATCTTGAAAAGTTTCAGGTCCTCTCTTTATTTCTAGTATTCTTGCCAGCCTTGCTTGCAGCTCCCTGTTGTCAGGTGGTTTTAGCCGGGGTGGCCTAACCATGACAAAAAGGGCTGCTGATAAAGTAACTCCATCGAAATCAAATTCTATACAGTAGTGATCGCTAAGGTTCTCTTCGTCAAGTAGTATTGTTTGCAGTCTTACAAACCGTCGAATCGATGTGCCACTCAGTTCCCCCGCTGTAGAAGGTAGGCTGGTCGTTTTCTTTATTAAAAACGACGAAATCATGCGTCGCTAACAACTCAAGAACTACTTTCCTTCTTCTATTAAAGCTGGTTACCTCTCATGTTGTGAAGGCTGCGTTAAAGTCTCAAGTATAGGCTACTAGGGGTAGCGGGCAATCCCTCGCTGACAATGCCATGTCCTGTCCTCAATCAGGTCCTCCAGGTCGCCTAGCGTGCCGTTGGGAGTGCTGTAACTTGAGTAGAAACGACCGACGTCGTCCACGTCTATCCATGTAAAGGTTGATCCTCCTCCACAACCCGCAACTTGGAAACGCGTTCAAACTGGTTTGCTTTAAAACGTAACTTTACGTAACGCTTTAAAACTTCTTTTCAAGCCATAATTGTTGGGAATTAGCATTGAAGGGTTCAAGCGCAATTTTTATAGCCTTGCCCGTAACGTGCCAAATGTGGGAAGCGCTCCTAAAACCACGCTCAAGAAACATCTTTAGATTTCAAACAATATAATCCCTGATTTGTCGAAAAACAGCCAAGTGAGTTTCCCCTTTTAAAGACCAGCGGACATAGTTGTCTTGCCAAGCTCGATCTTGCTAACGTAACCCAAATGACTATTTCAACCAATACGTCGTGGATACGAAGTTTCAGCGCTCTCTGCGCACGAGCTTGAATTAATTTCACCAAATTGTCTGCACAGATAATCAGTTTGACCCAATTTAAGTCCTTAATTCAACGAACGTTATCATACGTATTGTACCAGAACAATGGTCCAAGAACAAACATTCCTAAAATCTTTGAAGCCATTATATCCATCTATCATAGGTCTGTATGAGCAGCTAATACAAGAGGTGAGGTTACGGCGGCCAAAGAGAAGCCAATATCACCGTCCACAGCTGAATAATGAAACGTCTACTAAGACCGCCACAAACAGGTCCTAGGCATTCGTGTAAAATCGTGTATTGCTTTGCTTAGTCGCGATCGGTTCCAAGCTCTTTAGCAAGGATCTTTAGAAGGCAGGTAGGTTTATAGAGTCTCTCCTTCATAGGAATTAGTAGAATGTTTCGCTGCATCTATTCTACAAGGTACCCCTGTTGTCTGCAGGTTGTCTTCGTGACTATTCATTCTGTAACCCTTAGAAGCTTATTCAAATCAAGTTCTAGAGCACAATAAAGCGTTTTGTGTTTTGGCTTATTTCCCACTGCGTCTGCTGTTACCAGCCTAGGAAAGCCCTTGTTCACCATTGTGACTTTCGTTTACCTATTTCCTCCGAGGTCTCATCCTGTGCTGTACTATTTTGTGTGGCTTACCTCACCTGTCTTCTTCAGTCTCACAAAAGTATCACCTATCTGTATTCAGTTAAGTGAATAATGACGATAATTTTACCAAAAAAATAGCTGGCTTTGCTGCTTCGTCGCCAAGCCTTGTTTGAGACTGCTTCTAAACATGTAAGAAGTTTGCTTTTAGTTCTAGAGAGTCCTCTGTCTCCTGTGAACTTGGAATTGCCATGAGGCAAGTCTTCAATGCACCGAGGGCCGGGCATGTTAAACGAAAGTTTTTCCAATTGCCCTTGTGGCTGCATGGCTGCTGACTCTCAACGATTAGTTTATCATCTATGTTCAATGAACAATGCTAAAAGAAAATTCGTTTAACCATATGGAGAAAACCGGGAACGCCGCGGTGATGAAAACTATGGCTAGCGCACTATCCCCCTAGAGCACGCCGTTACGAGCTGCCTATACGCCAGCTAAAATTAAAAAAAAAATTAAGGAAGTTATTTTTTATTCTAGACTATCCTCCGTCCCCTACGGGCTTGGCACTTAACCTAAGGTATATCTTCAATGCACCGAGTGCCGGACATGTTAAGATATCTAGGGTTTCCCTAACAGTCCTTGTGACCGCTGACTCTCAGCGGTATGGTTTATCATCTATTCTCAATGAGCATCGCTCAAAAAAAATTCGATCAACAACAGGGATCGAACCGGCGACACCCCGGTAGGTGACAACCATGACTCACAAAGTAATGTTTTTATTAGCCTTCACTTCCAAAGTCTCTAAATAGTAACCCATTCATAACGCTTCAAACTAACATATTTAGCAAATGCACATGACGATCATGTTTGTATTAAATATATGGCAATGCGAGCCGTGGCAATCGCTTTTGAAAATTTTCCACATACCGGAAAATGCGTGATGCACCTCGTGCGTTGGGCTAACCTTCAACCAACATTTAACGTCTACGGAATCGCTTTTACATTGCTTCGTAACATGCATTGGATAACATTGCATTGCTTCCTCCAGTCGCAAGGTGCCCGCGAATGCACCACCCCACCGGGCTCGATAGACTTACCTCACCTGGCTATGTTAACTTGATAATCAGAGGACTTATGGCCCAACTTGTAAAATTAGACTATATTGGGCAGTTATTTTCGCTACCAAGACAAATTCTTCTTACTCTCTAATCATGAATCAGGACTCACGATACTTAAGAAGCGCCTTTACAAGGGCTTGACATGTCAGGGACCTTCTAGTTCTAGGTTCTGAGAGAGTAACTCACTCTCAGTATTGAAAAAAGACACAGTGCGTTACGTCGTCAGCCTCTGCTGAGTTGCACATGCGACATTAGAGGAGGTCAGCTGTAATTTGCATTAGAGGAGGTTATACCCGTTAGTTGCCCCGTCGTGTGGATCAGAGCTATAATACTTTGCTTAACCATACCACGAGTGATACCATCATTATAGGATTTTCCAAAAAACAACATAAGTAGCTCTAAGAAAAAACGGAGCTAATTTGTTGCAGAAAACAGGCGGTATCTCATCTGGGGTATTACTCAATTTTGGTTTTGTGTAAGTGAACTGTAGATTTCTACGTCAGATGACACTACTGGCGAGTCCAACTGGTTGGGCGGTGAAGGTTGGAACCAACGCCTGTTAGATGTAAAGAACCGCTCACGGGCTTATTGCGAGTCGAGTCATGATATAGAGGCGCGAACTGACTTGCTAAAAGGTTGGCTTTTTTCAAGGTATTTATGGCGTATGTAGAAGCGGATTAAATCACAGGAAGTTACTAGTCCAGAATACTTTGTCTGGGTAGAGCCGCATCAAAGGGTGGGAAGAAAGATTCTTAATAATGGCTTACGATCAGTCACACGCCCAAGATCAAGTATTGATCCAGCATCATGTGTTAGTATCGTAACAAATTTTAAAATACTATTATAAAAACGATAATTTACAAAAAGGGATTACTTGGTATCAGAGTCCGACGTACGACCGGCAGTTGACCACCGCCGGATCCGGCGGTCAGTAGTGCAGCAATAGTTAAGTGTCTTACACACATTGCGAACACGGTCAGTATGAGCAGCAGAGCTTTTTGTAAAGCAAACGAAACGAAGTTTGTTTCACGTTTTTTAGAAGATTAATTGCAATGTCTATACATTCTACAGCATGTTACGCATTAGAAATGTCTCCTAATGTTAATTCCGCATTGCGAATCGATTCACCATGGTGTCCAAGGCATCCGGTGGTTTTGTTGCAGAGTATGGGTTCAAAGGAAGACAGTTCAAGTTTGCGACATTTTTTCTTCTGCAGAGTCCCAACGTTTGGGGCACTCGAAGTTGAAGCCAGTGAAGGCGATACGATAGGCGAATCGACAAGTGCTAGACGATCAAACTTATAGTGCACTCTCTCAGGTGATAGGCGACCAGTAAAGGTCTTGATGATGGTGCGAGCCGACCGGAAACTACTGGGGTCGAGTCTTTCATCTTTCTAGTCTACGAACAGACAGAACGACAAATATGAGTCGTGTTGGGTGCGTAAGCGCCGAACAGATAATAATCCACATATTTTTACGTTGACTGCATTTTAGATATCAAAAACAGTGCAATTGGGCGCTAGATGAAGGATAAAAGCGCGCTTGTGGGTCACCCGCCGGAACCAAGGGAACAAGGCCGACGTTCGACGCAGCTCACGCGATGAGTCCTGAACAATTATCTACTCTGATAAGACTTCTCGCCCTTCGCTTAACCGAACAAAAGCGGTAACTTTATTTGTTATTGTCTGCCTTGTTGTTGTCACCGTTGATGATGATGATGATGAATCAGATGCGACTGTGTTGGCAAGCGAGGATTAACTGGATGTGCCAATAATTTTACTAAGTGTAGAACCAGGTTGTCAAGCGGAGCTGAATTTGATGTTCTCTATCTTTATCATTAGATTTACCAATTCTAGTTCAATAAAGGTCCGCAGCCGAGTGAGCGAGTGAGGTGTTTCCACCAACGTTTCAAATAGACCAGCAGTTAAACATGGGTCGTGCGCTAGGCAAGGAGCTCAGAAGAACTCTAGCATGTTGAACACGAAAGCTGCAGAGCACAGAAATTCGTAACCGACACCAATGAACGCTGAAGTAAATATACGAGTGTATTTATATTGCATTGTCATATTGGCAGGAAAACAATATGTGTTATGCCAGTAATATTTGTCAAAAAAACAATTTATCAAAAAAGAAAAACTGCATCTAGACCATTTTTTAATAGGAAAACCAACACTACAATACTTTCCAGAATGGAGAGGGGGAAACAGAGAGCTTCATATTAATGGATCCGGCGTTTGCTAAGTTAAACTTGGAAAACCGTAGATATATTGCAGTGCTCGTGTGTTTTCCAGCGGCGCTGCTTGAAACGTTGATGGGGAGGAATGAAATTAGTTGCTTGGCCTTTGGAGCAACCAAATTTAATCAACAGTAGCGACGGATATTGGCAAATAATCAATATCTATCAGACTAGATGGCGGGGCCCGGCACAATAAGTCCACTACGCTATTAAAAGCAGATCAGTTATAATACGTAATTAATGATGCTGTCGGTAGTAAAACATATTTAATTTAAATATGAGTAATAATTCAACCGACGCCTTTCACCATATAGTTCGTCATGGTATTGTTGAATCGGCGTCCCTCGAAGACGCTTTTTGTCGACAACGGTAGACGAAATGCTGCGTTTTCTACCAGATGGTCTGGCTAAATTGGTTCTAGATAATGAGCACTTGCTGATGATATTGCTGGATATATCGACTGAGAATGCATTTTAACCTAACGTCGCGATAATAAAAGGGTTTTTTGTCCGTGTTAATTGTAAGTTTGGCTTCATCACACTATTCTGTAGTTTTAATGAAATAAACTTTCAGGTGATCTTGGGATTTTGCTAGGGTGACTAAGTCGTCTGCATAAAATGCGTCGAGGGCTTTAAGATCACGCAGCAGATCTGCGAGTACAGCTTCGTACAGAATAAAAATAAACGACTAGCTAAATCCCCCTGGGCCACTCCGATAATTTGAGTGACGGGCTCCTGTACATAGTAAAATTATACTTTATATACCGAATATTGCACGCAGTGTATTAGAAGAGAGTCGAATGCCGTTTTAAAATCAATTCAAATTGCATATATGATTTTGCTTTTAAAGTGGCGCTATAATGCATGTTTCATTATAAACGAGATAATACGCGATCCAGCGCGGACTGGCTTCGTAAAACAATATATTGCTCTACCGAAATATTGTCTTCGGTGACCAAATATAGCTACGTAGGAATCTTGTAGAACACGTTTGTGAGTGCTTTAGTTCCTTGGATCAGTAGTGTCTTATTTTTGGCTTGAGGATGGGCTGCAGAAAGCTTTTGTCGTCTTGTATTGTTTTGCATCCGTCATATATTGTATACCTTTACTATGATTGGGCAAAATAAATACATAAAAAGGGCAGAAATGCATATAAAATTAAATTCTTCTTGGGGTGCTCATATGCTCATATCCTAAGTCGCTAAGAAGTCGTCATTGACATGATTTGACATAAAGTAGGTTAGCATTGCCTCTAGGTTCATGCGTTTATATAACAAGTAAATATGGGTGGTCCCATGCACAGTGCAATGAGATGGGTTGCATAAAGTGCAGGCTATCTGAAATCTGAAAATGAAACCACAAATAACCAGTGTAACTATAGGCGACAGACCCGCCTAGAATAGTTATTTTGTCTCTTTTTTTGTTTTTTGTTTTGAGCAGGCAGACGGCCGTAATCTTACCGTTTACTTCGAATTAAAGACGTTACATGCATAGGCCGTAGTCAAAAGGAAAAGTCCAGGAAGCCGACTATTTTGGAGGAGTGAGAGCAGCCAGTGGCATTCGACTACTAGCAGCCTGTTAGGAACACAGATAAGAGTTTCGCTAGGGCCGAGAGCCCACGCTCAATTGCCAATAGCCACTACAACTGCGAGACAGGTCAACGAACGAGCACAGGACAAGAGAGCATCGTGGCAGAGACAAAAAAAGTTTTGAGCAAGAGGACTCCATCTGCAGATGATGATGAGGTTGTCGGAGATCTAAAAGATGACTTGGTTTGGCAGGCGGCCGTCCTCACTGATTGACTGACATCTCCAAGGGCTTTGCTTTGCGACCGAAGCAAGCGGGGACCCAGCGATGGGGCGAACTCGAGGTCCGACCAATTCCCCAAATGGGCCTGTCTGTCCCCCAGAAGCTATCAGCGGAATCGTGGTCGGGCGGTGGACTACTACTCATCGTCACGAGGCCATCACCCCCTTGTAAGGACCAGGCTCGGAGGACTTCACTTGGAGGTCGCTCGTGCACCGCAGCGACAATGTACATCCAATAGGTAGTCGTACGTATACTGCACGCATAAGTGTTCGGCAGACAACGTAGCAGCATATACTTTAGAGCTTTATCATGCCAAGAAAGTTTACCGAAATCCTAGCAAGCGGCCCGACGGTATTAAGCATAATTTGAATATTGTGACTGTGTGCATATATATATATATATATATATATATATATATATATATATGTATGTATGTATATATATATATATAGGTATGTATGTATATATATATATATATATATATATAGGTATGTATGTATACATATATATATATATATATATATACTAGCAGCAGACACTCTGAAGAGAATACATATATGGTGCGAATGGAGAGGCATTTCATCATTTCGTCGCCTTGGCCTGACGTAGTCAGTCGACTGCTTGTGCCGCTGCTGCTGCTGCTACTGCGGCGGAGGCGATCTCCTGAGAAAAGCAGACGGGCTCCCTTCGAGGCCGGGGGAGAAACACAGCGCAGAGGAGACGACGAATTCGGGTCGCCGGAACGCCAATACCGATGGTGGTGTTTTTTGCTGACTCCCGCCAACTACGACTGTTGCTATGTGAGACGAACGGGACGTCTGTGAACGAAGTGAAGGATGGGCCAATCTCACTGATATTTTCTGCTTCTCGGGCGCCGTCGTGCCACTGCCGCCCGGAGGTCCTAACGGGTCACGGTGGCTACGGCAGCAACCGATACTCCGGGGATCTTGCCGAACGACTTCTCTTTTTATGCGACCTCAAGCTGCGGCGATGGCTTCAGACCTTCGTCGCTTCGGCTAGATCGTGCGTGCCCTGCGTTCTTTGCCGTCCGCTCCGCTCACTCGGCCGTGGTTTGCTCCTTCACCTTTAGTTGGTACCGTTTTCCCAACTTGCCGCCGCACTGCCTTCAACCTGCCTGCCCCCCTCCTCCTTCCGTCTGCGCGGAACGGTCCAATGCACTTTCCGAATTAACTCTTGGCCTCGTAAAGGGACACGTCACACATGAGGAGATGATAGGTGAACTGAACAGCCGCTGAAAACGCCGCCTCTGCTCCTGTCGCCGCCGCCGCTACCACTAGCACACCATGGACACCCATTCGGCCTTTTCTGTTTCTTCGCTAAATTCATATACACACACAGTTCGTAAATAACCACTCAATTCAGTTCTTCAGCCTCGCTTTATGCATGCATCGATACAAGTGATCATTGTCGTGCGTACGTAACGACTACTCGCGACGAGGCCTTTGCCATAAGCGGCAGCCAGCTGGCGAACCCTCTCTTCGGCGGGCGGCTCCTATTTTTGCCTTTTTCTCGACCCACCCCACAGCGGCACTTGTGGCCGGGGTCGCGCCCATCCGTCAAACGTGTTGCTGTTGTTGTCGTTGATTTTATGGGATCATTGGATGTGTTTGCCGCACAACCATCTTCGGCATAGCACCGTAGATGAAGTATAGGTTTATGCCGCTATCGCACAGACTTTTTCAAACTATACATTTGTCAATGGATGTCGATTAGCTACAACATTTTGCGAGGCATCTAGGCAATTCTAGAAATATATAGCTTTGTTTGCAACATATCTCATATTAGAACGGTTACATAAATATGGCTGTTACGAGTGGAAGGTGAAATTGAAGTTAAAGTATATGTGAGGGCGGCACAGACCGCAGACTCAATCGATTATCGCGCGAGGCGTATCGAAGTTCCCGTGGGACGTTCCTACGTGTATAACGTTAGACAAGACGATTGAGCGATACCTTAATGAATATTTCGCCGCAGATACCGACTATTTTAGGCTCGTTGGCGCTGTACGTATATCCTGCAATCTAAAATTGTTTGTAACCTAGAAACTCATTTTGGCAAATACTATTTCGGCTTAACGTTTATTATGGCCCTAAAATTGGACTCAGCTAAGCGCTGACATATAACATCAACAAAAAGATTGCAATATTCGGATCCCGTCGTTTTGCTGTTCCGCTTCTACGTCGGCAATTAACTAGCAAAGCGGTCCAGCAAAGCGCGGGCCTGGACTTGCTGCGAGGGCGGAGCAGGTTACCGAAGTAGAGTCGGTATTACGTCAAGCCACAGGGGGCCCTCTTTTTGAGCGCACTAATTGAAAAGTGTGGCCTTCGCGCACTCGGGCACCATGCACGAAGTTGTGGCCCGATATTGCCGGAATTCTAGTCCACGAAAAAACAGTTATGTTCCTGTACATAAATTAAATTCGACACGCACCATTCCTTCTAAAAGAAAAAAACAAAAAAATAATAAACCTATCCTACCGAATCGGAACACAGTCTCAGGCGCTTTTCGTTCAACCGTATTTGTGTCTTCGACAGCAGGGGGAAGCAAGAGTCAAGCCCGATCAGGGCAAGCTGTGAGAGGTACTGCGTCTTTAGCGTCTTTAAACTAAGCTCTAAGCCTACAACATTTGCGGCAGTTACATTGATCACTATCTTTCCGTTCTCTTTGGTCTTGTCGATCATACTGTCACTGTGGCCAGCGGGGAAGAGACAGCAGTAGGAAAATGAGGCCCCCTTCGTCACGGCCAGGATGAACCGTTCGGACCGTTACTAGCGTTAGTAATTGCACGCTGGCGATGTGAGTGGTAGGTCTGGTATGGCAGACAAAAATCGTCCGCTTTCATTAATCGGTGCCAATTATTGTACAAGCAGGCCGGCTGGCAGTTTTCAGGAGGCACAGGGTCACTGCTTGCCGACGGAGCACCATGCTGCAGCGACTAAACGCTATACACATACGGCAGGCTTTATATATATATATATATATATATATATATATATATATATACATATATATTATATATATATATATATATATATATATCTATATATATATATATATATATATATATATATATACATATATATATATATATATATATATATATACATATATATAGTCCGTGTAAGCTGACGATCTTTCGTCTGAAGCCCCCGACGCCACTGAAAACTAAAGCATGACCGACCGGATTTGTTGGGCTCCTTCTGAAACGGTTGGCTATGTCCTTAAACGCGAGCGGGGGGGGGGGGGGGGGGAAGAAAACGTTTACTAGTTAGTTAGGATTAGTGCGATATAAACGCAGAGAGAGTGAAGAAAAATGGCGCCAACTAGAGAAACGTCTACGCAAAAACGTTACCGACAGCCTATGACGTTATGACGTATAGAGTCATATAATGTGTGAGAGACTGTGTGTCTGTGTGTTTGTGTGTCTGTGTTTGTATATCAGTTCAGAACGCAGTGTAGCACGCGTAGAAGCACGCGAAGCAGCTCATCAGGGCTACTCTGGGTCGTTTCACCAGCTGGTGTCAGTCCTAATGCTCCCGTTTTTAGGTAGCTGAGCTGCAAAATGCATGCCATGCCCGAGCCGCCGCCGCCACCACCACCGCCACCACCACCGCCACCACCAGAGTTAGTCAGCTCGCTAAACACCGCCACCGGCTTGTGTTGACTGCATACACGTCCACCCCGATGTGAAGACGTTCATATGTGAACGTGTGTCGAAATCATGTCGTTGTTGCTGTAACAAATTACATGCACGCATGCGCCCGAGTGCCTCGAGCACTCATTAAGCGCACTGTATCTCTCTCTCGCTCTCTCTCTATCTCTATCTCTCTCTATCTCTCTCTCTCTATCTATATCTCTCTCTATCTCTCTCGCTCTCGCTCGCTCTCTCTATTTCCCGTTCTTTCTTTCACTCTCCCGCTAGAAAGTTGACGTGCGCGGACGCATGTATCTGGAAGCAGTGCCAGCGAGCGGCACAAGGGAGGAAAATTGGAGGCTATTGTAGTGAAGGACATCAGGACTGTTTTATCACCTTGAGTAGAAGTAGTAGTTCCACGTTCTATGGACGATAGCAGAGTAGTAGTACTAGATGACAGAAGATCTTGTACGATGCTTGGCGCACAAACGGATGCATAAGTTTGAGGACACATTTTGCAATCTTACATCGCAATCGTTTAAGGCGGTCTCGAGGCGGTCCTCTGGAACTTGCAAGACCACCAGCGAGTCGCAATGACGGTTTTTTAATAGCTAAGTAAATTGCATAAACCGACTAGACTTTGCTAACTACCTAATGCATAGATGGAAGAACATTAGGTTTTCCGTAAAGGCGTGTCGGTTTTATCTTAATCACTAGCACAGTAGGTAAATTGCGTGGAAACGTTTGAGGACAAGATTTTGTATTTTCTCGCCAAAAGCAACACACCTCTGAGAGTTGACCCTTTACTGTTAATTAATGATCATGATCGCACAACTACCCAAAAACTAACTTCGGATGTCTCTGTATGACGTATGCTTTGCATTACGATCTCCGTTTTTTCAAATCTGAAAGGGGCAATTTTCGTTGCATCTATTGAAATTGTGACGTATTATTGTGACATATGGATCGTCTATTTCCTGAACATGGAGGGCGCTCTTGTTGATATATATTCGATCATTTGTAAAATGAGTGCTGCCGTGGCGATTTAATGAATCGCGAGATATTTTGCGGCATGACACTTATCGTACTTAATTGGGCATCGCACACATATATAAGATGGCTTCAAATGCAAAGGTACGAAACGCCGTAACTACCAAACCGGTTGAAAGTTAAACATGTCGCTTTGGACTGACGTAGTGAGATATCTGGGACGCAAATTGAGTGTTCGGAGTTGTTGTGCGCATGACGGAGAAGAGAAACTGGGAGATGTGTACTGCTAAATTGTGGCGGCAGTGCCTGTGTGAGAACATCATAGTATTCTAAATTCAACGATTGAGAAGCAGATAATTGCTGTCAGATTTTTGACTGCGGAAGGTGTCCAACCGGTTAATATTCATTGTCGGATGGTCCTTCAGTTTGATACGCTAAAAACATTTTAAAGGGAGACGCTTTAACACGGACGACGAACTAAGGAACACACTGGATGACTGGCTCTTGTAACCACCGCAGGAATTCTAGGTACGGTAAATCTCTCACCTCCTGACGCAGTGTTGTGCTCAAACCTCTGATGATTTATATTAAATATTGAAAAAAAGCTTACCTTTTACCCATAATCTCCTTCGTATCTTTTCATATAAACCAACTCTATATACAGGTAGTTCAATAAGTTCTTAGAATGAGCTTTTTAGAATTCGAATTTTGGCACGCTTTCACCGCTAATAGGAACTGCAACTTTTCGACTGCTAGCACTCAATATATTATGGTGATTGGCCGTTGCGATTTCGTTTGATAGCTTTTCCCGTGCAACGTATCGGCGTGATTTTTAAAAATGGAGAAAAAAGAGTTTCGAGTGGTTATCAAGCATTTTTATTTCATAGGTTGGAATGCGACCCAAGTAAAAATTGAGTTAGACGAGACGTACAGTGACTCTGCGCCATGTTTTTCCACTGTTTCCAACTGGATTAATGTGTTAAAAAGAGCTCGCAGGAGCACCGAGGATGAACTACGTCCAGGAGGCCAAAAAACGGCGACTGATGAGGAAAACGTAGAGAAAGTGCGAAAAATTATTGGCACAGATAAGCGAATGAACATTAAGGAAATAGCGGAGGCATTAGGGATTAGTTTAGGCAGTGTGCATTTTATCCTACACGAAAGGGTGGGAACATGACATTTGAGTCCCTGCGAACGTGTGCACCGTTACGGGGGGTCCAGTGTAGGGACCAGCCATTTCTGGAGAGTGCCCCGAACCGAAGCCGCATTGCCCCGCTGCACATCCAGCGACAGGCGCTGTCTGAGAAAATCACCCGCTCGTTTGTCTCCGCTGGCTAGAATCAGGCGTTCTGTAGCAACTTCGAGTGGATGGACCGGGCCCGCCAAGGGTCTCGAAGGCAAAGGGATAAAACTTGTACGGGTACCCGATGTTCTGGTACTTTCTAACCTTGTTTGCCTCGGCGAGAGCCAAAGCATGACTAGCCCGGGCCGCGCCAGCACTGACCATTGAAGGGGCTAATGAGTCAGTAACTGTCGCGTCCCAAACCAGCATGCATCCGCTCTCAAACGGAGTTAAGGTCAGCCCGTCAGGTCTCTTGCCGCCCTCCCTGTCTAGCCCGACGGGTTCAAGGACGCACGGCAGACCACTGGATCGTAAAGCTCGACTGAAGGTTTCATTCAGGGCTTGGTGTCTTGTTCGCCTACCTGCGCTGACGATACAGGACAGTCCGTGGCGTCCGTCTGGCCCGACGACGTCTCCGCAGACGCAGGTATGAGTGTACACAATGTCTGATCCCAAACGAAGTCCGACGGCAATCCTTACCGACTCATCATCTAACAGGGTCCCGATCCGGGCACAGTGAATGGCGTGTAGCCATGCGCCCGCCCCCTTGGAGGAGACGGCGCGCAGCCTGGCCTTGTCGGCGTCCGTCGTGCATCCCGCAATGAGGTCTACGACCCTTTGCTCATGTAGAGCTGTTGACCATTCTTTCTGGTGTCCAGCTTCGGCGGGCTCGTGGCCGCACAGGGCAACTGCTCTACGGCGGCACGAAAACTTGAAGATGAAAGAGCTTAGAGCAAAATGGCTGCCGCATTTGCTCAACCAAGGCCAAAAGGACGCGCCTGTTTTGGCTTTACAGCAAAATTTGGCCAAGATGTCGAACAATCTGTCGGATTTTTGGTGCAGATTCATGACCGTCGATGAAAGCCGGGTTCATCACTACACTCCCGAGACCCAAGAAGCATCTTGCCAATGGTGTGCACCTGATGAAGGACCTCCGAAGAGGGTGCGGACAACTGCATTGACCGGAATGGTGATGGCTACAGTTATTTAAGACCAACGTAGAATAATGCTGGTCGACTACCTTGAGAGCTGTATAACGATCACAGGAGAATATTATGCAAGACTGTTGGACTGCCGTTAGCAAGAACTCATCGTGAAACGGCCCGCTTTGCAAAAAAGGTTGTTCTGTTTCACCAGGACAATGCTCCTGCACACAAGTCCCGGCAAGCATCGGCAAAACTGGCCCAACTGAGGTTCGAACTTATTGAACAACCCTCCTATTCTCCAGACCTGGCCCCCTCTGATTATTTCCTCTTCGGACATTTGAAGAATAGTCTCGGTGGAAAGCGTTTTTCCAGCAATGAAGAGGTTAAGGCTGCTGTCAATGCCTATTTTCAGTCTGACGACGCGGAATTCTACTCAAGAGGTATGAAAGCTCTGAAATCTCGGTGGGAAAAGTGTATTGAGCTTCTCGGGGAGTATATCGAATAAGAACAATTTAAAAACATGATTTGGAAAATTCTCGGTTTTCATTCTAAGAACTTATTGAACTACCTGTATTCATCGTGAGGCTCGTGGATGAAAACTCATCGGTATCACCCTCATTTTGTAAATTAAGAATCTATCTATTTTACTAGAGTTATCGTTTGTCTTATATATGCTCTGAACACCTCTGTTCTGCTGAAACCGTCATGCTTGAAGTTCCTTTCCCAATAGGGCATTCCCCTTCAAAAACCTTAACTACTCTGTTTCTGCCAGTATTTGACAGTCCCATATAAATATATATACATATCCACACCTCCATTTAATTTGCAGATGTCTAATTATGTGTTTCCTTCAGTCATGTATTATCTTACCAGGGTGTTTGTGAGCTAGGAAATGTCGTAACTATAGTAGGCGGCATAGGGAGAAGGGAAGTTATACGGCCAAATGTACATACGAGCAACGTAGGTAGGTACGCATGTCCAAGTCGATGTACACACAACCTATTCGTTCATTTCATGCATGCGACTTAGTCGCGACTGACTCGGAGTCACACTAGTGCTTGCTTATAACCAACAACAATAAAGCAAGGACACGAGCAACAACAACAACAACTACTACTACTACTACTACAACAACAACGACAACAACAAGCTGCTGTTGCGACAACCGCTTAGTGTCACTTACAAAGGAAGCCACAACGAGCAAACACGACCAGCAAACGCTTCGACCCGACGTAGTAGTGTAATGCAGCTGGGAGACGTCACACCGTCCCCCCCCCCGTCCCGCGCTATGGCCCGCTCTGTATCAAAGAAAGCAGGCGCGGCAACGAGCGGGGAATAGAGAGAGAGAGAAAGAGAACGCGCGCGCGAGACAGCGCAATTGAGAGCGAACGAAATATGTATATATATATATATATATATATAGAGAGAGAGAGAGAGAGAGAGAGAGAGAAGGAGATCATTAGTAAAAATAATGAAGAGTAATGGACACGCTCATCTCGGATTGGTACGGTGTAGATCCGCTGCTAGTCGTCGTCTTAGTTTAGGAGCAACAGCAGCTGCAGCAGCAGCGCCAATAGTTACAGCTGGACAAGTCTAGGGCCAGGGCTGACGTATTGAGTTAGTGAAGAGGCGATATACAGACAGAGGGAGAGAGAGAGAGAGGATGACGCTCAAGAGAACTGAGACGAGACAGAAGCAGGAGCCAAGCAGAAATTGCAGAGAGAGATCAATAGATAGATAGATAGATACGTTCGAGTGAAGGCGAAATTGAAGAGGAATAAGATGAGAGAGACCGAGAGATGAAGGACTGAGGGAGGGTGGAAGGGAGGGAGGGAGAGAGAGAGAGAGAGACGAGCAGTGCGAGCTCTGTGTTGAGGACGACAAGAAAAGAAGCTTGGGGTAACAACCAAGGAGCGGGCCTAGGTACCTAAGCTAAGGGTCGTGGCATAGTCTAGTCGTGGCGGCTGTTGGTCGTCCTGTTCGTGCGTTCTACTGTGATAACGCCTCTGCTGTGCGTGAGGAACGCTGTGGTGCTCTCGTGGCATGGTACTACGGGGCCAGTCGTCTATCTGGGCCAGTCGTCACTGTGTCGATTTGTCCTCGTCTGCCCATCCGTCTGTCCGTTTAGCTGGCTGGCTGGCTGGCTGTCTGATTGTGTGTTATTCTGTATGACTGTCTTTCTGAAGGCGACGGCCAATCTCGTCCTCTCCAGCCAGCGTCTCCAGGAGCCTAGGAGCCCACGACTCCTAGTCAACTAGGAGTTCTACTTCTACTAGTGCTTCGTAATAGTTGACTATTACAGCTATTGCGACTCAGTAGTGACACGAGAACGACGACGACGACAACGAGGATGCCGTCGCTGCCGCCGCCGCCGGTCTGAGAGAAGGGCGTCGGCGGGGGCGGCGGCCTGAGGCGTTCGCCGGAAAGCCGAACAAGCCGACCCGGCGCACTCACTTATGAGCTCCGGACTCACTCATGCTTCGGCTCTGGCTCCGACTCGGGCTCCACTCTGCATTTCTCCTTTTTCCTGCTGCTGCTATGAGTAGTAGAGGTGGTAGGAGTAGTTCGTAGAGTACAGTTACTGCCATTATTACATCGTAGCCCTAAACTTGCCCCTTTCCCTAATACTACTTTTACTACTACTACTACTACTACTATTACTACGACTACTACGGCGCGGCGAGGACTACAGCTATTACCACTTGCTACAAGTCTACAACGACAAATGCCACTTCTGCTTGCCAATTTAGTTGCTATTGTGCATTACACAAGGAACCACTATATCGCTGCTGTATGTTCTGTCTCTCTTTGTTCTCGTCCTGTTTCCCTTTCTTCCCGCTCTCTCCCTCTCTCTCTATATCTATATATATCACACTCTTCTGCTCTGCCTGTACGACACGACAACTGCAAGTCAGAATCATGTTTCAGCAAAACATGTAAAGATGACGTTGGATTACTTATCCGTATCGATGCATTGTCATCCTAATTATTGGATTGATAGATAAATGGCGTGCGATTTATTGTCGAGATGTTTGTTGCACACAGTGCGTGATACATTGTTGAGAGTATCGTTGCTGCTGCTGCTGCTGTTTTTGTTTTTGCTGCTGCTGCTGCTGCTGACGACGAACGACGACGACGATGATCACGAGTTGTGGTAATGCAGGATACGTGGTAGGAGGTCATCTTGCTTCCAAGCACGTACGCCTGTCACTGCAGGCAAATGTCTTGCCATTGTCGGCCGACACACCCGGAGCGGGGTTGATCGAGGAAGGCTTTGAGAGGCTTCGATCGGTGATATTAGCGGCCAACGGGCTGACACGACCGGCTGCGCTGATTACGCTTAACCGTACGTGTCTGTTACGGCCACTATGGCCCAGGCGTCTGTTACTTATCGTTCATTAGACATACAGATACATGTATGTGTGTGTATTTGTATATATATATAAACATATACATGTATGTGTGTGTATTTGTATATATATATAAACATATACATGTATGTGTGTGTATGTGTATATATATATATATATATATATATATATATATATATATATATATGTGTCAAGAAGCCAGGAAAGGGACAGGGATCGTTCGTAGAGATTCAATAACAACACAACAACGTTTATTGGTTGATTGGTAAACGTCGTGTGCTTGACAACAATAGCAAGCGCCCGACTTGCTCGATTAACCCTATTTCGTCTTCACGTCTCTGCACTTGTGGCTGTAGTCGCGCCGCTAAAGTTCTGTCGTCCGCCTCGCTGGTAAACCCCTCACACCGACGAAGCTCGTTGCGCTGAAGCGGCACCTATGTGCTTATCTAGGCTAGCCCGATCCGTGACGTTGGCGTGGATAGATGATCCTTACCGTCATCATTCTGTTCGCTGAGTCATCGTCGTTAGACTTTCCAGGGCCTGATGGCCTGATTGACTGCCTCCAGCCCAAATCTCGCGGGCTGCTTCAGGACGGGTGTCATAGCTCCTCGGGGCACGTCTCGTGATAGCACGGCATTTGCCGCCAGCAAAAATTGTAGATTTATGATATAAATACCATAAATCTGAATATATATATATATATATATATATATAATATATAGGGAGACGGAGTGGAGAAGATGACTAGCGACTTTCGTACTAGAAGTTGCGGGCTAGACCCCAGCTTGATACGCCTCAAACAGAATTGTATTAAGATAGTGTCATTTGAATAATAATTCTGTGGATGTACCACCACACTCGCACCGGTGCATTACTCCAGCCTACGAGTACGACATTTTCTTACTAAAGAAGGCAAGAAAGTCGTTTTCAGCAAACATTTCAGCTTCCGATTTCACGTTATTAAGACCGTATTTGCCTCGAAAATAGCATCGTGATCAACAATGTCTTCTATATACCGCAGTCATCGGACAAGTTATACTTTCGTAAAGAAGCAGCAGCTGTAATTTTGGTGGGTTAAATCTATTTTTTTGCCATGCGAATTGTTTACTGTAGGTCCGATATGTTTAGTTTTCTGCCAAATAATTCAATGTCTTGGTAGCACACTTGGTGAAGTAATGTCCGGCCGTAACAAATTTTAGTGTTTTCTCTGTCACTACTAGATAAAGCATTTCCGCTTCCCATTCCATTGGAAAAACGCTTTTTTTAATGGGTTCGATAATCCCCTAAAATTGCCCCTATTTATACTGGGACACCATATATATATATATATATATATATATATATATATATATATGTGTGTGTGTTAAGAGAGCAAGAACGAGATAAGTGTACGTTTAAGTACAATATTTTTTCCAATATATCTAGCTAGTTCGGCGCGTTTGGACGCGGACGGACGGTCGCAGAGCTAACACGCGGAGCAATGGCAGGGCGTCGTATCGAGTGGAGTCTGATTTACGCCGCTTTAGATAACCCCGCTCTCGCTGTTGCCGGTGCGTTTTGGTCCGACCTTACCCTCTAACCTTTCGTACATTCTTCTCCCTGGACGTGTGTGTATGTGTGTGTGTGTGTGTGTGTCATTGATCAAGACCAGTTGCGATCAATAATCGCATTTGTTTTCCTTTGAGCGAGCGGCCAAGATCGGCCATCGAAACAAGATTAGCTCGAAAAAAGTTCAAGATTAGCAGGAACATTTCATCGACAGGTGATTGTTGCTCGACCACCGCATGGCCAGCTACCTAGGTAGCTGCCGGGCGTTTCCCGGGGGGGCTAGCGAGGGTAGTGGCTGGCGAGAGTAACTCTATGCGTCTTAGCGGTGTATGAAAAATCCGTTGCGTTTTGTCGACGCTGGTTGACGTTGATTGACGAACCGCTTGCCGTTCACCGCTTGCCTGCACCCTGCACGGAATTGCCACGACATAGTCCACGGACCCGATTTGGCGGCGATCCGGTTTCGAAACGTTGCTAGCCCATCTTGTGGCGTTCGCCAAAGTGCAAGACCTTTTTCCTTCCTTCTGCTGGCGTGGCAGCGAGGCAGACTGCATTGAGGCAGTAGTTATGGTCGCAGCCGTAGTAGTAGTAGTAGTAGTAGGATTGGTCGTAGACGTCGTTGTCGACGAAGCCTGGCCGAGGAGCCGAAAGGGAAAGACATATGAGAGCAGAGAATCAGGGATGCGTACTTAGGGTGAAAATTGAAACTCATTCATCAAACTCGACGAAATATCTAAAATAAAGAACTTCGCGCGCGCTCTCTCTCTCTCTCTCTTTCTCTTTCATGCGCCCTCGGTCTTTCTCTCAATTTATCACTTCGTTTCTCTCACTTGTCTACCGTATACATGTTTCCTCTTTCTTTCATGGGTTCGTTGTGTTCTCTGATTCCACTCCGTCGTCGTCGCCGTCGTCGTCATCATCGCCGTCATTTGGCTGTAGCAAGAATCACCCCCTCCCCCCCCGTTGATCGAAAGCCCCGACCCCGAGAAAAGATGGACTCCATCTGGCGGAGAAGCAACCCTCGATGGCGGCGGCGGCGGCGGTGGCAGCGGCCTCGGGCGCTGAATGATGTTTGGAGATGGAAGGTTGGCCGAAAAATCGAAGAGCAGTGGCTTGACGGGGTTGGCGTCGTAGGGATTGAGAAAACCTAAAAGGGAATGATTTCCGGACAGACGGACAGAGTGTCGGACGTCCGTCGAGGATCTGGTCCAAATTTGCCCGTCAGCCGAACTTAAGTATCGTCTCTCACAGAGTCTACAAGCCTATCGTTGGCGCGTCCCAGCGCCCGCCCCTGATCTATGTCCCACGCCTTAACAGTCTACATAGTCCTTATATATATATATATATATAAATAAAAAAAAAATATATATATATATATATATATATATATAAATAAAATATATATATATATATATATATATATATGTGTGTGTTCTTCGTTCTGCTCCTGCTTCTGCCTGCAGAATTCTGCTTGCTTAGCTGTAAGCAGTCTTATGTTCAATTGCAGTTTTAGCGTAGTTTCCGACCACGGGTTTTAACAAATGACAAACTCGTTAGCACGTTACGCGTTTTGCTCTTGCTCTCGAAGACTTTCGTTCCTGTCCGCTCTATGTTCGCTGCCGTCCACTTCCTCGTTTCTTCGTAAACGACGAATGTGATCGTCTTTCTCTTTCTCTCTGCTATATTCCTATTCGCCTAGAAGTTGCTTCGAGGGATGCCCTCTTCCCGACGATTCGACGTCAGACCCGTGCTACCGCTACTGCGACCGGCTGCTGCTCTCTCAATCTGGTGAAGTGCCGTGGCTAAAACAGCTGTTGGCAACGACGCCGTACAGCGGGAAATCCCAAGAGCTGGATGCGAAGTCCGACGACGACAGTGGGTGCAAGTATGAGAAATAAAGAAGAAGAAAAAAAAGTAAGGAAGGAGGACATAGAAAAGTACGAGGATAAAAGAATCGGGGCCTCCCTTGGCCAGGCGGGTTTGTCCACAACGACGAAAGAGTAAGCACTTGCCCCAAATAAAGCTATCGCCGCCGCCACCGCCATCACCAGCACCACCACTCATCGCCAACAGCCGACGACGATGTGTACGTATGTGTGTATATGTACGTGCCTTGCTCAGCTGGGTCGCGCAGCGTACCCGATCGTATTGCCTTGTGAGGCACACCGCGGAAACTGGCTATCATTTGTTAGCTTCACACTTTGCGCAAATGCTGCCGGGAATTCTGGGAACGTCCCAGGACAGCCAACAGGAGAATAGCGAGGGCGGGGGGGGGGGGGGTTGGAGGTGGAGCTTAGAGACTAAAGAGTGTGTTTGCAGGCACAGTTCCACCAGTCCAAAGCGAGCAGCTGCACTCCTCCCGACTAGGCTATCACAGCGCTAGAAGAGTAAGATCCATACGTTTAGACTGTCTTGATAATGGTATATGTATATATATATATATATATATATATATATATATATATATAGACGGCGTCAATTAGGTACGATAGCCAATGCTCTAAACGCCTCAATTTGAAATTTCGTTTCTACCTGCTTATAGCCGGTTACCTTTAAAACACATGTGCAAGTAAACCAGTGGTACTAAGTTATTTGAAAGCCGCAACGTAACAAACATTCGAGTAACTAGTAAGGTGCATAGGGCTTGCCTGTAATAGATAATAATAAAGGGTCTGTGTGCCTTGGCTAACAAATGTTACTCGCATAGGACCAGCTCATACGTTACGATCATGTTTGCTTGTAATTGTATCAACGACGCTTCGTCAAGAGGGACTACTCCTTACGTTGCTGGGGTGGGAAGCGCACGACCAGTGCAGATGCCATTCGAGTCTGACGGAAAATATGACTCTGCAAAAATCACAATCGTTGGGCAAAATTGTTAGTAAAACTCAAACTCGATCTGCGTTGTCATGTGAGGGGCTGTTGAACTTCAAAAGAAATAAGCTTTAAAGTGGCAACCGCCGACAAGCTTTTCGCACTCTGCAAGGGCGCCACTAAATGTCATACATATTTTAGTATTATTCGTGGACACCGCCCTCATAGTGTTAGTCCATGGGCTAATGAATGGGTTATAAGTTGTCTGCCAATGTAAGACTACTAGTCATTACTCTATCTTGGCTCTTGTTTCAGATAAGTGCATATTTTGTTATCGCTTTTGCAGATTTTTATCTAAACAGTGTACAAAATAATCCGAAAGTGAACGAGCAAAGGACGCCTCTCGCGCACTCACTCTCCTCATCGCCCCATTTGCTTTTTTTGTACCATAGTTTACCTTTAGCGATTTGATGTCTTTACAGATAAAGCGCGTTTGCGCTAAGCCGCGTCCATCTAGAGATCGTCCAGTTAGATTAGAAATTATGATTGCGGAATTTTGCCTGCGTGAAACTGCATTTGTTTATGTTAGGATGTCGTACCTTGCTGCGGGACACTGATAGGCAAATCAATTAGCTGTGCCTTTATAGAGAGACAGATTATTAAATAGTAGAACTGCGATCGATTTGGCCGACATCGATGCAGCCCGCTCGTCCGCGTACATAACGCATTCTCCCGCGGATACGCTCTGCAGACCTAGCCTGTAGCCTGGGACAGTGAAAGCAGATAAACTAACGGTGGTCCTGCAGGCTGGATCATTGGGGGCGTCTGCAGAATAAAAAGAGTTGTAATCGGTCGTGATACTAAGCTGGCAAGAAAATAAAAAAAGCAACACAGGCCTAAGGGTTAGGAGGGAAAGAGGAAAATAACAAGTGGAAGAGAAACACACGCACCTATATGTATAAATATCTATCTACCTATCTCTCTCTATATATATACTGAGAGAGAAAGAGAAGGTAAGGGGTATACGTGTGTCGATCCTTCAGATTTGGCGGTCGCAGATGAACGGATGACCGTCCCAAGCTCACGGGGCGCACGCGCCTACACGACGCCAATGATGACGGCGATGTTGACGTGGCTTGCGGCCGTCGCCGCTTCCACCGTGTCTCTCCGGCAGATCCCGCACCGACCGCTTCAACCAACCAACCAACCGACACACCGATACCAACCAACCAACCAAGCCATAGAGACGAGACCATAGGGTAGACAACGCGTACAACGTAGATCCGCCTCGCCCCCTTCCTGCGCCCCTCTCTCTCTCTCTCGTCCGACGGCTTGCCCGCATCTCTATCGATTATCGATGACTCCGACGGAATCATTTCATAAAAATAGGCCAATACGTCATCGGGCACGCGGAGAGATGACGCGAGCCCGCCGCCCTGCAGCTCCTGGCGCTGAGGACTTAGCTGCTAGCGGTAGGAGGCTGAGCGAGCGTCGAAGGGGGGCGGGGGACTTTGGGCCGCCTGCCACCTCGAAGAGACCTCCTAGCGTTCCCCCATAGCATCCTCCACCGCCATACCCCCCTCCGGCGGCACCGGCGTTCAAGCTAACGCAACCACCGATATCGGCTAGCGTTGTCGTTATCATCGTCGTCGTCGTCATCTTCATCGTCGTCGTTGCAGTTTCCCCGCCATCGTTTTTTCCTCCGAAGTAAAGGCTTTGCTTCGAGCTCGATCGAGCAGCACGAATAAAGAAGTGCCCTCTACCCGATGTGTTGTCGGGGCGTATCGTTCGCGGACATCGAAGCGGAGGCAGGCAGGCCGGCGCGCACGCACAAGGCGACGCAGGGCGACGTGCGTAGTCGTGGTAACAGCAGCACTAGCATTTACTCAGTCAGTAGCGGGACACAGGAGGGAGATGGCGAGCGGCGGTACGAACTGTAAGCTCACATTATTAGCAGTATTGCGCTGCTGACGAAGCAGAGGACCGAGCACAGTATAACGGCGGACGGGCGGCAACCACCACCACCACCTCCTCCTAGCTCCGAATGGTCCCGCCGCCAAAGAATACCAGCAGCTGCCAGAAGCTAGATATAGAGACAGATAAAGTAACGACGAATGAGGTCGAAGGGCTAGCAACGAGTACTTACGACTGCGTGGTGGTAGGTAGCGGATGGCAAATATGGAACTGTGAAACGGATGAAACAAACGAAGCAGATGCGACGACGCTCGTCCCAAAGAGATAGCAAACCATATCATTACTTAATGCTTCGCATAGTGCTTTCATAAGATATGTATGTCCGACTTTATACAACTTCCTGTTCGGACTTCAGGTCCGACTAGTAGTTCGGACTTTTCACATCTCGACCGTCCATAAGGCCGTAAATGCTCACGACGGTAACGGTGTAGCAATTAATGCCGTGAGCTCAACGGCGCAAATTGACACATCGTTGAGCTGTCGATGCTTTGTTTTTTTTTTCACGCAAATGGCTTGGACTAGTCAGCAACTCGTCTCTTTGCAAGAGATGTGGATGTTCACTTTGAATACACGGATCTCTCTACCCGTCTCTCGATATAGATCAGTGCACCCATAAAGTAGTTCAGTCGGATATTTTCTAGCATGATCCAATAGATCAAACAACGCATAAATGCACACAATGTGATGTCTGTATGATCTATAGAGCATTATAGATCATAATGTACATAAGCAGTACGGCATACCCACTTTCTTCGCTCTTCTGTCTCCCAGTAGAATAATCCCGTATGGACAAATTACTTGTTTGGGTTTTGACGATCCTAATAGTAGCGATGTTCGTTATGCACTTTTATTACTACTCACGTATTAGAATCCATGTATAATTGAAATGTTTTGCGGTGGGGTAATCGGCTTTCACGCACGCTGCAGTGCAACTTCTTGCCTCAAGTGTTCAATTGCATACGTCCTTTTAAACTCGTCACACAACTATCCAAGAGATGTGATTCATTTTGTATTATATTTGCATCATTAGTGGGTTATACATATACAATAGCAAAGAAGACACATTCATTTTCGGACGCAAAGAAGTGTCTAACTTAAGCTCGGTTACAACAATTTCGTAACTTCCCTCTATAACAACTCTTGATTGACGCCCAACGAAGCAATACAGGAGTTGCGCTAAGAACGACGTCGAAACGGCCCTAACCTATATAGGCAACGTAACTTTAGATGTGCGGGTGTAGAGGCAGGTCAGTTCAGTAACATAAACGTTTAAATTAAATAAGATGAATTCCTATGTTGTGCTGCCGCGAAAACTGCTAAGGAGATTCTAGATATCTCAACATGTCCGGCCCTCTGAGCATAAAAGGTACGCCCCGCAGTGATTTCAAGTCCATCGAGGGGACGGAGGATGGTCTGCAAATTAAAAACAACCTCTTAAAAAATATTTAATTCTAAGTGAATGTTTATATGTAAGACGGAACAAAGTGTAGAATAACACTCGCAGTTTAGATAAGTATTTTATGTTTAGCTAGACCATTCAATTAGCTTATCGCCCCATTATAAAGCCCTGCAACCCGGCCACACACGATGTGCATAAACATTATATATATATGCATACACTTGGACGTAATCGGCGCATCTGATATCTGAGGACAATGTATGCACAAGAGTGCTCTATCTGCTGCTCTATCTCGAAAAGCTACCGGGCAAAACTCAACGTCTGCCCAATAACCTATGTATAGTCGTATGTCTAAGGAAGCCGCTAATTGATATTTATCTGAGCAGTTGCGCCTTCCAGACATCGAACGTGTGGTGTCTAGTCAGTCAAGATAGATGTAGGCGAATGTTTTATGGACAGTTCATCCAAAAACAAATACAATTCAAATATTGCCGTATTGATCATCGTTACTTGGGTTCGTCGGTAGCAAGGCATGCCCGTTTCTGATCCTCGGATTGGGATCGGCTGCCACTGTAGAACGCTGCAGCAGATCCGCGGCAAATTGCCTCCCATTGTGAGCCAAAAGAGTAGACTTTGGTGGGGAGAAGACGTTCGCGGTCCTCGCGATCTTCCTTCTTCACCCGAGTAGTTGGCGGACAGACCCCCGAATGGGCTTCGTGGATTCCTTCGGCTAGAGCAGGACCTCATGAGTAGTGCGTTATTGAATCAATGTTTATCCAGACCAGACAGACAGGGCTCCAGTTTCCCTATATATATATAACCCCGATAGACATGACCTTAGTTTTCATATATATATATATATCTACACGTATACATACACAAACTAACGTCAGAAGGTTCGTTATTGATTGCTAGTGCGCGGGTGCCCTACAGCCGGCCGTTCGGGAGCGCTTCTTAGGATGGGCTATTCCTGCTGGACTTCGTTAGGCTTTTGCCGATCTATCTGTCTATGGCAGATATTGGCCTGTGGCCAATGGGGGATAGGCAGCGCACACATTCTGGCCAACGTTGTTGCCACGCATGCTTCTTCTTTTGTCTCTTTTTCCTTCTTGCCATCCATTCCTTTCCTATCGTTTTGTCCTTTTTCTTATTTCTCAATATCCTCATTTTCGTTTTATTTCTACCTTCTATGTGCCCTATTTTCTGTTTTTTCAGCGCTCGTGTCTGACTGAATCAACGATAAATCGAACAGTTTTGCTCTGTTTTAACTGTGTCAAACACAAGCTCCGTCGATGCGCACTAAAACCCTAGGCTGAAAAGAGAACAGATGAATGTTTTAAAATGTCCCTATTGATTGACGATATGTACGATACATGCACGTATACATACATAAACTAAGATCCGGTTTTTTTTGTGTTTATATATACATGTTTATAACTGTTTTATGCGTAAAAACTCTAAGAAGCTAATTACTAGTGCCAACTTCCAAAATGTGGATTGTAGACGTTTCCGAAAACTTGCCGAACGATTCTCGGGAGAAGGGCCTGCGTCGGCCGTTATCGCTCACCAACGATTTAATGCCAAAGTGAGTCTTATAAGCAGATATCTTGCAAACTCCAATTTTTGTGTGCGCTATGATAAGCTGCACGGCCAAGTGCAGGTAGGAATCGCTCTAATAAGAATATATTTAAAGCACTCATAAAGATGAATTGGTGACGTCGTACAGTAGGTCCTACGTATATATAGGTCTTATGTGACGTAGCATGTGGCGCCTATATGTATATACCTTGATGCATAAAAAGATTTGCATATATATTTATTTATTATTACTACGTATTAGGGATTGTACATATATTCTTGCTTAACAAGAACTTTAAATGATTTTCTTTACCTAGAAGTTATTAACGTATATGTGACGATGCATGGTAATTCACGAATTCCTCATACGCCGAGCACAATCAATGCAGTAAAATATATGCAGCGTGATCTATATTTGTTTAAAAATAATTTTAGATTTATTTACTATAAATTGGTAGTATAGTACAATGGTTCCTATATCATTTTGTAGACTAACATAATCGTTGACATTTATATGTAGTGATGATACTCCACTATTCGTAAAACAGTTAAAAACAGGTCCGAATGGAAGGGCACGGACGGGACAAATAGGCACTAAGCAATATTTAGTTAGGTCCTACACTGAGGTGAGTCCCCTTGGGGCCAGCATCCTGGAGAAGAGTCAACTCTGGTCGCTAAGAAAGCTAACCCGGCGGATAGCGACACGTAGAGAAGAATATGGCCTGCCAATTTCAGGGCATTGGCGGCGATGCCGGCAAGAGGACAGAGGCGGTTCTCTCTCATCCGCAAGACGGAGGATGACGGCAATCCAACCGCCAGGGCTCTGGTCGTGTTGCGCCTTTCCAAAGATACCTATCTCCTGTCAGATGACAAGTCAGGAGGAGAATAGGGAAACATGTAAGCTTTTAAGACACAGGAGATCCTTCGGGGCGCCCTAAAGTCTGGTGGAGAAAAGCAGAGGCACCACAATCTTCCTTCTAAGGAAGAAGAAAGAGAAGTTGTACGCAGATTCGATTACGGATCTTGGCACCAGTCAAGGTCAGTCGCGTCCAACATATACCTAACGGCGACGTGCGGCTGGTGGTTACAAGGGCGGCGTCGGGAGGGGTCACTTCTTTTTTAAAGCCATACAGTACGTTGGGGAGACGGAAATAAATTTAAACCACCCCTTTCTAACGCGGCTAATAAGGGATTTGGTTTAGGGCACTACCTCAAAAAACATCGAGGATGCCCTACGCCAAGCAAAGGATATTGCTGGACCCATAACAGTCGAGACTCCTAAAAAGGGGTCCGCCGGGAGATGGACGGCTCTCGTCCGAGTGGCCCCTTCCGATGCCCGCAAGCTCCTGGGTCTAGAATGGGTATAGCTGGGGTGGACTTCGAACGCGGTTATGGAGTGAATCACTGTATCGACCTGCCGGCGGTGTCAACGAGCGGGACACTTTGCCTCCTCGTGTACTTCCGAGATAGTAGGCAGCGCACACTGCCACAAGTGCGGCACACTGAGGCACCTCTTTAAAGATTGCAAAACTACTCCTGTATGCTATCATTGTAGCGTCGAGGGGCACGCGGCTAACGGGAATTGTCCAGCGGATCGGATTGCGAACTGCCTAAAAACGACCAGTATTGCACTTAGATATCTGGGCACGGCAGCGGACATGGTTTTACCTGGATTAACGTTGCAAATGATAGACGTTTTTACTCATGCTACTGCAGCCCCAACGTCTCACTGGACGTTCTAAACAATATTTTAGACGACCTATTATCTTCTTTTCGAGGCTGCGGGCTCCTTAAGGGAAAAATGTCTAGGAGCAAGGAGCGCTCCTGGAGGGCCTTTTTCGAAGACTTGGAGGACAATCCCTGGGGCCACCCATACAAGCTGGTATAGGGATTCCCGCCTTAAAGAGAAGAGCGAGCCTAAGGCTTGAGGCTACTAAATAAGATGTTTCAGCGCTTTTTTACAGCATTCTCCTCTTGACCGCGCCCCCTACTAAAAAGAGGCTTCCCAGAGGCTGAAGAAGAGCAACCTCCGGCAGTAACGCCGCAGGAGCTGCTAAAGGAATCCGAACGCCTCAAGCCGGGAAAGCCACCGGGCCCGGACGGTATTCTCGTTTCTGCAGCCAAGCTGCTGATGAAGGAGTACCCGGACGCGGCGACGGAGTTCCGCCTAGCTCTTTCCCTACCGAAAGGAAGGTCACAGATCTTCTTCTTATTCCGAAGGGCCCTACCTCATACCGCCCAATATGCTTGCTCAAATCCCTGGCAAAGGGTTTTAAAACCATCGTAGAGACACGCTTCCGAGACTTTGCGGGGGAAAACGACCTTCCATGCGACTCCCAATACGGATTTCGGAAAAGGCGCTTGACAATTAGCGCCACTCAGCGAGTTCAATCAAAGGCTTTTCTGCAGGTCTCCGTCACAAAAACGCGATTTTTCCGTGGCCGTTTTACTCAACGCCAAGAACGCTTTTTACATTCTCCCATGCAGACTCATACTCGAAATCCTCCACAGGAAAAAACCTTTTTATCTTCTTAGAGCCATATCTGACTACCTACATGACCGGACTATTCAGTCCAAAGGAATGGCCTTCAGTATGACTTTGTTTTTCTTTTTTTTCTGGGGGGTTTCGGGAATGCATGGTGCACATGCGCCACTAGCAGCCTGCGTGACTAGTGTGAGACTCGCAAACCCATTAAACCCGGATTCCTCCCCACCCCCCCAGGCTCGGTATTACTTTAGCATTACATCGAAGCCGTGGGCCAGGCGTCTCTGCCGTTCTCCTTCAATCAGCTCTATTCCTGACTATCATCCCGCATGTCTACCTGCGGTTGGATAGGGGGATGCCATTTTGCAATCCGTCCTGTGAGGGTGCGTCGAGACCATGAGGGCCTGGTCTTCAGTATGACTGCCGGGGTGCCACAAGGCTCTATACTTGGCCCCTTGCTATGGAACAAAGCTTACGGCGACGTGTTGCGGCTGGGACACCTCCCCCGGACCTCCTTGCCTACGCCGACGACGTCGACCTCACCGTGGAGGCCCGGGCACCGGAGCTGCTGGAGAGGTGCGCGAAGAGGAGACAATCGCCGACGTCGCGTACTGGATGCAAAAAGCAGGCCTTGCTTTTGCCCCCGCCAAGAGCGAGGCAATTATTCTGGTGGGCCAGAGGAAGTGCCCCGCTTTTCACCTACGCCTTAATAACGAAAATATTATTATCATAAACACGGCAAGATACCTTGAAGTATTCCGTGATCGGGGTCTCCAAGGCACTTATCACTTGCGCCGGGCAACGGAGAAAGCCTTTAAAATTGCCAACAACTTCGCACGGCTCATGCCTAACATTTATGAGCCCCGACACTCCAAGCGACGCATTATTATGTCCGTGGCCGAGTTAATAGCCCTATACGGGGTTCCGGCCTGGCCTGCTAACACTTTAACAACTGTAACGAACCAAAGTCGCCTGCGCCGGGCTTAACGGGTCAGAGCCCTCAGGGTGATCATGGCGTACCGGACGGTGAGCACAGCGGCGGCGCTTCTACTCGACGGAATGGTTCCCTGGGAGCTGAAAGCGGAAGGCCGCCGCCGCCTGTGGGAAGAGCCTGCACTCAAGAAGAAAGAAAGGCGGCAACGGAGCATCGCCCTATTGCAGGAGGAGTGAGACGCCCTGGAGGAGGGTGGTCCAGGCGCCAGTCTCCTGAAGCTTATACCAAACATCAAAGACAGGTTAAATCGGCCCAAAATAGAACTAACCTTTCTCACCACTCAGGTCCTGACGGGACAAGGGGACTTCCAGTCCTAGCTGTTCAGGATCGAAGCCCATTACAAATGCCATGTTGCGATTTTCTCTAAATTCTCTGTACGCTTCTAAGGTCTGTGTACTGAACGGTAACTTGTCCAGTACTGAATGTTTGCCAATTGCGTCTTTTTAGCATATATTTCGTGCAAGCGTCGCCGATGCATTCTTTGGCAAGCCCAACAAAATAAAAATTTTATCTTTGTTTTTAAGGTTTGAAATTGTATAATAAGGTTAACGACGTAAATATAGTTGTATATTACTATTTGAACCATTTTGATTCTAAATAAGTTTAGCGCGATTTTTAGTTTTATGTTAGTAACGTCTCCCACTAGAATCATGGTAGTCTTGCCACGTATTTCTTCTATATGCTTCTACTGCTGAATGACAGCCGAGGGGCACTGTTATTCCAAGGTAGCAAACAGATTGCCTGCGGCGTACGATCCCTTCGACTAAATCGTAGTACTTTTGTTTTCGCAATGTTGACTGTCAGTTTATTTTCTTGGCACCAGTTAGAGGCTTTCCGTAGATAAAACTGCAGGCGGTTTCGTGTTTTTGCAAAAACTACTTCGGCATAAAATGCATGTAAATTGTGTGCTTATAGATTTCTGAGGGCGTCCGCCAAACCAGCTATATACAGTATGAATGAAAATGGACTTGCGAAGTTACCTGAACGACTTCAGTTTCACTTGCAGCATGTTGCGTATTAGATTATAAATTGTTCGATAGTTATAAATCGATAAAAGCGGCATATGTCATATTGATCTTAGCGGCATTTAAAATGGTCTAAAAGAAAGGCAGTGGCCGACGTATCGTTCTCTTGGGAATACATATTGTTCGCATGATAAATTTGGTACTACGACGTCATATACGCGTTCTCTAAGATGTAAAGCCATTTCTTTGTAAACGACGTAAAAAATGACTAATTTGTACAATTCCACGGTAGTTGGCTGGGTCGGTTGCTTCACCCTTATTTTTGAAAATTGGCTGCAGGCCACTATTCCAAGACTGTTCCAGTATTTTACCGCTGCGTAGACATGCGGTATACAATGTGGTTAATGGCGGACGCAGGGTATAAACAGGGTATATAATAACATTGTTTTAGTATGCTCATGCATAACTTGGTCGGGGCCCGCATAATCATCACTTTATGTGGATTTGATTACATTGGCGATTTTTTCTTCTGTAAATGCTCTATAATCATAAGTATTCTCCCTCGGAGGTAGTATGAGGCCACGACCGTATAGGCGCGTAACATTAAGCAACTACTCATTGTCATTAATTAATGAATTTGATGGAGTGGGTCGTTTTGAGAGGAGTATCCATTGCTTTGTGGCACTTTGTTGTACGCTTGTCGCGCTCTGATTTATGCCATATGTCTGTTTATTTTTTATGTTTAATCTTTTTTTGGTGTCAACGAGTAGTTGTAATCCCTCCGGGCTAAAATCTGTGTGACTGCATAGAGCGTATTTTATGGCCTTGCATTGTTCATTAAACCATGGTTTGTGCATAGTAGGCTTGCGTAACGATTTCCTAAAATAAAAACATTAAATCGGCGTATCCACAAGCGCAGTGGCGGTTGGCTTCCATCAGTACCAGGGAGACGATATTTTCTTGCGGCAAGACGGTGAATTCAAGAGTACATGCGATACTAAGAAGAAGCTAAACTGCGTAGTGGCTATCAAGACGTCCGGGCCTCTGGGAGGCCGTACCGACAGCAATCAGAAACAATTTTGACTCCGTGACGGACATCACTAAATGAAGAGCGGTTGACACAAAAACATGCTTTCCGATTGAGTCGTCATCGTCACACGGTAGGACGGCTACAGGACTTGCACGGAGATGACCCGTAGGCAAGATTGTCCGCTTGCTGCTGGGAGTAAATAGCTGCCATTAAGGATTCGTTACAGGACGACCTCACTATATGTATGCCCGTACAATTTGATTAGTATATCTAGGTTTCGTCAGTTGGTTTCTTTACCTTGATGAGCTTTATCTCTCTATTTTCTAGGTTTGACTTAGTAGCCCGTTTGTGATGACGCCCGCTATTCATGTAGAACTTCTGCGAAACCACGTATATCTGGGAGAGTATTAACATGTTTGTGCACCAAGCATTTGCGTCTGCGACGGCTGACTAGCAGAGCAAAGGTCGAGTCCTGGAAAGCGCTGCCACCAGTCAGTGGAGTCAGACGTCTGGGGCCTTCCATACTGCACGGTAATGGAAAAGCTCCGTAAAGCGTAAAGTGCCCCCCCCCCCCCCCCGCTCCCACTTGACTCTCATACCGAAACCAAACGCAGCAGCATGCTCGTCTTCGACTCATAGATCCATATGTTTACTCAACACAATGAGCAAACTCTTCGAGACAGTGCTAGTCAGACGCCTAAACGAAGAGATCGGGGAGAAGGCCGCACGGACAACAAATACGGCTTTTGCAAGAGTCGATCGACCCATCGAGCTTTTTCCGAGTGCGCCGGAAAGTCTTCACAGAACAGCAACGGACACTCAAGATGCGCGAACGCGTGGCCAGTAATGATGGACACGCTTGAACAGAGCGGCATATTCCCCTACATGTGACGGGTTCTTTCCTCGTATCTCGACGCGCGTTCGCTTTCGGCCAACGGTGAGGTCCACCCTGTCAAGGCGAGCGTTCCGCAGGGCTGTGTGCTCAAGTCGGTCCTCTGAAATATAGCATACGACGGGCCCTGCGGTTACACGACTTGCTCGACGGGGTGGACATAATCGCCTATGCCGAAGATCTGGCGCTGGTGGTCACCGCGCAGGCGGAGGTGGCGCTAAGGGCGCGAGCAAACACGGCTCTCTACAGAATAGAAAAGAGGATGGTCGACCATGTGGAGCTGGTCCCTCGGAAGACCGACGCAATTTACCTAACGGGCCACCGTCGCACTAGACAAGCATCCTCGAGGTTTGCCGGGCACTGATTCAAACGAAAGGCAAGGTGCCTGGGCGTAACTCCGAACACAGGCTTTACCGGCCTGCCACACATCTGGAGTATCATCAAGAAGGTCACGGAGGTCTCCACCAACCTTGCACGCATCCTTCCCCGCGAGGGGGCGCGACGTACACTAGGCGGCTGCTCCGACCGGCCGTGGCAGAGGTCATTGCTCCGTATGCCGCGCCCATATGGGCTGTTATGGTGCTGCAGACCGCAAAAGCGCGGAGCAAAATACAAAGCTTCCAAAGGGCGATGGCCACGCGGGTCACGCGGGTGTATCGGACTGTCTCGGCGGAGGTCCTGTTGGCGCTCCCATAAAACATGGTTTGAGTTCAATGGAACACTCAAATATTACTCCGTGCAAGTACTTACAGGGCATGGACAATCCCAGTCGTACCTACTCCGCATAGACAAGACTACTACAGATATGTGCGTTCTCTGCACCACGAGCGCACCAGATGACGCGGCGCACACCGTATAGGACTGCCGGGCTCTCGCGGCCTACCGCGCAGGTTCCTCCTATGCTCACAGGGATAGCATGACTGCTCCTATCGTGGCTAACATGCTCTAATCGGAATCGGACTGACATGCTTGAATCCTACACATAGGCGGGCTTATGCCCAAAAAAATTCCCCGGGAGGATCGTCGCAGATCGCAATTCAGCATTGGGCTTTTCTGTCCGCCCGGGCAGGACCCACTCCTTGTGCGGGACATACCGGTACTCGTAGACTAAAAATAGGGTCGCAGCGTGGGACTCCCTTCTCCTGGTCTCGAGGTAATGGTTTGTAATTTCGAACCAGAAGAGGGTGGGAGAGGTGGTTTTTAGTGGGTAGCACGCGCGGATTGTATCGAGTCTTATGTTCTTTCCCGGCGTTTAGTGCCACACTATCCTCCACTGACGTCGGAGGGTGTGCGTAATAGCATTTTCCACCTCTCAGAAAATGGCCGCCCTCTTATATTTAAGAAGCTTTTTATTTCATATTGGATAATGAGTTGTTGAAAACAGGCGTTCGATTATTTAGAAGATGTGAACGCCGCAATGCACTTCTGAACGTAAAGCGCGCCCAACGCTGTATTTTGTTTATTAGATTTCTGCAGTATGTCCGCGTCTAACAAAGCGAGGAGGATAGCCCGCACGGTGCGGGCAGGTAGAGATAGTTCACAGTTTAACTTGTTAACAAGAAGGACTTACAGACTTCGGCATGGTGACTCATTGGACTGGTCTAGCTATATTTTAACAGATTGGTCGCTAGGCTCCCAGACCGTCTTGTGACTCCTCATCTAACTTGCCAAACCTCTTTGATTATTTCCCTAGTGGGTCTGTAGGGACGGCATTACGTAATTAAGTGCATTTGACTTTTCAGTTCTTTTATTCAACGTTTCTATATGTGGATTGTTTATTCAGTTACACGAAAGACTAACCACGCGCTTGTGTCGGCTGCAAAATCGAAAAACTCAGGCCGGGTGTCTTCTGAATGATGCTGAGTCGCTCGAGCTACTGGGTGCCCTCGCAATGCTAGACGCGACCGGACAGAACAATTGGAAAATACGAGACTATGCGTAAAAGACTACCGTTAACTGGAGCTTATGCAGACATTTTCTTTCATAAACCTCTTCAATCATTACCCACAAGGTTCTTAGAAGTTGCAACGCTGACAAGATACATTTACCAGTGCAAATGCAACCGAAATAGAATTGTCCTGCCTAGCCGTTTTTTTCTTTTCGTAGCAGAAAATAGCAACCGAACTTATTTTTCGCAACACAGTCACATTATTTGGAGAAATAAACGTTAAGATCAATTTTAACTTCGACAACAAAGAAACATAAAATATTAAGGATAGACAATTACAATACTCGAATATGACAAAAGGTACTGCTTCAAGCTGTGGCTAAACAAGGTTCGGGCCGTAATTTTAATGTTGTTTACCTGCGGCGAATACTGACTTGCCGCTAGCCCACTCAAGAGCATCCGAGTGTGTGCAACGCTATGCCTCGGAGCTAATATAATGGCCACACATGTTAGTGGAAGACGGTGATCAAAGACCTAGCCGATCCTACCCACGAAGCTTTAAAAGGTGGTTCAGACATGCCCATCTTTGCCAGAGCTGCCAGTGATTAGCTTGAACACTATGCGCCGAGAAAGCATGCGTCTTAGTTATTCTGTTGGAGGTCATTTCACGGCCTTATTCTTATTCCTTTGACAAGGGGAAGGGCTTTATGGGGGCAGCACTGTGTCTGGCATTGTCATACCCTCTAACGTCAATGTCTGTATCGAATTGTCAGAATACGCGGTAAGGATGACGTAGCAAAAAATTAAGCAAGTACCAACGTTGGGCCAAACATATCGGGCCATCACGATAGTCCTCAGGAGGCTAGGAATACCTGGATCGCTATGCTGTTTGGTGATTTGCGTGATACAGTGAGGTATACTAGAAAAGACAGAAGAGTAGAGGAATTCCTTAGGGAGCCACTCGCTTATCATATGTAGAGAGCCAACGCAGCTACAAAGATGACAGTACGCATAACGAATGAATAGAAGCCATTGAACCTTAAAAATTGCTCTGAGAGGATAGCGCTGAGGTATACACGGATATAACTCTGCTATTTGGATACACCTGTGTGATAAATAGGATATGCAGTCCAAAAATTATACTAGCAATTTATGGTGAATAACGTCGAAACGGTAATAAATGTTGTTTTGCTTAATGTTCACCAAGTACCTAGCAAACATCTGTATCTAATTTTGTATTAAAGAAAATTCATAATTGCAAAAACGCACGGATGTTTTTAATAAGCCATATTGTCAGGAAAAGTAAACAACAATTCCGATTGTATTGAAAAGCTTTATAAGTCGCAACAAAGCATTTAATACTGTAAAAGCATACGATGCCTAATATTAGAAAAGATAGTACAGCATTTGATTTGGTGATTTTAGTCCAATTAAATTCTAAGTAGCCAACCGAAAACTGCACATCATATAGAAAATCGCTGCCGCATTGCGTGTGATTTCATTTGCAGTACAAACTTGTATTTAGTCGTTAGAAAGAGAGCCATACATCAAAAATGTGCTAATGTTTCTCTTTAGATACACATCATTAGCTGTTCAGAGATGAAATTTAGTATTTACCAGGAGCTACGAATAAGTCATACTACGCGTATGACTATGAATTCTCTTCTAAGCGACCATAGGGCGTTTTCTGACCGGCCTTGCATATTCTTCAGATGGAGCAGAATTTTATCACGAACACGAACGTGTGCTTATTTTCTGTCTAGGAGGACTGGTTGTCTCGCAACAGCACATTTTGTGCTCCTATGTCGGACAAAAACACCATTGTCACAAATTGTAGTAATTTCACTTTCACTCCAAAACAAGACGTCTTAGAGACCATGCTCTATGGGAAAAACATATTTGCTTTAACGAGCTCTACAATTCTGTGCATCGCTTTAAAAACCTGCCTGTCACACCCTGTATATACTTTGCCATTGTAGTTTTTACAAAGAGTTGTAAGACGACGCTGTTTCGAAGAAGATTTCATTGGGATGATGTGCGTTCACTATATAGATGTTTTGGACCGTGTGAAATGCGGTATACATACATACCGAGTTGTAAGGATTGAACGAATTGTCATACGCTTTATAAACTAAGCGTCTGACCTGCAAGAGCCAGAGAGTTTTGCAATACCTTAGCTAGTCCAAACAGACATTGCTATGGTGGCTTGCGTTAATATACTTGGGTTGTAGCCCTACAAAGCCATTAACTCTAAATGCTATTTCAAAGAAATACAAACACTACAACAATGCCGATTACGTATACAAAATAGACAAAAACCGTAAACATTTGACTAATGACACTTTTTACGTGATTTAAAAGTTTGTCTCATTTATACTCTTACCTATTGCCCAAATCATTTTGCTACATGTAACAACGCTACTCCAAGATAATCAGTATTTGCTATTGTGTTATCTTCCTACCCTCGAACAATGCTAATGCAACATATTAAGAAGAAGCGATCACCGCACAACAGGATATTCAATTTTCCACTATGATTACGATTAGACGTTGTAACGTGACCAGCAAACTGCTAACCAGAACTTGGCATTTCGACCGAGTGGGGAGGAGCATCCGATCCACGGGCGCGCTATAGAGAGACCTGCCGACGACCACTTGCACTGGAAACTCGCCTGAAGAGTCTCGACACTGACCGACAATGCAGGATTGAGTGGCAAGCTTGATAGTAAAACATGAAAGGACGTACGTGTCCCCACCGCTCTGGTACTAAGTGCTGTGCCGAGACCGACAAATCCAAAAACTCTCCTACTGCTATCTCTCTCTCTCTCTCGAGTTCCTCTCGCTACGTTACAGGTTCGTTCAGCGCGCAAGCAACGGCCCGGATGAGGCCCGTTCATCTGTAGAGGACGCGTGCGCGATCGCAGCGCCACATCACGTCATTTCGTCGTCAGCGTCCGCCGACGATGCAAAAACAAAAAAAAAACCCGTTTGTCAGAAGCTGAGAGTAAGTGCACTGTCTCTTTTGATATTTGTCGGATGATGAATCGCGACCGACGCGTCGCAACGGGGACGCGCATCGAATATGGCAGAGACAATGCGGGCATGAATGCGACTTCGTGCGATGATGATTGCCAACGTATGCCAACGCTAACGAGATACGCTTGACTAATGATGAAAGCCGGGACCACCCGGGACAGGGGAATGCAACCAGGACCGACAGGAGGATGCAACCATATGCAAGTGGCGCATATCGAGTTCGCTGTAGATGGTTGGCCCCGTAACAGCACCACGCCCCCGCCCAGCGGCGGCATCAGCTACTCTTCTGTATCAGCTGAATCTTTTAGCCAGCATCCAGCCGATTTTGCCTCGGTTTGTCATGTTGACGATATGCCGCCGCATTTCCACGAGTTGTCCCACGAGGGCAGCCCCCTGAGACGTGCGTATTTATGGTAGCGCAGTCTGGTCGACCGGTTGCTCTTGTTGTTGTTGAATCGTCAACCGGCGAGCCGAGAACGTCGAGTGTACGCTGGCGCTGTTGTGAGAGACAACCACGCTACGCCAAGATAGAGGTTGCAATCGAACACTTTTAGCCAAATTGGCCTTTATGTTTTTGTTATATATCGTTGCAGCAGCATGTGCGGGGGGGGTCGTATCCGGGGTCAGGGGTCGTTTGCGGTGGTGGTGGCAGAGGCCGTGGCGGCAGCTAAACAGAGTGGAGCAGAGTGTTTCGCCGGTATTGAAAGGAACCACCGAAGCAACATAGGGGCCCCGCTGCCCGTCCCGTCCTGCGGCAACAGATGACAGTCGGGCGTGTCTTTGTCTCTGGCGTAAGACGTAAAGCTTCGAGCCCAGATTGTTGCTGGCATGATGGAAATAGACGACGACGACGATGGCTGCCACCGCCACCGTCGTGAACTCGCGGCTGGGTGGCAAAGGTAAAAAGCTATTTGAGCACCAGTTGCGGTCGTTGCAGCGTTAGCAAGCTCCTGTTGAGGAGGAGGCGGCATTGCCGCGGTCGAGAGACAAATGTAGGACTTTTGAACCGTAAAGCCACACGTCTTTGTCGCATACGTACCCCTCCGACAATACGGCGAGTCCTGTACGAGGGCAGACCAAGGACCCGACCAAAGGACTTGGAGGTCGTCAGACGGGTTTAGGCTAGCTTTTGCGCCGTTCACAAACGCTGGTTCCACAGTCCAATACGCAGTCAACACTTTATCACGCAGCTGCCACGAAGGCACGTGCGCCATTCGCGAACAGAACAATGAAAGAAGATAGAAGGGAAAACTCAGATTTATCTGTATGTAAATATGTATTATCTGTATATTTTAGTAAAGGTGTTTGTTGAGGAAATAAAAGCTTACGCTAGAAATAAAAATACATCTGCTATTTACGATCATCATAATCAACGGGCCAACCTAAGCAAATAATAATAATAATAATAACACGCCTGTCTGTTTCTTGGCATTGAGGTGCGTGTTACTATGATAAATTAAATCAAAACGCAGACCATTAGGGCTCGGAATGTGTTGCCGTATGTAGGTTTCTTGACGTGTGATCGTATTGTAGGTATCGTAAAAAAGTAAGCGGTTCAGACAGAGCTGTTAGGTTTCATCGAAGGCCAAAAGGGCGTTTAGGATTACAGCGAGTATTCGAATTTAGAGTATTGCTTATACTGCGTCGACAAAATTGTACTGCACAGAGATTGCTGACAAAACTCGTTGTAGGCGTAACATTTAAAACGACAATTCCATGCATAGGTAACTGAGCCTCTTATGCTTTCTATATTTTTGTGATTTTCTGAGTCGGCTTGGGCTTGACCCCAAGGCCACATGCAAATAACACAAAAATAGGTACGTGCCTTAGACTTGTCTTTTGTAAATCCCAATAAATCTTACTAAATGTACGTCAATTATTATTGTCGTTGTCACTTTTACTACCAAAAATATTATTTAAAACTATAAACATGCGATTATCTATGGGCTTACATAAAAGATAGCCACATTACAACACACAATCCTAGACTTCGTATTTCGGTACGACGGATAGATACACTGTACACGGGAAAGTGTTTGCTTGTAATTCCTATATCTTCAAAAAAACGCAGCCGTGGACAATTTCTATAAGCGCAAGCATACTTGCTATAAGTCTCATCGCCAAACAAATGAATCAAGTAGCTAAATGCACTTAGCTATTTTTTTTTCATCTAAACTTAATACTTCATTTTCGATCGCAATTGAAGCACATGCATGAAACATACATAGCCGTTTCTCGTAAAACCCTATTAGCTCTACCTATATCATCAGGCTATGAACTACCCGGCGCTTCTATCACGTCACGTTAGCAGGAAGCGCTAAAATGGCCAGTTTTTCAATTATTCTTCGCAGTGTAATATATCCGGCTAGACATCTATTTAACAAACAGTACCCTATGTTTGCTAATTGGATCGACGATTTTCATGGACGTGCCCACCTTATGTCTTAGAGTATTTACGTCTAGTTTTCAGACTAGGCTTTGATGGAGTATTTACGTCTAACTTTTTCCCTGTATGCCTTGCCATTCTGATCAAGCTCAGCTTATGCGAAATGCTGGTTGTATAATTGGCTATATTGGCTTAAGTTCTAAACCTAGAAGTGTGCACGCATTGACAGTTTATCAAAAACTCCATAGCCTTGAGATCAGCTGTAGAGTTACGCAAAACCTTGCCACATTATCATACACAATCCTGAAAGTTATACTTCAGTATGACGGATCGATACAATGTACACAGAAAAAAAAACTTCAGCTTGTAACGCGTTTATATTAACAAGGACGCAGAGCGTGGACGATTTCTGTGAACATAAGCATACTCGCTATAAGTTTGATTGGATTGATGTTATTACCGCCGTTGTTGCTATTTCCGGTTTAATTACAGTTAAATTACAATTGTCACGCGCGAGCATCGCTCTGCACTACTGTAGGCCCTTATTCCGTGGCACTCACTACGAATACCATAGCTACATTATTTAATCTACTTAGCGCTAAGGGCAGGCACGAAATGATTCAGAGCATGGCTTTCTCAACTAATGTGATCAGCCTGGGAAGAGTTCAATTTCAATACTGGAATACCTAAGTACTGCATTCTAATCAACCTCATTCACCAATCGAATCTTTGGTCAGAGACCATCACGCAAACATCAACTGTCAAACAGATCGAAATAAGTTTACAATCACAAGTTTGACTAATCATGTCATATTGTCATATGTGTCATCATCTGTGTGTATCGCCGGTTCGATCCGGCTATTGTTGATCGAATTCTCTTTGAGCGTTGCTCATTAAGAATAGATTTTAAACCATACCACTGAGAGATATCGGTCGTGCTGTGTCTCCCCCTATGTTGGGGGAACCCTAGATATTTTTACATGTCAGGCCCTTTAGAGGCGATTTAATAGGGATTTGCAAATTGGGTTGAAGTTAGCCAGTTGAAAAATGTCTTTACCTTAAAGAAGAATCGTTTTCAAGACTATTTAGATAAAAAAGCTCTATGTAGCCGATAAGGCGAAGCACCGTCACTACAACTCTTAAAAACAAGAGGAAATTTAAATATAGTCGCCCGACGTAACCATTTACTGACGGCAGCGACGAGTGGAAGCGAAATTCCCGCGAAATTGCGCCACACGAGACTTCACAGGTCATATATGTGACTCGCAGCGTATTTCACAGATAAACGTTTATATTTAGTGCATATGGCACGTCCACGTCGTCATGAAAAGGTGCCACTGAGCGCATCATTCTGAATGATTTTGGCCCTCTTTAAAATATTTTCCATATCCCTAGACTTACCACCTCAGATAGAAATTGCATAACTCCACAAAGCAAACAATAGCACGAAAAACGTTGAGTATACGAAAAGGAGGAAATCGATAGGCATTTCAATCGACTTCATGCGCCGTAGTGCGGAAAACATGGCATAACATAACCCGAATCGGGGCAGGTCTTCGTTTTGGCTGTTACCTTGTCTTTCCCCATCAATGTAAATGTGGCCAACCCGTTGACAAATTAGCCCATCACGGGTTATTGTGCATCATGAGTGCGGGACGGCATGCCAGGCATGCCGGTATTAACGATACTTTCGGCCGAGCGCTTCGGTCAAGTGGATGCCCCTGCATTTTAGAGCCCCAGGACCTCTCTCCGCCGACGATGGTAAGCGCCCGGATGGGATGAGTCTTACCCACTTTAGTATGGGCAGGATGCTTGTCTGGGACGCCACTGTCACCGACTCATTAGCACCTTCAATGGTCGGTGGCGGGGCAATCTCAGCAGGCCACGCTGGTAATTTAGCCTAGGCAAGGAAGCTCGCAAAATACGCCTCAATAGGTTACCCACATGAGTTTCAACTGCTAGCGTTTGAGACCTTGGGCAATCCAGTCAACTTGACTCGCAAACTTCTCCACAGAGTTGGTGAGCAGCTAAACCTCGCAACCTGAGACAAAAGATCTGCGGTTTTCTTGAGACAGAGCCTCGACCGCGACGTCCGTCCGGGGCACGCTGCTGAAGTGGTTCCAACCCACCCTATACAAGATAAAGTACCAATCAGGCGCGGTGTATCAACTGTCGGGGCGCCCACCCGTCCGGGTCGCCTTCGTGCCCCCGCTTAGCCTATCTCAGAGAAAGGAACAGGCCATTCCTCGAAGCCAGAACTCTGCAACAGGTTCGGATAACGCCCCCGGCAGCTGAGATCACCAATAGTCGACCAAACCCCACACCACAATGAAACACGTCACAGCAACATCCAAGGGGGCAACTCACGTACGCCAACGGAATGGTTCGCGGAATTTCTCAGTCTTTCGAGGACCCTGACCCGCAGCTGCTGCCTGCACCAAGGCCGCTCCCCGCCAACAAGCTTAAGAAGCATACAGGGAGACCTTACGCCAACAGGGAGACGTTTGCCCCATGGCGACGACTAAACCGCGCCACAGCCCGCCGAGCACCCAAAGCCGCGCGGCCTATCCGTGTCATGGCCGACGCTGCAACTCATTTGTCGCAAGTCGTGTCAGGAGGAGCTTAAGGCTTTAGTGCAGGCTTTAGAACCCCTCCTGCAGCTTTTACCAATGTTGGAGGGCCTTAAACGTAATAATGCAATAGTGATGCAGCACGACCCCAACAACATATCCAGCGGCGGATCAACTGGGGCGACGACACACTCACAGCAAACAGCTTGCCCCCTATGCAACGGACAGTACACAAGAAGATGGCTTACGAGGCATATAGCAGCCAAGCATCCATCAGCCTCACTTAGCTCATTCGCAACTTCCTCCACGCCGATCGACAACAACACACAACAGACCGCCCGCATCATCAAATATATCCAGGGTGTAGCAAAGAGGTCAAGACTGTTAAGAATTGTTCCGAAACCCGTAGGGAAACAGGTAGCGGAGGCATTGGCGAATGTTCTTTCGAGAGTCATAGCCGATAATAACCAACAAGCGTGGTATGCGCTTTTCTCGTTCGTGCCAGTGGTTGTTCGGCTTCCTCTCTCCCGCAACGATGCGCAATCACTCTCCGTCATTATTCGTCATAATTTGCGGGAATTCTCCAATGGATTGCGGCTAGCCGAGGACGTAGACCCGGTCACTAAGAAAAACCGCACTTTTAAGAATGACCGTGTCCGCCAAACTATTCTTAAGCTAACTAAGGGTGACGTTTCAGGGGCAGCTAGGTTGATTGGATCGTCGGACGTACTAGCTCCCGGCACAGATCACCTGGCAGCCCTTCGCAATAAGCACCCCCGGCTCCGCCAGACCTAGACTGGCCAGCCCTCCCCGGGATTCCGCTTCCACGTACCATTTCGGGGGAAGAAGTTATTGCCGCAGTCAAGAGTTTTGCCCGAAGTTCCGCCGGGGGTTTTGACTTCATCTGACCACGACCGCTAATAGACCTACTCTCTTCGACATTGGTTGGCACACCATGTCCATCAAGCGTACCGTTACTCTTCTCACCTGGTTCTCCCGGATGATCTTATATCTTCGGCCACGGGACTGCAACAGGGCGATCCTTTGGCTCCTCCATTGTTTTGCCTGAGCATTAAAGAGCTAGTTGACTCCCTTAACAGCTCACTAAACGTTTGGTACCTTGATGATGGTGTACTGGGAGGAGACGCATCCATGGTTGCCGAAGATATTCGGCGCGTGCTCGAATTTCGCCAGATTCTGGTCTTGGAGCTGAACCCCGAGAAGAAGATCTATGCTACGGGTGATAGTGCGCAGGCGCCTGACCTCCGTCCCCTCCAAGTAGGATTACCCACGACTACGACCCGGAGCTTCTGGGAGTCCCCCTCCGACCGCAAGGGCTCGCAGGCATTCTAAAAAAAATGGCAAAACGTGTTAAAGAACGTCGCTAACAACCTCAACCCGATGGGCGCTCATCGCGCTCTCTTTTTACTTCGCTCGTCGTTCTGAGCCACTAGGGTCAACCACCTTCTTCAAGGAGCTAATCTTACAGGGCGATTGGACGACCTTCGTCCATTGAACGAGTTAACGCTGAACACCCTCGAACAAGGTCATTGCACTTCTAGACGAAGCCGGCGCTGTTCAGTACAAGGACCTCACAAGACGCCTTCAAGAAGAGTTACAGGTACCTGTAAAGTAAATTTGCAGTGGGGCCCCGGATAATCCTCGGAGCCAACACGACTAGAACGCGTTGTTGTACGAAAAAGTATATTGCGGCTCACTCGCGGACGCCATTGACGACGCCGCAAAGGCTCGTCTTCGGGCGGTCGCCGCTAAGGGATCCGGAACCTGGCTGCATGCACTTCCAAGCGCCTCACTGGTCACCCTTTTGGACGACGAAACTACCCGAATCGGGGCAGAACTTCGGCTCGGCTGTGATCTTGTAACTCCTCACCAATGCAAGTGTGGCCAACCTGTTGACAAGTTAGCCCATCATGGGTTGTCGTACGTCATGAGTGCAGGACGGCGTGCCAGACATGCCAGTATTAACGATACTTTTAGCCGAACGCTCCGATCTAGCGGATTTTCTTGTATTCTAGAGCCCCAGGGTCTTTCCGCCGACGACGGCAAACGCCCGGACGGGATGACTCTAACCCCCTTCAGCCGGGGCAGCATGCTTGTCTGGGACGCCACAGTTACCGACTTATTAGCACCTTTAATGGTTGGTGGCGGGGCGGCCTCAGCAGGTTACGCTGGTAATCTAGCCGAGACAAGGAAGCTCGCAAAATATGCTTCAATAGGGTACCCACATGAATTTCAGCCGCTAGCGTTCGAGACCTTAGGCAACCCTACCCGCAAATTCCTCCACAGAGTCGGCGAGCAACTAAACCTCGCAACCGAAAACAAGAGATCTGCGGCTTTCTTGAGACAGCGCCTCGACCTCGACGTCCAACGCGGGAACGCGGCGTCCGTCCGCGGCACACTGCTGAAGTAGTCCTAACCCACTCTATACGAGATAGAGTAATATTTCCAGTGCACACGTTCTCAGGAGACAATTGTCGCTCCATCTGTATTCTTAATAAATGCTAGTGGTCTATATATATATATATATATATATATATATAGATCTATATATATATATATATTTATATATATATATATATATATATATATATATATATATATATATATATATATATATATATATATATATATATAGATAGATAGAGTAATATCCCCAGTGTACACGTTCTCGGAAGACAATTACAGCTCCATTTGTATTTTTAATAAAAATTCATTTGTGAAATATATATGTATATATATATATATATATATATATATATATATATATATATATATTAATTAAAAAAAAAATATATATGTGTGTGTGTAGGGTCGTTCTTGAAGGAGCGGAGGGTAATACCGGTGGAGCAGGAAAATCAACTCACTCAGCAAGGGAGTTGCTAGGAGCAATCTGGGAAACGCTGTCCAGGCCGAGGAATTGTGTACATGCGGTGTTTAAAGATTTAAAGGCAGCATTTGACATAGTACCAAGGGATAAAATAGTTGAAGAGCTGGCAAAATCGGGAGTGCCGGGAGCAGTTGTGAGGTTACTTATTAATAAATTAAAACAGAACACGGTGCTGATTGAGATCGGGATCGGTATTGCGGGGGAGGTGACTCAAACCACAGGTGTCGAACAGGGCGATGGATTGAGTTCACTGCTGTTTCCCGTGCTTTTGAGTGGACTACTAGAGCTGATAAGGGCGGGCTGAACTCGAGAGATAATACTTACTTAATACAGTAAGGCCAGAATTTCACTGTACGCTGATGATGTGGTCATCTTTGGTGGCAGCCTTTTCAGGGTGAAACACGCCATGGATCGACTAGTTACATTCATGAATGCTCCAAATCAGGGGAACAGAAATTCAATTTGTAAACAAATTTACATACTTAGGCATAACCTTGTCAACAAGCGGTAGCAGCTTTCGATCACACATCCAGGAGAATGTCAGGAAGGCCACCATCGCAGCTACGGCAATTAAATATCCACATATGCTATCATTTTATGCAGCAATTGCTCTTTTCGAGATACAGATAGCGCCCATAGCGTTCTACTAATATGGAATACGTTGGGAGTAGGCGAATTGCGTTTAATTGACGGGGTGAGTTTTTTCTTTTTAAAGAGAGTTTTTGCGTAATCGAATACATACAGGAATATGGTTGTTTACGTGTTAGAGGGTGGCCCGCTGCTGATAGAAGATCTACAAAAACGAGGTAATCTGAAGAAGACGTGCGCCTTTGAAGTTTATATGCGGAACTGGCAAATTAAAATTAGTGAGGTGGACATAGGTATTTATTGAACAGCAGCAATGACGAGCAGTGAATGGCGGGGTAACAGATCGACATTTAACTACGGTCTTTGCAGCCCACGGATTTTATCACGTTCTGTGAAACGTGGAGGGTTTGAACCACAGCAACCAATGCTGGAGCAATTGTGATCGATACCACGCCGCGGTATGCCTGGCGGTTAGGTCGATAGCAGAACTAGCAAAACGCTAGATTGTATGATTGTATTTTTGATGTAACGTAAACACATTTACCCAGTTTGAGTGGTAATAATAAAACTAATATATATATATATATATATATATATATATATATATATATATATATATTATTTTTTTTTCCATTAGAACGAGGGGCCAAAATGTCTTTTAATAAATGAGTAGTTGAGTGTGAAAGCCAAAGTATGAGTTTCACAAAGGACTGGGACTCTCGCAATCGCAGATGTAGTGAGGATATGTCAGGATAAAGAGCTCGGTCTAAGAATTTTGTTTCACAGAACTATTTTCCTTCGAACAAAAGTTCTTTTTTTTCGCACGGTACTCAAGAAACGTACTACAAGCTAACGTATACGAAATTCATGTATATTCGTTCTGCTGTTGCATAAAGCTGGCGGAATCTCCTTTGAGAGCCCGCATGCCTTGATAAGTCCGATATCGAATAGCTTAATCGTATGCCGATACGATGCACAAATGTTGCTGCTTAGACTGATGTAAGAGATGAGTTTAGGTGGAAGGCTTTGCTTATACTGGGTGCTTGCGCCTATGGGGGTGGCTGTAACGAAGGGCCTTTATCCCTGATCCCCTTATTGTGTTGCCCCTTTGCTGCGTACACTCAACACCCTCACTATGCATATACGTATGTGTCTCTGCCTGTCGGACTGCCTCGTCGTCGTCGGCGACGGTGGTCGCCTCTGCCTTAATATGCCTTTACATAGCTATATAAAAAGGTCCATCGTCAGAAGCGCAGCAGCTGTAGCTGCCGCGCCAGCAATTCCGGCACCTCCGGGGATCACGCCCACTTGTCCGAACGCTCCATTCTCGGTGTCCCAGTCCCATATCCGCCTCCCTCCTCATGATCTAGCCCCCCCCTCCCCCGCCAGTGCACACACACACACATCCCTCAGACAAACAGACATACGCACACATACACACACGGAAATCTGACGGCACGGTGCACCCATCGCATCAAAAGGAGATCAGTCCTCTTCTTGCCTTGCCTCGACGGCTTGCCCCCCCAGTCATCGGTGCTGCTGGCGCGCTCAACCGCCCGCGTCGCACTAACGTGCCACTGTCGTGCCACTGCTACTACGCTGCTACTGCCAAGACACGCTCTACCAACACGTAGAAGGGAGGCAGAGCCGCACGAAGGAGCTGGCCGAAGAGCGCGGCCGGGCGGCCGGGCGGCCAGGGTATGAAGCGCCGTGACCGTCGACGATGCGACTGACAGACAGACAGACGGACGGGCGGACGGTCAGACCGACAGCTGAATCCGTCACGTCGTAGCTGGTAGCTGAGAAGTGTACGAGCGAACGTGGTGGCTAGCTAAGCGTGGAGCGTGAGCGTGCCATAGTGCCGTAGTCATCAAGACTCGGCCGGGTCGGGCGTGGGCACGCAGGACGATATGCGGAGCAGGCTGTGCCCAGAGAGAGAGAGAGAGAGTCGAGGCTAGACGGGGCTCCGGTGGTCCGGTGGCGCGCGGCACAAGGGCCACTATCGCGCGTGTGTTCGCGCATACGGCAAGCGGGCCGAAGAAGAAGGGGCGGTTGTCAGACGACTCGACTGGCGAAAAGATATGTGCGTCTAGAACGTGTGGCGAATATCGTGTGCTGCGAGGAGCGGAGGCGAAATGTCGTTGCGCCGCCGCCGTTCTACACGCTCTACGGTCTGGGAACGCTGATCGCCTGATCCAGCTTTCCTGCAGCAATCTAGGACTCCAACTTGAAAGGAGGTTTCTCTGACCTCTGCCTTGCACACACGTTGGGGCACGACACGGCAAGGGAACGCCACTGGAATGGCTCGCCGCCTAGATGGTGCGTCGAACTCCTAAACTTTGGCCACCACTAGAGCACCGGAGACCCTATCACGATCGTGTCCGCCGGCCTAATACCTTCGTTCGTTTATTCGCTGAAAATCACCGCCTCAAAATAATGTGATACATTTATCTAAGATAGAAGGCTTTACATGCATAGAACATAGTGGAACATGAATTGCTCCTTATTGCTGGTTATGCCATTCTCGAGGTAAACAACTGTGTGCACACTCGAAAAAAAAAACAGTTCTGCGTTAGAGATACTCTATTGAAACTAGTAGCATTCAGAAAGAAAGATATGGCCTATCCGAGAGAACAATTTCAAGTAGTTCCTGGCACATAAATAGCACCACAGGTAGCGCCCCTCATTGGGCAAATTCACCTGAAGATGATCTAGTATTCCAGGTAAGAATATCAGAAAGAGAGAGACCTTAGCAAACGTGCAAACCAGAGTGGCTAGTTCCAGTTCTAACAAAGAGGATAATGACCGTAACTTAGTGTTGTTGTTGTGTTGGCCTGGCAGCATCTTTGCTGGTAGCTTCAACAAGTCTTACGGAAGCTGCGCCTGGGGTTTGCCCAATAATGCACCGGTGAAACTGCGTTAGCTAGTGCGTTGTTACATGATTGCCCGAGTGGCCAAATGGCCTGGGGAGCAGACCAAACGAACGGACGACTCGGAAACGGCATCGATTTTCCGTCACTTTTTGCTGTTGTTCCTATGCACACGCCACTACTTGCTTATCGCCATTGGAGGCCATGTACCCCACTGCTGCCACCACGGTGCCGGCTGCGATGCGGCCTCTGGTCGACGCAAGCTTGATCCAAGCACGCATTCCGGACACGCAAGCGGGCGGTATCCACAGAACACACTCTGTCAGGAAGTCGTCGTTTTAAACATAGCCGCCTTCCGGCAGTGATGCTGCTGCTGTCGCCGCTGCCGCTGCTGCGCACATCCGGTCGAAAGTGTGGCAACTACCCATAAGCAGATTTGTAAATGTCACAATGCTTAACAAGCCCCGTCGAACGTGTGTTTCTATGCGGCCTGCCGCGACATGTGTGTCGACGTCATGCGGCGCCACTTTTACGGCGAGCGGCAGAGGGCTTCGAGGAAACGTCTGAATGTGTCATCGCCGGTTTCGCTTGTCGCCTGTTTCGCCTGTCGTACCAATGTGCCAACATACTTATTTATTTATACATAAACACATAGATACGCACATACGTTGTTGTCTTGACTCTCTCGAAACTTGCTCGGCCTGGCGCCCCGCATCCCCGTTTTCATTTCTGCTCCCTAGTGCCTTCCTCTTACTTGATCAATTCGGTCTTCCAACTCTTTGCCCGTCGCGCTCGCATCTCTCTGAGTCACTCTCCGTTGCATTCCATCTTCCGCACAGCCATTTCTCTTGCACCCCTTTGCTCAATTTCGTGCTCTGTTTCGCTAGTTTTCTGTCGCCTTTTGCCTATGCCCATATCTTTAGCCGGCTGTTATCGGGATCCGGCTGATGGGGTGCAACACAGTTGCGCTGGATGTCTTATGCGACGTGTCCGTCCATGAACCACGTCGGCCACAACGTCGATGCGGGAATTTTTCTTCGGCAAGGCATGAGTGGCATGCGCCTTGCCCCCTTCCCCCCCCCCCCCCCCCGCTCTCTCTGTAAAGGCCAAAGCTAAGATGACGCCCAACCGTCGTCTTTCTACTCTCAGTGTCCCTCATACTCTATCTCTCAACTCGCCCATCCTCGTCATGATCTGGCGCTGATCTTCGTCTTGGTCTTAGGCCCTTGGTTTGCATCTCTTTTGGCCGTTCGTTTGCCTTTTTGCCCGTTTCTCGCCTCCGTGTCTGGCTGCGAACATCGTCGTTTGTCTCGTGTGTCTCAAGCAAGTGCTTCCTGCTTTGCCGGCTCGATTCTAGTGACATATCAGTTGCTACTCTTGCTGCTGCTGCTGACGCCACTGTTGCCGTTTGACGAAGAGAAACGTGAACTGCTGTGGTGGCTGCTTATCATTTCTGATGCGTTACAGCAACGTAGTAGCGCGCCCTTTGTGATGTGGCCTGCTTGATCAGGGCTACATACAGCCGACAGGACAAGCAGCAACAGCCTCCGTACGACGACGACGACGACGACGCGGATCAGGGACACGACAAGGAAAACGAGAACGAGAGGAGAAAGTGGAAGATATCTGGGACCTTGACGGTTCGAGGCAAAACAGAGTCAATCCAGTTCTTACATTCCCCCACCCCCTCCCGCTGTCTTCTCACTAGAAAGAACTCTTCACCCGGCCGGCGAATAACGAAGCGTGCGCCGAAGGCGCGTCTCGCCGCCAGCAGAGCTAACGGGGCGGCAACTCATGCAATTCTGACCGAGGTGGCAGTAGGGGGGGGGGGGGTACGTTAGTAGCAATGTCCAGCGGGCAGCGGCCAAAACCCCTAACGAAGCAACTGGAGGGCACATTTCGCAGGCAAAGGGAAAGCGCAGACGCAACAATGCTTTCACTACTCATATGATGTGCCGGAGGCTGCGGGCGGAGACGCGCCGTGTGTACGGAGCAGCGTTGGGGGTAGGAGTGACGAGGATTTGGAAAACGGGGGTAGGGACAACTGTTAGCCAGCTCGCCGCGCCGCCAAATAGACAAAGGGCGGGCTGGCAAGGAAGCGCTGGCCTGACGTACCAAGCGACAAGCGAGAGCAAAAGGGAAGAGAGATAAAGAGAGAGACAACGACGACGAACACCGAGAGGAGCGAATGCGATCAGCATAATTCGCTCGTCAAAGTGAGTGGCCGGTAGCTTGCTTGGATTGCACCAGCAGCATCGCCAGCGCTACCGCTGTTATGGATGCCGCTACCCCCGGCAACACTCGGCAAACGAGACGGACTAGGGAGCTGAAGGCTCCGGGAGGTGGGGCAATCGGAGGTGGGGAAAGGGAGGAAAGGGAACCTAGCCTTGGAGGTGAGTCCAGTCGTTTCTGAGGATGCGCAGCCGGAGGAGCCGTGCCGATGGTCGTCAGACGAACCGTCGTGCGAGTTGAGGACTCCCCTGGGCCGCTGTTTAGTCGTCTGACGAAGTGCAGGAGTTCACGTCGGGTTGCTGCCTGGAGAGCGAGCCGAAAAAGAAGAAAGACGGGTCCGTCTGGATGCTGAGAGCTCGGGAGGCTGCTGGCTAAGCGAGCGCCATGAAACAACAAGTTCCCAGCAAGCCATACCGGGGCCGGTGGTTTCATTACGGCTAGTCATCCTGGTGGCAAACTTAAACTTGCGGCACTCCATCAGCGTAGCCCCTATGGCTAGGACGGGGAGCTAAAGGGGGGCGAAAAGGACGCCTAATTAGAGGCAAAACAAACAGACAGGATAATGTTAAAACGTTCGCTCGGTCGGAAAATTACGATTATTAAATAGTAGGCAACGTTATAGGCAAGACGGATCCTCAAATATAGAGTATGTACAATACGTATGTATCGCACATATAAGGTGTGTTTATATGTACGATACATACGTACACACATAATTGGCTCAGCTAGGTGCGCGTGCTAATTACGTTTAGCAAGTAATGGCAGCCTATCCGCTAACACTTACGGTGGAAGCAGTACAACGTGTGCTTATAGAATAGTTAAAGCTAAGAAATGTCGAGGAAAACAAATGTTAGGAGCTGTAGGAACTTTTCTTACCTCTATGTCTCCTTCGGGAATTTGCTTGCTTTCCGTTATCGGTCAGTCGACTCTCCCCACAGCGACGTTGCAATGAAGAAAAACTCCCTGGCGTTTTTTGACACTGGCTTCCCTAGTTGTCTTCATTTTGTCCTCTCCCCCTATCTTCGTGTTCAAGACAAACGACATTGGATGAACACTAGGAGACGAAAAGACAGTGACCCTGTGCTAGACGGCAACAGAACGGGGAGACCTATGAGACAAAAACGTCACAGGTCAAAGAATGGGAAAGACACAGGGTGTCAGAACGGAAAATGGTACCCATCTAGTCGTGATGTACTCTACAGTGACGACTGTCCCCCTCGCTTAAGTGCGGCGAGAGCATCACCGTTAGAAGCTATGGTGCGGCCTGTTCACGAATATATATATATATATATATATATATATATATATATATATATATATATATATATATATATTTGCATTCAACAAGCATCCAGCAAGCGTCGTCACTTCCGCATAAAGAATCAAAGTAGTGCTCTCAGCAGGTAAGGTGATGCTCACCGTTCTTCTCTACGTCCGTGGTCCGATACTAATAAAATTCCTTAAGCAATAAAAATTTGCACATAAATAGTGACGTGTACTTTGAGACACTCTATAGTATAGGCAGCTCTATCAAGAGCTAAACAGACTGAGCTCCTCACGGTGGAAGTGATTCCGCTCTATGATAACGCAAAATAGCCAAATTAGAGCGGGATATGCTTGAGCATCCGCCCTACACTCGAGCATGTTGTCCTGTAACTTTCATCAGTTTGATCCACTAAAAGGCATCTGAAATAAAAAGGCGTCTTTTTGTTCCGACTACGAACTAAAGCACGCAGAGGAGGAGTGTTTTTTCTTACACCCGCAAAAATTTCTGGAACAGAGAATCCTCGGCTTCGTAAAGCAGTACGATAGCTAAGCTCTAGCTTCTGTAGTTACTTTTGAATGAAGACATCAACTATACCTAAAGTGTCGTTACGTACCTCTTCAGATGAACATGCATGCTTGCATTTATATACATTTATACAGAGACAGCGGTCAAAAAGCCCGTACCTAAGGATAAACAGATATTTAGATAAAGTTTTTACGTAGACCGACATGGTAAGCAGAGATATAAAATATTCTATGCGAACATTTTAATTAAATAACAATTTTGCTCACGCTGATAATTTTCTTTTGTTTGGATCCAAATCGCATTCAGGTTCGTGTTAAAAAAGTTTTATTATTTAACTAAAGGTTATTTGACCGAATTTTTTGAGCGAATACTGGTCGGTGCACCATATCTTGTCTGGATCAATCTGACTCCTCAGGTTACTACTCATAATATTAAAGTAATTCGTCTAATGGTTCGATTAGCATTCTTTCTAAGAGCACCTATTACAGTGGGGAGCGACATTCTTTTTATAGGCACCCATTTATTTCGCCTGCTTGCTAGAGAAAGAAAGCCGCGATGAGTATTTACCACCAACGCGATATTAAAGGCTAGAGCAGGCAAACCTATAGGACAGCAACATTTCAGTATGACAAAGGCATGACAACACCCCCACAAAATGCTAAATATAGCTACCGCATGGAAGCAGATGGGGCTACTAGAGTGATAAACTTACGCTCATCCACCGTACGAACAGTTACATCGTTCATAGTACGTACGTCAGATATTCGTTGACTGCTACGTTTTAATAGTTAAATTTCAAATTTATTTGTATTGGAATAATACTAGTCCGAGTTGGTGACTGAATCAGGACCAAAACAATTCAGAGAATGAGCATGAGGTTAAACCGTTCACTAAGTTCAACTGTTAATATTTACATCCTTATCTAAATCGCATAAATAAATTATAATCGTTGCAGACCAATATATATATATATATATATATATATATATATATATTGTATACCGCGTGCAGCTGGGTCGTTTTGCGTAGAATCGTGTTGACTCGTACAAAGTTGTGAGATGTTTAGCATAATTAACAACAGATCTGCTCGTTGGCGGGCTGATAACACAAGGCATTTTGACTGCGTTGAAGGGGCTCCAAAAGGCGTTGGAAACCATAGCCTCCGTGGGACTCCGAGCTCATCTGAACGGCTGAATTTCAGAAAGAATGCAGCTCAACTATTTGAAAAACGCTGCTATCCAAGGCAGCCTGCGCCTAACTTGTTTAGCGATAAAGATGAGGGTAGTAGTCCTAGATTTCATTTTCTGTTTCTCAACAATTCTCTAAGCCTGTTGCTTTAATGTACCTGGCATGCATGGAGTCTGTCCCGAAGTATACACCTACACGCAGTCTCTATAGGCGCGCTAAAGACACATTTAGCAGTATATTTATGCAACTCGAATTTAATAGATTTTGCAGTAATGAACGCTTTAAATTGCTATTTACTAACTAATAACTCAACGGGCCATCGAGATGAAAGAGAAAGACTCTTCATGGGTATAGCGTGGGACAAAAGCAATGCTAAGAGCATCTATTCGATATTCCAGTGACAGAAAGTTTAAACCCATTAGAGATATCACCGTATTCAATAATCGTGCCGCCCCGTCTATTGGCTAAAATGCTTGCTTTTCATTCCACGGTAACATAAGCAATGAGGCAACTTTTCCAGAAGCGAGCAGCGAGGACGGTGGCACCAGTAACATCGACGATAGACTGCCGCTACAGCTATCCGTGTTATATGTAGGCTTACGTGTATTATGCTAAATGATTAGATTAACAAGCTAAGCAGAAACTGGATAGCGCACTCACAAATACATTCACATACTCGGATGTCTCATGATGAACTTGAAGGATTTTATATGTACAAAGCATTGCTATAAGCAATCGCTTTCTAAAATAGCTTTTCTTCTTTCATTTGATTCATATGCGGCTTTCAATAGGCCCTGACTTCGTGTTGCCATGGTCATCGAACGCTTTCAGCCTACCGGATACCGCGTCCCGGTATGAGCTACATGACGTCCCAGCTTGGATGGACACGTATCTTAGTGTGGCAAAAGAGACATAGTGCAAACAATAAGAGACATACAGTTTGCATAACTGCAGATAGCGTTGGCTTTTTAAAAATGTATGGTGCCATTGCAAATACTGTTTAGCTTTTTTTGAAAATGTATAGCCCCATTACGCCTTCTTCAGTAGATACCACACTCAAGATGTGCGCATAAACTGACAAATCGGTCTGCCCCACAGTACTAAAATGTTGTAGATCGCGGACAAGCCAGCGGTCAGTTTACCGGTTCATTTTTGCGTTTAGGGCGAATATCTTCTTGTCAAATATGAGTCGAACAGGGCCTGATCGCAGTGTATCGGTCTCAGAGAAAATCTACGGCTTTATCGGTATGTAAGACTTATACCTGAGATCCTGGCGAACAATTCGACGAATGGTTTGCCATAAAACATCAAATGTAGAGTCAAAAGCGCGCACCAACCTACTAGAGAATCTAGTCCAAAATGTTTGCACTATCTAACCAAGTCTCTGGTTCATCACAGAACAGAGCCTATCTTGAATTTTCCGCTCTGCTGTTCAGGAATCCGGTTCTCCAATTTTTTTCCAACTGCGTGCTTGGCCTCGAATTTGTAGACTATCGTTTTTCGTCCGGCGCGAAGAGCGAGAGAAATAGCTGATCTTTGAATTTTAGTTGCTTGGTCAGCCATTTCATGCTGGTGTTCGTTTACACTTTATATGAAACAGGCTCTTGTTGAATACGGAGGGAGACGTGACTTATGGACGCATACTAAACACATTCAGGCAATCGGCCCACAAAGCCGATGTGTGTGCCAATGTTTGTTTAGATAAATGACTCGGCTCGTCATGCGTCGATTAAATATTAATTAATCCTCCTTGAGATTATTTTTTTACGTTAGCGATAGGGCGCAAAAACAAGCAATTCGGTCTTTGGTGTCAATGGCTTTGTACGGTCACGCAGCGGCCAATGTAGGTTTGCGTACAATAATAATAATACCAATTATCATAATAAAACTGGACGCGAGGATAGCCAGACAGTTATACTTGCATGTTGCGCTATTGACAAAGTTATGACAGGCATCTCTTTTGTTTAGGTCTCTTCGACGATGCATAGTGTATCTTGCCATGCTTGCGATATTGTGTGAGTGTACTGCACTCGTATTTACTTATGTGTGGTTGATGCATATATGTATGTATGTACGTACGTACGTACGTACGTACGTTTATTTGAGCGTTGGTACTAGATCGGTATGAAGACAGATAGATAGATAGATGATAATGGTGATTTCATTGAGCCATCATCGAGACGCCATCAGCAGCAATAGCAGCGGTAGGAAGCGTCACCGGCGCCTGTCGTGCTGAGGAGCATAGAGAAACCGATCGACCGACCGGCCGGGCGACATAACTGATACGAATAAGGGACCTGCGGCACCTGCCGTGCTGAGAGGAATGGAAAACCCGATCAACACGACCGCTACGATGGGGGGGGGGGGGGGGGGGCAGAGGACGTCAACGTTGGGAAGAGGGGGTGACGAGTATGTGTTTACGTCTGCGTAGAGACATATCTGTCTGTCTGCCTGTCTGCATGTATGGAGTGGGAACTGCCTGCCTGTCTGTATAGGGGGCGAAAACAGTAGATGGCCGTAGTGTTGTTGGTCGGAGTGGTCGAGTAGCAGGAATAGCGATACAAATAGTAACCGTAATAACAGTAGTAGTAGTTGTTGTTGTGTCCAGTAGTCATGTTCTAACGTTATTGTTGGACGTACGACGGGATGGGCTGGGGTATCGGGACGAAAGAGATGACGGCCAGGGCCGACTGGGGGCGAACAGAGCGACAAACGAGCCGACCGAATGTTTACGTCTCAGGCGTCTAGGCAAGAGTTGCCAGGCCAAAGCCGGCCGATGTGACATCCATCTCGTTAAGCTAATGCCGCAGCTCTGCAGTTGCAGCAGCGGCAGCTAGTATTCTCCTCCTTTTTTTCTTATTCTTCGTATTCTTCTTCTCCTCTTCTTCTTCTTCTTCTTCGTCTTCCTCTTTCTTTTCCTCTTCTTGAGCAGAATCTGGGGCGGTCCAGAGAACCGATGCAGGAGAGCCCCAGCTCTTGCCATACTTGTTTGCTTCGCGCCCTGTCGATCCGTTCGTCACTTGGCGACAACAGGCCTGGACAGTGTGGTTGACGGTTGTCGTCGCAATGTCTGTACACTACGCGCGCTCTGCTTGAGAAACCCGCACCTGGTAGTGGTGGCGGCGGCGGCGGTTGTTGTCGTTGTTTTTGTTGTTGTTGTTGTTGTTGTTCTTGTTGTAGTTGTTGTTGTTACTGTTCATGTTGTTGCCGACGATTGGCTATGTACGTTGACACCCGCGTGATCTGTTTGTCGAGTCTTATTACGACGGCAAGAAGCAGCACTCGCAGCAGCAGCAGCACCAATAACAGCAGTAGAAGTAGCACTACCACTACGACAACAACCGTTAGCAGATACTTGATGTACGTGGAGAACGAGCGAGACAGAGTGAGAGAGGAAAGTCACGGCAAATCGCCACGTAGCATCACTGGCTACTGTAGATGGTGGATGGCTGGCTGGCTGGCTGCCACTTACACTAGTGTGTGCGGGCGGGCAGCCAATCCACAATGCGGATTTTGCCTGCATCCCACTCTCCGACGACGGGCCGAGACGATAGAGGCGAGGAAGAACTTGAAGGTGGTGGTGGTGGTGGTGGCAGCAGCAGCTGAGAAGAAAGAAAGGAAGAGAAGGAATAGGGCAAATAGGTGGAATAGGCCCCCTCCTAGTGTCCAAGCCCGTGGCCGCCAAGCCAAACTCTTCCTCCTTTGTCCTCTGGTCCCATTCGAAGCGGTGGATGGATAAGCGCGATCCGCTCATGGCCCGCTACTGCGGTTGCTTGTTGGCTGAGTCCCATGAGGCTGACGAGGAGGCACTGGCCGCCGTCTAGCCGCTATACGCCGCTGACTTGATCATTGGATGAATGCATTATTGGAGATTAATGAAAAGCTCGCTGCTGCGGTCCACCGAGCGGAGAAATGGGATGCGCCTTTGGTGTGATTGCAGTATGCGCGCGCACGCAGGAATAAAGAAGCTAGAGCAAAGCCGCCACGTCGAGGCTTCCCGCGGCGGCTGTAGCTGGCTCGGGAGCTCCCGTCCCCCTCCCCCCTCCTCCCTTCTTTGTTGATCGAGCCTTCGAACGCCGGAGAGAGCCTTGGAGTCACTTGACGGGAGGCTTCCCGTCGCTGCATCCGATACAGTGGCATCCATTCGACGACGTTGATTGAAAGCGAGAAATTGAGAAATAACATTCCATATACGCTCGACTTTTCTACGCGTTCGATTGCTAAAACTTGCGTTACGGTAACGTACCAACGCGTCGACGAATTAAAGCAATACTTTCTTAAGGCGCCATCGCGAATAGTGTAACGAGTACTGTACAGGCTAATGTAATGCAGTTAGCCGAAACCCTAGGCGAACGGCCAAAGGTACCGGCTACATGCCTCGGGAATAATACCGTCTCCCAAAAAAATTCTGCCACATCCTCACCAGTAATTCAAGAAAAGAGCTACCCCCGGTTCTGACGTCTATGCATTAACATATATAAAACAGGCGTCTTCTGTTTTTTGATATAAAGAGCCACCACACGTGGAACCAAAATTAGTGATAAGCAAGATGCGTGCCAAAAAAGAGCTATTGCGGGGCGGAACAACCTGCAATGGCGTGGCTCAGTCAAAAGACTCAATCAAGTCTCATAGCTTGCAGTAACGGAATAGGCGCCACCGGGCCGCGAACGACTACTACTACTACTGCTACTACAAATTGCTATCTAGATAGCAAAAGAGGTATGGACATAGGTGTGTATCGCGTGGCAAGAAATGAAAGGTGGTACGGTGCCCGCCGACTGGCTCATTACCTACTCGAGTGCCGGCCACTCATCGAGGTCGTTGGCTAAATAAATCATCAGCGTGTCATCAGTCGAGCGCTTGTAAGGAATAGGCTAGAGAGGCGCATACACCCGACCGGCCAGGCAGAATACACAACGACATACATTAGAGGTGAATACAGAGCGACAAACATCCCTATTTATATACCTCCACCTTTGGGTTCTGTGGGCTTACACTCTTCACGAAGCTCTCTGTACACTGAGCATAAACAGACAAAAACATACACGGAATATAAACAGATACGAAAATAATGCGCCGAGAGTCTCAGCAGCACCAGCAAAAACGTGTGCTCGTTCGTTAGATTCGAATCATCCATTGGATTGGGTTACTGGACGGCGTCTGTCGATCATCATCATCATCATGATGACCTGTGCCGCCCTGTCCTGTTTGATACCTAAAGCATAATGAAACAGCTGAACTAAATAAGGTCTATAGCACTGCAGACATTCAGCGCAGTATTGCCACAACTATTAAGTTTGACGCGCCTATGAGCGGTTTATTAGGAGAGACCTACTATGGTTGACGGTGGCACACAATGCCCACAGTCGCAGTAAAAGCTGGGGTCATAACAGATCTACTAGGTGGCGATCCTCGTTTAAGCTGGGGGTTGTTGCGTTGTCATAGTGTCTGACGAAATTTCAACGGGTTTCAGAAACGTTATTTTTTGTCCGAATTTGTATTATGAATGCCTGTTTAAATCAATATCTAGAGGTTTGAAATACTCTTCTAGTCAACCTCTGCTAGTAGATACGTCTTTGTATCGCATTCGGTTAACGTCAATATAGTAGCACTTCGTTTAAGTGTTCCATGCTGCGAGATTATTTCTAAGCAACTTTCTACCGTCTTTCCGATGAAGGATAGATGAGAAGACAAGTTTCTTGGAGCTTTAGAGTAGCGCCCGACAATGGCTTTGTCATTATACTGCGAGGGGTTTCGATTTCGTTTGTTTCCAGGTACCTTCAGATCGACGATTATTCTACAAATAGCAGCAGCCCAAACCGAAGCAACAACATCAGGAGGTGAAAAATAAAATGCCAGTAATAATCTTTATAACAACAATTAGTAACAACGTTCATCAACGACATCAATAATGGTTATAACAGGACAGCATAACGGCTCTCACATAGCCAGAAGTATAGGCAAGAAGATTAGCGTAGGCAACAGCGGAGGCCATTACCAATGACAGCGCGGATACATTGTGTTTTTGTTAAGTATTATTATGGAGTGGGAAGGGGTAAATTATATATATATATATATATATATATATATATATATATATATAAATATAACTTATTAAGACATCTGTGCTGCCCGCCAAGTAAAGTCAATTTCGGTATTCGCCTTGTCTAGCTTGAGAACAATTAAAACCAGTTTAGGAGTGGTCGGTCCAGGTCTCAGCATGCAAAGCAATAGTAACAGCAAAACATCAACAACAGCAGCAGTAACAACAACAAACAGCAACACGTATCATCAAAAGCACGAACAAACAACCCCAACAACAACACCACTACCGTCCGTTTAGAACAGCAACGACAAGCAACGGTATCGTTCAAGGAAGAAGACGAAGAAGAAGAAGAAGGCCAAGATTTTATCAAAATGGCATCAGTGGCTCGTCAGTTCGTGGTACACGTCTACGCCGTCATCCGGCTGTCGGTGGCAAAGACTCAAGCTACTCAGCCAGTCGGCGGGGATGGGGAAAGAGCGAGGCACGGTTTCGGTCGAGATAGATCAGTGTGTAGATGACGCAGCACGGTAGGCTCCCTTCCGTTATCGCGCTTCTGGACGCCAACGACTACAAAGACAGCAGATGATTCGAATTGGGACCTCTCTAAGAGTAGACGATCGGGTACGTAAACAGCTGCAGCTGAGGAGAGTCGAATCGAAATCGAATGTTAACAAGGCGCCGACGGCGGCTGCTGGTACGGCTACTTCTACTATTACTACTACAACTAAACTACAACTACTTCAACGGCTACTAGACAGATGGATCGGATCGAGACGCACAGTGGTAACGGACACCAGAAGGAGATGAAAGCAGCAAAAAAGAAAACCAGCCGGGGCGCGCGGGGGGTGTCGGAACCAGTGCTGGTGGTTTCATAGAGGCAGGATACAGGAGACACGTCTTAGATTGACGGGAAGGAAGTATCGTAGGCAGGCAGACAGACAAATAGACCGACAGCTTGATGGCGGCCGGTCAGCCAGAGTTGAGGACTCGTCCGCGCTTGAAGTCCTGATAGGTGGAGCAGACGAGGCCTATTGAGTAGTAAGGGGAATTGTAAAATGGAGATGACTATACGAAGAGGGCAGGACAGAAGATAGTGCACACGCAAACATAGAAATAACAATATATATATATATATATATATATATATATATATTGTATATAAGGCAAGGAAACGACGGGAGCGAGAGAGAGGTAGAGAGGCTGTAAGGAGGATATGGGGAGATCATGGCGACACGGTAGAGGTATGTGGGCAGTAAGGACAGCTGGCCAGTCTAGCCCGCTCTGCGTTATTTCACGTTTCTTGACTTCGGCTTCGGCAGAGTCCCTGGTCTGATCTGGCCGTCAGAGGAACGTGTGATACGCTGTAGTTCGGGCCCTGCCTAAAACCGTCTTCTATGCGTGTTTCCTCCGTCAGAAGCTGCCTGTGAGTTTACCGTTGGAAGACCCAGAAAACGGTGGACTAGCACACTCAGTTAATGAGCGTTGGTTGGCAGAACGTTGGTTTTAGCCACGCTCACGAAAAACAACGGCAGGAGAAGCGGCTCTCTCTGGCATGGTATCAATTTCTCAGAACTTGTTATTGGCTATTTCAGTGAACAATGTCACTGTTGACAGACAGACGACAAACATTTTACCAGACACCTGGCTCGGCATTTAAATATGAGACACCTGCGAATCGGATGGAAGTGACTAAACCAAGATCGCATAATCGAGCGTTTTAATCGAGTTTTCTCCTTCATAAGATTTGAAATAGGACGTATCGCTTCAACAACAACTGATCGTGTTTTAAATCTAACATAATTGTTTTTCAGTCGCCCATATTTATTTATAATACAAGAACAAAAAATAATTTATTATTCCAGTTAAGTGCATGTTCTACAAGTTAAATATGAATATGATGAAAAGTGCTTAAACGGTAAGTTGAGCAAGTTTTTTACAATGTCAGCAGGTGCACCTCGGGGAAGCTGACTCTTATGCACACTGCGTCTTCCATGCGTGCATTGCGTGGCACATAATTAAGTGGCGAATTTAGTGTTGGGCATCCTTCCACGAGTTGCTAATTGCTTGCGCGCTATAGATGTCCATGTCAACTTGACACGCTTTTGGCACTCGCGGGTTAGCCACAGATTAATGAGGTGCTTGGAGTCCTCTCTGAAAAGTGGGGTGCCTCAAGCCAGATACATTAATCGAGTTGCGGATCAATTAATAAGTAGATCAATTAATAATTTCCTCTATACGTCTGCCGAGGTGCCGCTTAGTGTGAGTTTCAAACCCAAATATGAAATTTTCTAGACGGCGCTACAATGTTGATGACTGAATGTGTGCCGTAAGGTACCTTCAGATCGACGATTATTCTACAAATAGCAGCAGCCCAAACCGAAGCAACAACATCAGGAGGTGAAAAATAAAATGCCAGTAATAATCTTTATAACAACAATTAGTAACAACGTTCATCAACGACATCAATAATGGTTATAACAGGACAGCATAACGGCTCTCACATAGCCAGAAGTATAGGCAAGAAGATTAGCGTAGGCAACAGCGGAGGCCATTACCAATGACAGCGCGGATACATTGTGTTTTTGTTAAGTATTATTATGGAGTGGGAAGGGGTAAATTATATATATATATATATATATATATATATAAATATAACTTATTAAGACATCTGTGCTGCCCGCCAAGTAAAGTCAATTTCGGTATTCGCCTTGTCTAGCTTGAGAACAATTAAAACCAGTTTAGGAGTGGTCGGTCCAGGTCTCAGCATGCAAAGCAATAGTAACAGCAAAACATCAACAACAGCAGCAGTAACAACAACAAACAGCAACACGTATCATCAAAAGCACGAACAAACAACCCCAACAACAACACCACTACCGTCCGTTTAGAACAGCAACGACAAGCAACGGTATCGTTCAAGGAAGAAGACGAAGAAGAAGAAGAAGGCCAAGATTTTATCAAAATGGCATCAGTGGCTCGTCAGTTCGTGGTACACGTCTACGCCGTCATCCGGCTGTCGGTGGCAAAGACTCAAGCTACTCAGCCAGTCGGCGGGGATGGGGAAAGAGCGAGGCACGGTTTCGGTCGAGATAGATCAGTGTGTAGATGACGCAGCACGGTAGGCTCCCTTCCGTTATCGCGCTTCTGGACGCCAACGACTACAAAGACAGCAGATGATTCGAATTGGGACCTCTCTAAGAGTAGACGATCGGGTACGTAAACAGCTGCAGCTGAGGAGAGTCGAATCGAAATCGAATGTTAACAAGGCGCCGACGGCGGCTGCTGGTACGGCTACTTCTACTATTACTACTACAACTAAACTACAACTACTTCAACGGCTACTAGACAGATGGATCGGATCGAGACGCACAGTGGTAACGGACACCAGAAGGAGATGAAAGCAGCAAAAAAGAAAACCAGCCGGGGCGCGCGGGGGGTGTCGGAACCAGTGCTGGTGGTTTCATAGAGGCAGGATACAGGAGACACGTCTTAGATTGACGGGAAGGAAGTATCGTAGGCAGGCAGACAGACAAATAGACCGACAGCTTGATGGCGGCCGGTCAGCCAGAGTTGAGGACTCGTCCGCGCTTGAAGTCCTGATAGGTGGAGCAGACGAGGCCTATTGAGTAGTAAGGGGAATTGTAAAATGGAGATGACTATACGAAGAGGGCAGGACAGAAGATAGTGCACACGCAAACATAGAAATAACAATATATATATATATATATATATATATATATATATATATATATATATATATATATATATATATATATATATATTGTATATAAGGCAAGGAAACGACGGGAGCGAGAGAGAGGTAGAGAGGCTGTAAGGAGGATATGGGGAGATCATGGCGACACGGTAGAGGTATGTGGGCAGTAAGGACAGCTGGCCAGTCTAGCCCGCTCTGCGTTATTTCACGTTTCTTGACTTCGGCTTCGGCAGAGTCCCTGGTCTGATCTGGCCGTCAGAGGAACGTGTGAGCGTGAGTGCTTCTAGAGGAGGCAACTCCGAAACAACCCTTGACCACTCCGTGCTGTGCTTGGGTCTATCTCTCTCCCTCGGACTCTCTTATGACTTGTACCATTAATAGGACTTTGGGCTTTAGCGTCGCTGAAAAGATAGAGCGGAAAGCTCGAACAGCGAAGGAACAGTGTAGGAAGCAAGCGTGAGGGGGAGCGAGTGAGATGGGGCAGGAGGAAACGACGGTGGCCAGGGGGTTGAAGGACCCAAGAGGGATGGGACGAGATGACACGGCCCGGTGGCGGGGAATCTTTGGCGCTAGGGCGTCGGGGACTGGCTGCCATCGCCGTACCCTAATTGAGACGACTGATCTGGTTCCCGTTGCTTCTTCTCCTCCTCCTGCTCCTGCAAGCCTCAGAGCAACAATGCTGCGGATCATTCAACGCGTTGGCCGCTTTCTGCTCGAAGCAATGAACGCTCACCGCTAACTGTGCCGTCCCGCTCGCCGCTGCTTGCAGTCGACGACTGCTGCTGCTGCCTGTGGACAACGATCAACTGGGGCTGCGGAACCGTTAGCAGCCAAAAGTAGAGGGCCAATTATCACTTGTGCTTCTGTTGGGCTGGCCTCTTTCGGGCCTAGCGTGTGAGCGCACTTGTCGATTGGTGCGGTAGCAAAAGCTGCAGCAGCAGGGCGCTTCTCCGCCTGCGCGGGGCTTTCCCCTTCGAATTATCCACTCACTGGGTGGGCGGCCCACTGCTTCTGCTGAAACTGCCGCCACCACCACCGCGCCAGCTTCTGCTGCTGCTAACTAAGTGCTGATAGATAGAGCCTATGAGAGATGAAGAGCCCATTCCCATCGAGATGATTCGAAATGAAGGCAATCACAATTGAAGGAGAATGGGGCATGTAAAAGACGACAGGGAACAAGGCACCGAGACTACAGCCTCATACACAGCGTGGACCAACTAGATGGACTAGGACTTGCCGGCACTTGCTGGCCGGCATTGGCATACACTACTTCGTCTGTCACTATGCATGATGTTCTCAAAAGGGTCACTGGGGCGTGAATCCATTTAATTTTGTTGTTCCATCTCCATTTGGCGGCAGCTAATATCCAGTTCCAATGAAGGGCTGTTCTCGGACAGTCCTCGCACGCCCTAGATTGGGCCGATTATCTGCTCGAGGTGTCACCCTCCCTCGTATTCCCTCCCTGTGTTGAAGTCGATACAGGAAACACTGCCAAGGGTAGACAAGTTTAGCAAAAATCAATCTAACAAAACAGCTCAAACTCCGTACCGACAAAAAAGTATATTATTGGCGTCAGTCTGGTGTTACTACAGTGAGTCAAAAGCACACTTTGTAGTAATCTTTGTATGACTTATCTCAGAAAGGTCGTTTTTTAATGTAAAAAAAACAAATGCTGACGTTGTGGAGCAATTCTTATCATCTTTGAACAGCTCTGACGAGCCGGCCCTCTTTTAGGTTTATAACCAAGGTTATTCAGTGGGTGTTTTCTTTTGCACAAAAAACCTATTTATGTAATTTTTAGTTTGGACCTAACAAATATTTATGAAACGCACCGAACAAGGAAGGTTTTGCTTTCTGTACGTACCGAGTGTATTTGCCGGTCCTTTTTTGAGAAAGGGGGCTTTCTATCTTCAGTGACTAGTGTTTGCGTCAAGAGGACAGAAAAACCAGAGTATATAGCACATGCTGCCAGAACTCTACACTGAAACAAACAATTTAACTGGATGTTGCCGTCGTCGCTGCCCTCTTTGCTGTTAGGGCTCCAACCGGGGCTTAGTTGGAACTGACTGCAGTGTGCCCTAACGTCGAATAAAATACCTGAAAAAGAGCTCTATAATTTTACTGCAATTAAGAATAGTAACGAGAACGCTATTAGAAAATCAGCACGGTTCTTGAGTCCGACACACAGATCCACAGATTCAGCAATGTGCTGAACGTATCTTTGATACAAAGAAATGCGCTGTAAGGAGCCGGTCGCATTGTCTGGCCTCCCATTAGATATCAAAAACGCGTTTAACACGCTTTCGTGGGACGCCATAAAAAGCACTTGTATACAAAATCGTTTACAACGTATCCAAGCGTCGTACCTAAAAGACCGAGCATCTGCTCACGAAGCCAAGCCATGGCGTCACAGTCGGGGTCACTAGGGATCCGTACTGGGACCAACCCTACGAAATATAACTTTAGATTGGGTAATTGGAGGTACTTACATCTATCAAGAGTCTATTCCGCCGCCTACGTAGAAGAGTTGGCCCTGGTCGCCACTATCTGTAACGGAAGCTTCACATAACAGAACCAATCATGAACGAAATCTATTTTAAACGGTCTAAAAGCGCCTTCCACAAAATTTAAATTTACGCCTACAAGGGCACCCCATAACATCTCGATGTGCGCTATGAAAAAAAATGCTGCCAATGCCTCTACAGAGGTGCAAAAAATCTTCCGCAAACTAGGGGAGCAACCGACTCTCGGCGCCGTCTGTTAGCATCATGCCGCACCCTTACGAAACCGCACGACTATCAGGGCGCCTTATGGCACTCAACAGTGCACGAGCAAATCGCACGGAATCCATAGCAGTTATCGAGTCCCGTTTAGATAGATTTCCTGGAACCAAAAAACGCAAAAAGCTAGCTTAAAGATGTTCTTAAGTTAACCCCGAGATGAAGACCATTAATCAGCAGAAACGTTAAGCAAGTGGAACCAACAATGAGGAGGAATTCAGGTATTGCTGCATATATGCAACTCAGGAGAGGTTAACGATATTAAGCATTGCCTCGATCCTTGTGCTTTTTCTAACAACAACAATTCAGTTTTGTTTATTTCACTCAAATTGCGTATAATATACAGTTCATGGAATATCCTTCTTCTGACGCTTCTGGCGAGAGAAGTAATGCAACGATTTTTGCTCCAGAGCTGTGCATTGTGTTGTGCCTTTTCCAACACTGAGCAAAGACTACTGTCTCGGAATCTAAGACTGAGAAATCCCCTAACATGCCAAACGTTGTAGAGGTGTTCTTCAAGAAACTGGTATATCGAAAAATGTTTACAAAATTTGTTTCGGAAGTGAAAAAAGCGGTGCACAAAGTCGAACAGCCCTAATGGAAGGTTTGTAGTGGCCAGATGAAGTAATCTCGAGAAGACAAAACTGCAGCCACTCCCGACATGGGACAAAGAGGACGACTGGATTTTGGTTCGTTTGTAAATCCTACACTACTGTGGCTGGAACAACTACAGGGGTACATTACGCATTTTATCAGTTGATTTACATATATATATATATATATATATATATATATATATATATGCCGTGTAAGGCGGACAACCACTCATTTTAATACTTTAGCGCCCTAAGCCTCGCTCGATAAATATCGTCGTAGGATGGATTAGTGCAGACAGTCTCGATCCCTCGAGCGGTAGGGCCAAACCGATTAGAAGCAGGCTTCGTTCGGAAGGGGGTTGGGGGCGCCGGTACATTCTAAAATATTTCTTGTGGATAATTCTTGTGGGTAAACAGACTTAATGTAGTTAGTAGACTCTGTTGTTACTTTTCCCCTGCCACTTTAGTACGTGTCTATTGTAGACCACGAAGTCATATGAATATAAATGTTGCCGTCTTGTTTTCCTCGCTCTCCGACAAATCTGCATTCAACGTACCTCGAGGTGGCTGTCGGGAAACTTAAAAATGTTTTGTTGTTGTATATCAAAACCCTCAAGCTTTTCGTAGCAATTGTCATCTGTCGGGACACAAGCGACGAAGGCTTGGCTAGTGTTGTAAGGGATGCAAGAGCGGTCAACGCAATTTAATAGGTATTATTATTATTATTTATGTTAGCGTCGATGTAAAGGTTTCTGCAGGTCGTTCAACAAGCTGCCCGTTGTTATGTTTTAGACATCCTCACTTGGCCGTGTCTGTTTTCACTAGCATAGCCGTAGCATCATTTCTTGTATCATTTAAGCTCTGGCGTACCTTGGCGTTCCACGAGTGGAATTCGTTATTTCTACCACTGCCGCAGCCGCTTCCGCTGCTGCAACGCTGGTACTTAGGTCTCCGCGTATTGCAGCGCTCGTAAACAGGTCCACGGCCCTTCGGTCGATCGCGACGCTGTAGGCCGCCGCCCAGGCAGACGGTTGAGGAGTGGTACGTACAAATGGCTAATTTAATGAGCAGCAGTTAGTCGTCTGTCTCTCAACTCCTCCCCCCACCTCCATCCTGCTCTCCTTCGTCCATCGAACACTACACGTAGTGAAGACTTAGAACCCCTGTAGCGTCGCAAAACGGCTCGTTTGCCGCCTGACCTTTCATCCCGCGTCTCCATTTTCCCTCCATTTGCCGCTGCCCCCTTGTATGATGATACACAACAGCCGTAGACGGGCGAAAAGGGCAAACGAACACAGGGTCTCGCCCAGCCTAGCGGCAAGACAACGCAACGACATCTGCAGATCCCGCATGGGCGTCTCGAAAACACGCTGCTACAGACGGCACCGACCACCGCTGCTCGAAATCTACAGTGGCCGCATCCTATACAACTGGCTCTGCCAATACCTATACAAGCAAGTTTCTGTCGCACGGATAGTTAGTATCGTGTTTGAGCACACGATCGCTAAATCAAATGGGTCAGCAGTCACTCAGTTAGTTTGTTACATAGACAGACAGGCAGGCCGTTTAACCAGTAAGTGGACGCAAGAGAACAAGGATAACAAAACGAGGTACACGACGAAGAAGAGTAGAAAAAGAAGAAGATGGAGCAGAAGAAGAAGAAGAAGAGGAAAAAGGTGGCGGCAGGCGGTGGTAACAGTCGAGTCGAATGTGGAGCGACCGCCGACGTCGGACGGCCGAACAGCTCGAACGAAGACGATACTATTGGGCGACGGCGAGCAGAAGCAGGCCGCACCCAGCCAGTCAGTTAGCTTGCTAGCCAGCCAGCCATCCGCTGAAGGTTCGACCGAAGAATGGGAGAGGATATTCTTGCAAGCGTATATAATTAAATTAATTAATTTCAGACCGTACGAATACATCCGGCAAGCCAAACGAGCCCAACCGCGTGGGATGGTTGTGTCTTCTACAGCCCCCTGCCTACTACTACTCCTTCTTCTTCCCCTTCGCCCATACATATGCACGGTTGACTAGCTTGCTTGCGACCCGTGCGCAGATCGACAACTGGCTGACTGCTTCCGCCGACAGCCGGACTCCCGAATTCCCCAGGTACCCCCCTGTACCGTTCCCCTTTTTCCAAACTCCCAAAGCTTCCCAATATTCCATCCGTCAGATATCTCTCTCTCTCTCTCTCTCTCTTGCTATATATATATATATATATATATATATATATATATATATATATAGAAAGAGAGAGAGAGAGAGAGAGAGAGATAGAGTCTACCCGCGCCCGGCCACAGAGGAGTGAGTACCCCGTGAAGGTTTTCGTCATCGTCTTGCCTTATTTGATTGTACGATCGCTAGCTTACGCTGCCGACTCGAGCGCATTCGAAAGCAGGTGCTGCTGTGCGACACATGGTCGAACATGGCGCTAGTGTCTGATTATGCTCACTACGTATTGACAGTGGGCAAGCGGTAGGGCAACCACTCATCAACGCAAACATGTTACGCTCGTAATGAGTCTGTGCAATACAGCATTAGCTATGACGACAATGGTTCCCTGCTCCTGTCCGATTGTGGTCAGAATGTAGACGTTACTGCAATTAGGCCGATACGTTTTCAGCATAAGTGTGTTCCGTTTTGACTCTTGTATATATAAATATATATAGCCTATTGGTATCTCAGTTGCTCGGCACTGAAAGAATAGCTTTTCCGCGCTATACATTTGTATGTATATATATATGATGATGATGAAATACATAGCTTTAATCATGAGTACTTGCAAATACACTTGAAAGCATACAGCCTCTGTATTGCGAAGGTTGCCCAGTGGCTTAAACGAAAAAAAAAATAATAATAATAATATTAAATAATAATTTATTATTATTTATTATTATCATTCAGTTATTACAATTGTGGGGTATGAACGTTTATGCCAGGTTTATCCTGCTCCGGTCGCTTTCTATCAGTTCATGGAGCCTATGATGGAAGCCACATTTCCTCTACAAACGGCCAAAGACATCATCTGTCTCAAAAACATGGCCTCGCGTCGATCGCCCGTAACTTCTGCTATGCGTTTTACGAAATCGTTCAGGATTTTCGTTGTACCTGAGCTGATGGGGCCGAAGGTCTCTAATGTAGTATGATGATGATGGGTACAAAGTGGTAGCTTCTAGATAGCTCGAGATACTTCCTTCGTTTTTCAGAATCCGCGCTTTGCTACCCATCCCGATTCAACGGCGCTGTGGTGTAAATACGATAAGGCCGCCGTGCATGAAACCGTTACATCCCATACAAGGCTTTTTCCGTGTGACCACAGCGGGATGGTGACCCCGTCAGGCCGCAGCTCACTGCTGCCATTAAGACCATTCGGCTCGGGCATAGATGGTATCCCTGCCCTTCTAAGAGCTCTTCTAACTATGGCGTTAGGTTCAGTGTGTCTTGTAATAACAATAATAATAATAATAATAATATAGAACACGTGTATAGTAATTTAATTAATCAAATAACACACATTTTAGGAGAACGACAATTCAATAACAAAAATAGATGTAATTCGCGGAAATTAAATAATAGTGCAGTAACTTTAAGTAGAGTGAAGGCAATCAGAGGTAAAACTGATATCGTTAACAAGAGGGGACGCCGACAAAAATGAAAACCACAAAGAAGAAACAAACTTTCTAAGGTTTCTCTTGAAGGCCGAAGGATCGGGAATGGCGGCAATGGCGGAAAGAATTCCATTCCAAACAATGAATGAGTAATGACGTAGTCCATTCTCAAGAAGGCGTCTTGGCAGAAGAGTAATGGCGATGTAAGGTCGTCTGTTTCGGAAGGGGTATAGTGCAGCAATAGAAGGTATGGTCTGGAAAAGGTCGCCAGCCTCTATACGATTGTTGGTGATTTTGTGAACAAAAATGGCAGCCCGTAAAACATATCCGCTACTTCACATTAAAACAACCGTACTCTTTAAGCAGGAAGCCGACTGATCTGGGTCGCAGACCAAATATAGCACGAAGAGCTTTGTTTTGCAGAGACTGAAGTGATACAATGACACTTTGGTATGTCTCACTCCAGCCCACACTATAGTAGTAAAAATGAGGCTCTACTAGCGCCTTATACACCAAGACGAGAATAGAGACTCAAAGCCCATAAAGCCGAAGATGGGCAAGTGCAACAACAGCAGGTGCAAATTTATGTTGAAGTATGTTTGCGTGGCTATTTTACGTCATACGTGTATTGAACACTAAGCCCAGGCAGGTGGTATTTGGAGACAGCTCTAGTAGAGTACCATCCATAATTAAGTCGCCCCTGGAAAAGGTTATGGGAGAGTGGGACGTCCGGAAAAGTACAACCTGGGTTTTTGTGGCGTTGCTCCTCATGCGAAGGTTGCGAAAAGCATCACAGAGAACTGCTAATGCTTCGTTCGCCATATCAAAATCAGCCCGCAGGTTATCTTAGGATAAGTGGACACGCAGAGTGCAGTCATCAAAATAAAATACTGCACGTATACTGGAGAACCTATCTAGACCTCGTATAGCTTTATTGATATAAAGTATAAACAGGAAAGGCTCCATTACAGATCCCTGAGGTATACCAAGGCGCATAGGGAACTGACCGGAAGAGGCCGATTGGCCAGTGACGGTAATTACTCGATCCTAAAAATACGACCAAAACCAAGAACAACCACTAGTACTAAAGCCTAGGAATCGAGGGAGTAAGATCAGAATTTCGGAATCGGCACAGTGTATATATAGGTTTTTCGATTGTAGATAAAAATATGTACTAAACAAGAGTTTACAGCATAGGCCTTCTTTATATATAAGAAGTCTAACGTTGTAAATTTTGTAATGAGTTTGAACTAAATCAAACACAGCTAATTCTATTGATCTTTAGCCATCAGCTAAGCTATTAATCATAATTATTATTATGATTATATCATAATCCAAGCATCTTATAACGGGCTATAACGGTCCTGTTTTCAGTGCGTAGTTAAAAAATATATCCTTAACACGTGTTGTTGGAGCACGGATGGCTGACTGGCTCTTATGCGCTACGCTTTCTCGTACCTCTATGCTAACTGCACACAACGATATGACGATGTGGACACATTGTCTCCTACAAACACAGAAAGCGATATAGAAGTAATCAACTTGAATTCATTTATCGTTTGTGCCTGAACGGCTCCTTGGGCTGCGCGAGGTTTCGGACAGGCACGCACCAGCCAAAGAAAAAGTTAGCTAAATGCACAAAGAAATGCATAGAGACTGGCGGCAGTTGCCTGCTTAAACGCGACAGCAGCAGCAGCAGCAACATCAGTGTACGAACGGTACGGTTGCGTGGTACTACTCAAAATAATGAACGCGCCAACGGGTGCAAAAATGAGAGCCGCAGTAAGAAGGGCTCGGGCATAGGAGGGCTGCGGTGAGGGCCAGAGAGGGAAACATGTGGAATGCAGCGCGTTCGATGATCAGGTGACTAGCATGGTGGCTGGTGGGAAAGGAATAGGAAGGGTACGTGGTGGAGCAAAAGGAATGACGAATTAGGAGGATGCTTCTGCCAGAAAAAGAGGACTCAGCAGAAAAGCACGGTAGACGGCACGAGGTGTGTTCAGTCAGAACGCGAGTCGCAAGGAAATCACAAACTGGAATAAGTATGAAATGCGAGCGCTGTGAAGTGATTCGGAGCAGCAGCTCTAGATTAATAGTTAGACAAGTACGTATACAAGTACGCACGCACGCACGCATTGCGAAACGCACGCAAATACGCAATTCAAACATCATGTGCCCGCCAACCAAGTACCGATGTGCCCACCTTCTCCGCTCTCAGGCATGCGGAAACCGAGACGGCTGCAGCCCGGTATCTCGACGTTGACGCAACCAGGCGAGCAGTTGGAAGCGTGCTCGACGCAGCGCCGACTCGTAGTAATTAATCTCCTATCTTAAGTCTTTCTTCTTGTCGACAGAACCGGCGGCTGTCGTACACGCAACAGAACTCGAATGAACAGTGTTGAGTTTCAGTGCTGGCCGTTCATGGGGCGTAGACAATCTCTGGTACATACGTATCAACAATTACCCAAAAAGGCCATTGTCATCCTTCCCCCTTTGCCATTGTCACCGCCAACATCTACCAGCCGCGACCATCACGCAGCCTGGGCTACGGGCTCTACAAGCTTGCCTATAAACAGGTCGAGATCGTTGATAGTCTCAAATGCGTTCTACAGGTGACAGAGCGCAGAAAAGAGAGAACAAATATTATTGTCCTGTTGCACACCGTAGTGGGGGCCTAGATTTTTTGGTAGCGGGAACTAAAGGTGCTTGTGCTGTCAATTGAGAACGCTATCATTGCCTTTATTTCCGTATATATATATATATATATATATATATATATATATATATATATATATATATATATATATATATATATATATATATATATATATATATATATACATATACATATATATGATGACGAGAGAAAAGCGCGCAAGATAGATGGCTATTTGTTTCCTGGGCCTTCACGTCTAGCTTCAATTTCCATATCATTTTTCATTAGACAAAGACGCTTGACTCTATGGCGTAACGCCTCGTCTTGGCAATCCGGCATGCAAATGTGGCAGCGGTTTCGGATACAACAATGGCTGTGAGTGGGGAAAAATGTTCATAACAAAACCGAGATGAAAGCCTCGCCAAGCAGTGGAAGAAAACGGCGGCGATTCTGCCTATTCAACTCCCTTCGTTTCCCATGCAAAATATTTGTATAAGGACACAAGTATAAGGACGAAATTATTTGCCAAAATTGCAAACACAAAACATGCAACGGCCAATCAATGCGATCTGTAAATCGGTCACACATAGGTGGTTACGTATCTAGGGATGGGTATAGGAAATGGCCAAGAGATGCGGGAAGATGAAACTAGACGAGCTAATATCGCCCATCTACCGAGAGAGTCGTGTAGCTCAGCACGGAGAGTCGTGTTGTCAAAACTGAGGTGGCAGATGACAGCGAACCTGCCAGATTCTACAGTCCTTCAGGCAGCAGCTCCAGACAGCTCGACACACCCAGCCCCTCAATTTATTCGCAAGCAGCCTACTTCTAATTTCGGTGCGGCCTCGTTTCTTCGTCCTGGCTTTGCAAATGTCGACAGCGATACCATGACGACGACGATAGCGACGACTACAAAGGAATTCAACTTATCATTGCAAATTCTCGTGTCGCTCTTGTCTTCTACCTCCCTCCCTCGCACGCTCTCTCTCTCTCTCCCTGTCAGGTTCTGTACTTTCTTTCATTGCCCCTATCTCTCTCTCTCTCTCTTTCTCTCCCACCTGGGCATTTTTCGCAGCGCACCGGTGAGGTATTCACTGAGTCGTGATTCATAATTCCCTCGGCATATACCCTCGGGCGCAACGCACGCCAATAAGATGCCAGCCAGCATGCAGCGTGGGGGACTCCCAGGCTGCTTCAAAGCCAGGCCGAGCCTTCGGAGCATCTCAACGAACTGCTGCAGCTTTTGCAGTAGCAGCAGCAACGGCGCAGAACACATGGTAATAACTGTGGTATCATAGAGCTCGCTTTCTTACACTGATGATAGTAGTCGTCATGTTTGTGATATTAGCAATGATGCCGCGTATCGCCGTTCCAGGAGTAGTAGTAGCAGTAGTAGTAATTGTAGCGAAACATTTCACGACGTCAGCTTTGTCGTTCCACAGTGACGTATCTATGTTGTACACCCACTCGTTCTTCTCCTTTGAAGCTTAGCCGATGTTCCGATCCTCCCCCCCGGGATCGGGTTGTCCATCCGTGTACCCCAACCGAGCACTTCGTAAAAACAAGTAAAGACAAGACCGTCATAGCGTCGAGACACAACCTACTCCATAGACGAGAGCAGGCAGTAGTAAGGAATTACGGGTGGTCGTGCCCCTTGAGACAAACTGAGTTTGAATTCGTTCATAAATCGATCCGAATCTTCTGACAATCGGCAGGGTTCGTAAAAGTTTTGAAGAAGGTCCGTTTCGTAGAAAAGCTAAAGTAGCATGGAAAATTATTTCCACCTGTTCAAAGAGGCGTATTTTGACTCATAATTGGCCCCCGGGGCAATTGCAAAAGCAAATGCTTCCTTGTATTAGGTTGAGCTGTTTGTCTTTCAATGTTCGCATGTGGTTTGTGTTTACATTTACCGAGCCGTGTACGCTCTCAAGGGTAGAAGTTTCACTCATCGTTAGGTATGATCAGTGCTAAATGAGGTACCTACCCAAAGGATACCGTTTATATTTGTTGGTGTACAGTTTCTTCTATCTCGATTTCCGAATCGACTCCTGTCTAGATATATCTAGGCTTATGTTGGCAATTTTATGATATTCTCTCCGATACTCAATATAAAGTTTAAGTGCTCACCGCTAAGTCATTAGAAATTACGTAACATAATTTAAGCACTTTATTGTAAGTAGGCTTTCAACATGAAACCCTCGCAAACAAAGGGCAGTCCGAAATGAGGGTCCATTTTGAGTTAATAACAACTCGGAAAATAATATTTTTTAGTAATTTCTGACAAGTCGAGACGATTTACAATAGAAGCAATTAAAAAAATACATATATAACTAGTAAGTCTAAAAAGGACACCATTATTTTGTTCATGACGCATGCATAAACTGTATAAAAGAAGAACCCTTAAGTACTGCATTTTTAAATTTCTGTTTTGTGTGTTTCAACTCTTTGTTTTATTTCCTTATTAAAATTTTAATTCATTTTACTGATGGTAGACGTCCAAATTTTGAAATTATTTTGCAATTACTTCGAAGATGTAATCTAACTTATTGAGGCATCAATTAAAAAATAAATAGAATAAAATAACATGGTAGAATACCTAATTGGTGGCAAGAGAATCATCTGCGTGCGCATCACATTGCTAAAAGAATACTCTACCTGCGCAGAAGAAATATCACAGAGAATAATTGTTCGTATGGCTGCAGGTAAGTTGTTTCAAATGAGCATATGCTATACTGCGAGAGAACGTTACGTAAGCCAATGCGCTGAGGTTTTGAAGAAAATATGCCCGATGATAGTTCCGGATCGGGTAGTTTGGAGGGGATATAATGTGCGTCGAAATGGGAAGGATTCTTCGACAAGCATAATTTTGTGCATAGCAGAGGCAGTTCGAGAGATAAAGTACTGGTGCGATCTGAATACCTTGAACAGCGCCATAGCAGCATCACCAACAGGAAAGCTTGCAGAGGCCAGCATAAGAAGATATTTATAAATATTTTAAATTATAAAGGTGGGTTTCTATACATCACAAAGATATCCACAACTCCAGGGTATGCCGTGACGTAGGTGTGTTACAAGAAATAAGTAGGGTCCACCCGAACGGTTATACGGATGTCACTGAAGTAGGACAACAACCAAGGACTCGTTAGGCGGTCAAAGTCTAATTAGGACAGACAGTCAATAATGCTACTGGAGGGCTCTAAGTTAAAAGCGCTCGCAACGTCAAGAAATGCAGTTAGGCCCGTACTTCCGCCAAAATATTTGGCAAAACCAAACTCATCATGTCACAGATCGCGACCTCGCAAGACTTTCCGGCCAAATACTCATGTTGAGATTGAGTAATGCATCCAACTTCGTCGATAAAAGGTGAATGTTGGGATTCAACGCATTGCAGGTCGCGATCGATGCCAAATCACGCGCATTGTTATGTAATAACTTATTTTTACGGTTAAATATATTTGAGATAGTATCTAGACGACACGATCCAAAACTCAAGGGCAACCGCAGACATTTCGACTTAAAAATTACCACGTCCGCATGAGAATTGGGACACATAACGGTACTAATAAAACAGTTATTCGGCTGACGAATTTTCTCAGGCGTTGCTGCCAGCCTCAGGTTTTCTGTTAGAACTCCTAGCTTGATAGGGTGGCATTGTTGCTTGTTTCACTGGCAACCAAGACAACTTCTAACTTTGTATTAATTTCAATTGTAGTCAGGCGAGCTATACGAGGTGTGTTCAAAAAGGTATCGCGACTTTTGTGTTTTTTCAAAAATTATTCATTTATTCATGAATATCTATTTTGTCCCCTTCAAAGTAATCCCCATGAGATATTATACACTTGTGCCAACGGTTTTTCCAATCTTCGAAGCACTTCAAAAAACCATTTTTTTTTATCTTGTTCAGCTCCTCCTTCGATGCCGTCTTTATCTCGTCAAGCGTAGCGTAACGTCGTCCTTTCATGGGCCTCTTCAGTTTAGGGAACAAGAAAAAGTCACAGGGTGCCAGATCTGGGGAATACGGTGGCTGCGGCATCATTAGTGTGTTGTTTTTGGCCAAAAACTCGCGCACAAGCAACGATGTGTGAGCAGAGGCGTTATCGTGGTGCAAAAGCCAATTTTTGTTCTTCCACAAATCCGGGCGTTTCTGGCGGATTGCTTCGCGCAAATTGCGCATAACTTGCAGGTAATATTCCTTATTGACCGTTCTACCCTGTGGCAAGAACTCATGATGCACCACGCCCCTGCAATCGAAGAAAACTGTCAGCAAAACTTTCACATTCGACCGAACTTGGCGCGCTTTTTTCGGTCTTGGTTCGTGCGGCAGCTTCCATTGAGATGATTGAGCTTTGGTTTCCACGTCATAACCATAAACCCACGATTCGTCACCAGTTATGACCCTCTAGAGCAAATTTGGGTCGTCGCGGACAGAGTCCAACATCTCATTAGCAATGTTCATGCGATGCTGTTTTTGGTCGCAATTGAGCAATTTTGGTACGAATTTCGCGGCGACCCGTCTCATGCCCAAATCATTGATAAAAATCGAATGGCACGAGCCAATCGATATGTTTAGGTCCTCAGCAACTTCTCTAACGGTGATTCGACGATTGGCCAATACCATTTTCTCCACTTCATTAATTTTTTCGTCTGTTGTTGAAGTGCTCGGGCGTCCGGCACGCTCTTCGTCGTTCACATCTTCTCGGCCTTCTGAGAACATTTTGTACCACCGATAAACGTTGCTTCGGTCCAAGGTAGCTTCTCCGTATGCCACAGTCAACATTCGGAATGCATCCGCGCACTTAATTTCGTTTTTCACACAAAATTTGATACAGGTTCTTTGATCCATTTTTTTGAATAGGTAAAAATCGAAGACGATCCAAAACACGTGCAAGCAAAGCAGCTGTCAACAATTAAGTGAACATTCAAAATGGCCGAGCTTGTCGGCATAAGTGAGAGACATGAGTACCAACATAACGCCACAAAAAATCGAAATTCAAATATACGTAACCCGCGAAAACTTTTTGAACATACCTCGTACGTCAGACAGAATGCAGAGCAACTGGTTATGATATACTTAAATACATTAACTGTACCTAAGACAATTTAATATTAGTATGTAAAATAAAAGGAAATATTTTGATAGAATAAAACATGTTTTTATACAACAAATATGCATAACTCGAATAATGGGTTTACTTGAACTCACCGGTCTCTGTTATATTTCCGTGCACACCTGTTCGCACTTTGGCACCAAAGCAGCACCGAACTAGGGATTCGGCCGTTAGCTCTAGCTAAGACAGCTGGCGTCAAGCCGCGGCGACCTCACTGGACAATTTCACTGATGCAACTTAAGTCAGAGCATCTACCTCTTTTTACCAAGTTAACTACCTCCAGGCCAGTATTATGAACCCGGGATCGTTTTTATGACGTCTCTCAGTGGGACCGTTGGCTGGTCATTTCACTGCACGGGAGGCGAATTTACCGAGCAATAAAAAATAGGTGGAATTTGCACGCAATAAATGAACAGGTTCAGCTGGACACGAAACTGCTGTACTTATCCAACAAAAACAGCCTTAGTATACGCTTTTAAGAGTGACAGTCACAGCCGTTGCGATATGGGACATTCAAACCGGTATTTTCTTGAATGAAAAATCTAAACACTAGAGCAGCAAAATATCTCAAGACAAATAAGATATATATATATATATACGCATATAATCAAGAAAACTTCTATTTTCATTGGTCGTTGACCTCGTCCAAAGACTTTACGTTCGAATAAAGGTAGAAGCGGAAACGTGGTACAAGGCGTGTAAAAACTAAATGAAGCGTCATGACAAGTGGGAGATAAGTGCTGCTAGGCAGTCGTAGTAAGTAAGAAGCGACTTGGCAGTTGAACAGAATGCAAGTTCTGTAGTGGCGGAGTAGATGAATAAGTGCATCTAAGGATACCCTTGAAGTTCCACGTATCGTGTTCGCTAGCAAGAGAACAGCGATGGATCAATGTAAGAGGCAGGCTTGGGTTATCGCAACCAATTGTCAAGTTATAAAAAGAGCAAAAATTCGAATTCACGCAGGTAGTTTGCACACAGGTAAGGATTGCGTAGGATTCGGAATCTTCGTCTGTGACCCCGTTGAAGTCAGACCGTACAGGTGGCTTGTCACGCAATGATTAAGGTTCGTTAGCGTTTGGCCAGATTTAAGGCGAGTGGGCTCCTACGTTTTTTAATAAGCATTCCTGAAAGCATACACCGATAACCTCGAAGCTTCAGCTGCAACAATTTGTTTTAAAAAAAAGTTGCGCGAGACGCGTTTGCTATTACAGTATGTTTGTCGTGCGGGTAACGTGCCGTCGAAACACTTTGCAGGTGGTTGTCGAATGCGAACTCAGCGGAAGGCCAACGGCGACATCAACATCGATATTCTTTGTCGAGTGGGCCTAATGATCCGTCGGAACAGATGCCAACGAAATGCAACACTTTATATTACCTTTAACGAATGAGATTCATTGTGTGTATAATTAAATTTTCGAATAAAACACCAAATTAATTAGATTATCCATTAGAAAATGCAATTCATATAGTCTTTTTGAAGTATTCGCTATTACTTACTTTAAATTTGGCGGATAAAGCGTTTCAACAACAATTACGTACATTAGGCTATTCAGTCGTTAACTTTCGACTAGCTTAACGTTACAACAACTTCGAAGTGCACTACTACACTAGTGTTTACAAGTATGCAACACCAAACACACTAAATCAAGATCATCCGACACGCCGAGTACACATTACCGCACACCGAGGACGGTCTTGACAGATACCACGTCTCTGTCAGAACACGACCAAGCAATGTTAAAGCACTGTACTAATGTATGTCGGCGATTTCGCGAATAGTGTGCGCTCTGAGTTATAGAAGGCCGCGCAAACGAGAGAGAACCCACGCTGTTCCATCGCTACCGACTACGTCTAGCGACAAAGCCGCACCTGCCATTTCAACGTACAACTATGAGTCACTTCAACGTGCTTTAGCCGTTTCGATACATGCACACTCGAATAGTCGAATCAAATCCACCGTACCTGCGGGCACAGACGTATACAAATGTATCGAACACGCGCAGATGTGCAAGCGAACCCGCGGGCAGAGATGTGCAAGCTTGCTTACGCGCGAAGATGTGCACACGCACACGCATTGTGTAACGTCGATTCAAGCTTTAACGTAATCACGAATTGTAAGCTTTCCATTCGTAATGGAACTCTTACAATTCGACTGTGGGAAGCCTGCCGCCGCGCGAAGAAGAACAAGAACAAGCTGAAAAGAAACACAGGCGTACTCGGATCGACGGACAGAGAGACATACAGACAGACAGATCGGCAAAATGACGTCTACTGCGACTCGTGGTCGCCAGCCTCCGCCCTCTTCCTCCGGTAGTGGGGTGTACCTGGAGGAGGAGAAGGTGTAGTCGCAGTGACAAAGAGCGGGCGCGGCCGCGACACGCGAAACGCGCATGGCGTATCATCAGGACCATCAGCACCATGGCATCGTCATGCCATGACAAGGAATACTACTCCGGTAAAACAACAGACTATGTCGCCTGCCTGTCGTCGCTACCGCTTGGCTAGTAGTGCGCTTTGCGGGTGGGGGGGGGGCAGACTGGCCGGAGGAACCCAGCAAGCGAAGTACATACACACATGTACTCTACGTGGAACCCCCATCGATGAGAACGAGAACGAGGCAACCACCAATGCAACGAAAGAACCAACCAATGGTTTCTGTCTGTGATGGCTGCCTTAGGGCTTGGCTGGTCATCTTGCCTTGACAGCATGATGCAGCACATATGTAGACCAGATAAACACATAGTCATGTATGTGCTTGCATATATATATATATATATATATATATATATATATATATATATATATGTATATATTTGCACGCAGCGAGCAAGCGGAAATGCTACCCATGCATGGCAGCAGGATGTACAGAGCTTGAAGCGGCGCGTGCCTTCTATACGACGGTTGGCGTACCAGCGAGAACCGAACACGAGTGAGCGATTCGGGGGGGCAGTCCTTTTCCTCGCACACTAAATGGATTTGTGAGCCGTCGTGCTGTTCAACCAACACTGCAAGTACCCACTGCGGGGCGGCTGGGACCTCCAGCGCACTCCGAGTGGCTGTAAGCTCCAAGAAACAAAATAGCGTTTTCTTGGCCCCCAAACATACGACCGAGTTCGCAGATCGCATCGCATCGCGCATTCTACCGCTTTCGAATTGTTGCAGTGCGCCAAAACCACGACTGCACGAATGAGCGAACGGAAAAGAACAACAGATATACAAATGCGGCCGTGCACCCTAGAACGTTGATCCTCGTATCTCCTCGTTAGCTGGGCAGTCGCCCGTGGACAAATTGCCGGCGTAAATTCAAGTGCACTTTTTCCCTAGAAAATAGCAAACGGCTACGTTTGCTAGGGCCCCCACAGCATCGCTCCGTCGCTTTCGTATGAAAGCGTGGCTTCCGTTTTGATGTAGCCAGCAGTTGTCTGCGTAATGCGATTGACTTAGAATTTCTCTACGTAACGGACGCTACATACTACTGTATAGACCAATCCTGCAGTTGTACATTACGCAAGCTAATTAGACGGCTCAGATTCAATGCGCTAAGGGGGAATAGTACATAGGTGCCGCGACGTGTTTGATGTTTTTAAAAATGGAATCCACTTTATAAACACACAAGATGTTATAGCCTTCCTTTCTATCCTATATTTGGATAGGGAGTTAAAACAACGTTTGCTGCATTTTCACCTTATGTTATCAGTTCTAAACAAGAGTTTAGTGAGAACGAGGGTTAATTAATAACAACAGACATTATAATTTGCACTGTTTCAGATTGCGCTATGAATTGACATAACGTGTTTATACAAATCTAAGCATTTTAAGCGAAATTGTTGAAGCTGCAAATACAGTTATACATATCCTACATATCCTCAGGGTGTATAGTCGTATTTCTGTGCTCCGTTTTCAACGTCATTAAGCAGATGCGACCTTACCAGCTGGCGCAGACAGCAATGGCAGTCCATGTTTGTAGTCCGAACGTGCCCTGACATAGACGTGTGAATGTAACCACTCACAAAGACCTTCGCACTATAACAACTTCAGCAGCAGCAGCAACAATAACAACTACATAAAGACCGTCGCTGCTGTTGATCTTGGTGGCAGTGGTTATTGTTGTTGTTGTTGCCGTTATCGTCAGAAGCGCTGATGCGCGTCTGTCTTTGAGCATGTCAGACAAACATCCTAGCAGGTCTGCGGCACATCGATCGACACGACCGGATAAAAAAAGGTTCTTCGAAATTTCGCTCGAGCAGAGGTACCGGTGCTGTTGAGTCAAGAGCTACACGCACACATTTGCATATATATATATATATATATATATATATATATATATATATATATATATATATATACATACACGGGTACACAAACTGCAAGCAAGTACACCTAGATTCAGGCAGGCATTGATGGGTAGGCTGAGAAGAGGACCCGCAGACAGACACGGACCTATGCAGATATATATATATATTATAACTATGTGTGTGTCGTCGTAGACGACAGCCAAGCGAAGATACAACAAGCGAACCCCGCAATCGACCTGGACGAGCAACGGTAGTGTCGCGTCCCGGCCAACCACCGGATCTAGCGCGACGTTCTCCAATATGACAAACCGATCGAGGATGAGCGAGGTCTCTGCGACCGTCGGCGGCAACGACGTGCACTGATGCTGATGCGTCCAGAGTAAGGCCTTCAACATCTCGGAGATCACGACCCATTTGCGGGACACACGCGAATGGACAACGACAAAAGCGTAGAGGAGGAACAGGAAGGCTTGTGGCCCAGACACCGTAGGGGTAGAGCCGACGTGTCCCCTACGAAGGGCAGAGACGTTCCTCTTCACTCGTTTGCCGAGCGAATCTTCCAACCTCCTCGTACAACAACGAGGCTTGCTACACCTCGTTGCTCTTCTGCCGTGCTGCTTTCTACTGTACCCGCCTGGCTTCCCGCCCTTCGCCGTAGACCCCAATTTGTGGTCCATGTCGTCCGTCCTTCGTCACCGTCGTCGTTCGACGACATGACGAGCAGTCGGGACGGAGCAAGGGTGGCTGGTGAGGAGGAAAACCTATGGATGAGGAGGAGGAGGAGATTTGGCCCGCCATCACAACCCCCCTCTGATATCAGTCCCCGTTGCGAACGAGGACTCTACGACAGCAGCAACGATACTCGGCTGGCTGGCTGGCGCGGTCAGTGGTGTCGTCCATTGGGAATCAATACGTACCGCCCTTCCCACAATGTCTCTGCTACTGCTGCCGAACTGCCCGGGCCCAGGCGTCACCAGTCGCCAGTGGAGCTCAATCTTCCTCCGCTCAGTGTAACGCCGCGTGAACGTCGAACCGACGGCGAACAAGGTATTCACCGCCCCTTCGTCCGACGAAACACCGCCTCATCTGTGCTGTGGGGCGTATAGGTCATTCTTACAGCAGTGCTGCAGATATTTGTAAAGTGAATGCCCATTACGTTGTCCGCTCTACGATGGGATTTGGGAGGCACGATAACCGTATTATATTTTTCTGGCAGTTTGGTTCTTAAATAAATTGTGTCTTACGTAACAAGCGAATATAAATGTTGTTGTTTTTTTTTCATATATATATCGTGTATTACCGGTGAAGTAGCCGACGCCACTACTACCATTATGGTGCTTTATTTGCTTGTGCTGGCTGTCCTTCGAATAAAGACTAGAGCATTGGATCACAATGATCTATGTTTGTCCTATGGTTTGTTCTCTAAGGTACATAGTGAGCAGAACCTCTGGCACCTCATCACCTACACAGACCAATCTTCTTTAGGTGTATGTTTTGTTTAAGTTGACTGCAAAATGCACCGAAATCTTTCCTGCTTGCATGAGCGTCGATATCGATGGATTTCTCTAGGGGGGCGTAAAAAGCAGTTTAGCAATTCCAACTGAGGACCTGATGGCTGGCAACTAGGGCTCTAATATTAGGTGTAAGAGCGACGTTAAGTCTTTCCATAAGCTGCTAGGGTGGTAATATACGGGCTTTGTTTTATTTTTAGGTTAAGGGCAGATTTTTTAGAGCCGAATATCTTTTGACCTTTGGTTTACTATTCCAACGTAAGGCTCCGCTTATTTTTTAAACTTATATTTGAGAGGAACATTCAGTCACAGAACTATATTTAAAGACCGTGGCTTAAATTGCAGGATATAGCAGTTTCGCATATTTGAGAAACTCGAACAACAAATTACTCAAACTTAGCACTTTTAGCGGAACAATGACACGTTGCTGTAAAGTCTGACCCTAAGCAACACGACAATAATGTTATATATATATATATATATATATATATATATATATGGGGGCTAGCCATAGATTTTAACCCGCGTTGACGAACGCAAGACCATGAGTTTGCCACTAAACTACTTTTGCACACCTTGGCTATGTGAATGTGTTCATTAGGTAACACGACGACGTTTAACTGTATTAACTGCGGCGAACTCTAAGCTGGTATAACGTCGACTCTGGCATGAAATTCATAAGGTAAGGTATCGTTTCAGTAGTATTGGGAGCGCTCGGCAGGATTGGCGTCCAATATGGCCAAACCTCTAATCTCCAAGCGCATTGTGATGCATGCGTATGTGATGAGACGGCGTTTAGCGGCTTGCACACCGACGGGCGCCGAACTTACCAGCACTATGACTCATTGGTTGGGTCTACGTGGTACATTGCGAAAACGAGTGTCTGCTGAGATAAGTGCCTTCGTCGTTCGTACACCGACTAAGCCATTATTGTGGTGTGCCGCTTGAAAGACGCCCAGACGTATACGAAAACTAAGCTATTGTCTAAAATACGCCTGAACTGAGTTTACTCAAACTGGACTTTAACAGGCTGATCAGCTCTGCCGCTGCACCATTGTGCTATCGGCTCGTGTGAAGCGCAGCCGCGTTACAGAACAATTCCGCTAGACAACACGCTGCAAAACGTAAGCTATCATATAAAGCAAACCATGCACAAAATAATAATAATAATAATAAACGCGCTACCTTGCCCGTGGCGACGGAACGGTGTAAGCACGTGCACTACGCAGCTACTAATATATCTTCTTGGAACAATAGACCGGCGCCGTACTTGAACACGTTGAAATATATATCCTGTCTCTGGAAACAAGCATTAATCATTTGTTTTATCTGCATTCAAGTTGGAGACCAATTAAACACAGTGCATTGAACTACATTGCAATGGGCACAGAAGGCTGTCACACACATCTAGTTTTGTGACGCGGACGAAACGCAGGTTGCACTTAGAAATACTGAGCAGAATCAACGCACAACAATGACCGTAATAAACGTATATAATTGGTTGGCTCAGCGTTGTCCCATTGTTTGCTGTTGAGTATTAATAATATTATCTTTAATTTTATCTTCCCTTACTTAAAATTTCAATCATTATACTATTTTTGATTATCGACAAATTAAGCTAAAGTACATGATATGCTACCATTTCAGAGCGATTATTCTCAAGATTCGCAAATTTAACTTGACGTTGTTATACACAAAGCTAAATAAATACATAATTACTGTACTTAAATACGTTCATTATATATAGGCCGGTCAATAGTCAATGTATTAAGTATTTACTCTGTAATGAGCTCTTATGTATAAGAGCATACATATGTCTCAGATACAACGCGCTACGTCTTAGTCGGCTTTATGCTTATATGTGATAATTTTTGACCATGCTCACCGAGCTCAGTAGCTAACAAACTATATTCAACTCAGCTGGTACAATAATATCGGAAATTTAAAAGCCATGTATTGAGGTGTCGGAGCACACGACCCGCTTGCTATTAGTCATGGTACCCTTGCGCTTTGCCAGCCATTCTAGAGTGACCAGATAAAACAGTGCTTTCTATACAGACGTATACACACACGGCTAGAGCATTTACCATAACTGGGCTAACGCCAATAAAGCTTGTACGAACGCAAGCGAAAAAGTCTACGGTAATGCTGTGGTGAGATTACTCGACCCGTTATATCGGCTAACGCCAATGCTGGGCCAACGAAATGGGCAGTTTTGAGGAGTGGGAGTGCGGAAGTCAGGATCGGCACACATTATGCCATACGATAGTGCACTTCGCAATGGCGGCCACGGATAGGCGTGGGGAGTCATCGAGCATTGTCCCTCAGCAGAGCAGGGCAGGTCCCCGATGCGCCCGCCCGACTTCCTTCAATCCGTAATCGATGAAGCGGGATCGTCAGTGCGCCCTTACGACGACTACTACTACTACTACTACTATGAGCATGCTGCGGCGTGGTTTTCCCTCACAAGCGCATCTGTGCGAAGACGTTCAAAATCCAATAAGTAGTAGGGTCATCGCGGGCCATATGGCTGGTTGCCATAGCCGGCGAACCGCCGTCGATCGAGTGGCAGTCGATTGCGCCGCCGCTTATTGACTTTGGTCCGGTCGCACGTTGGTGTTTCCGTTTATCAGATGAGCGGCAGGCTACAGACGTCACAAAACCTCCTGCCCGTTCTTCTCTTCCTCCGCCTGCCACCACTTCTCCTTCTCGGAGAGCCTGTCCAGCCTGATCGGCTCTACAACTCATTAAACAGAAGCGGCTGCAGAAGCTGACTCGAAGCAATACGCCGCAGACTTGGTTGTGGGAGCTTTGCTCATCTAATCGAGCATAGACTACCCAATCCGACGTGGCTGACGCGGCGTAGGGGGGGGGGGGCGATGAACGACCTAACGGCCAACGATGGATTGTAAGTGAAGGCGAAAGCATACGTACACGGAGCTTGCCCATTTGAACGACAATCTGTGCGACTCACTGTTGGTAGGGAAGGGGGGGAGGGGCAGTGGAGCGCAGGGGAGAGGGAGAAGGAGAATCGAGATCAAAGTTGTGGCGGTTGACTGTATGTGTGGGCGTGTAAAGGAGGCGAGGAGAGTTCGGTGGAGCAGGGTGGGTGAGGTTACTGGAACCCGGAGGAGTTACTTCGTGCGATTTCCCAAGTCAAACTGAACAGAACAAGGGGAGGAGGGGGGTGGGGGGACCGTCGTTGTCCCATGTGGCGAGCTGACGGCCACGGACCTTTGTAAAGCTGCACCATTCGATGCACCACCAGGCGGGGTACTGAGCTGTACCGTCCAGCAGGCCGTGTCGCCGAGCGTCAGCGTGTTCGTTGCTGGGGGTGGTGCGGGTGTCCCTTGTGCCCCTTCTAGTTGTGCTCTATTGCTCAGCCAGCAAGCAGTATTACCCGTAGAAATCGCAGTCGTAGTAATAATAGTATGAGCCTGCCTGTGTATGGCGTACTACGCGTGTACTGGTGTATTGCTGCCACCGCCATTGTGCACGCTGCCGTATTGTTGTTGTTATGTTGTTGTTGTCGTTGCTGTTGCTTTTATTGTTGTCTCTGTCGTCGTTTTTGTATGTGTCTGCCCCGGCATGCTTGTGCGTGCGTGTTGTTTGTGACGAACTGAGATGAAAGAGTGGGGCTAAGTGGAGAGTGGAAAACTGCTCCTTGCCCTATTTCTATTGGGAATCGCTGCTGCTGCTCTTGCTGTTATTTCTAGTGCACTGCTATTGCCGACTCAGCAGCAGTAGCAGTGCGTCTTCCGCATCTACCATCACCGTCAGCCATTGCCGCCTCGATAACCCTGCCGTACAAAATATGTGCCGCGACCGAAGCGCTCCTCTCAGTCCCCAACGGGCAGCGGGTGGAACAAGGGTTTAGGGTCGAGCCCACTGCGCCGCCTGCGATGCGTCGTCGGCAACGCGGCGGCGGCAAGCCGACACCCTCTACGCTATTTTCCCTAAAGGAACGAGCTCTTCCTGCAGATGAACCTCGCTGATGCTGCTGCTGCTGCCGCCACCACGGTAGTCTTTGTAGTCGCCTTTTGGTGCAAGGATAGCATCTAGTAATAGTAGCGCCATGGTCATTGTAGCTCCACCGGCGCCAGCAGCAGCAACACTAGTTGTTGTCGATGTTGTTTCTTGTAGCAGCAGAAGCAGTAGCTGAGCTGTTCGATGTCGAAGTTGTCGCCGACGTTGTTTTGCCTCATGGGGCGCCCTTCTCGCGAGTTTGCCCTTTCTCCGACCGAGTTTTCCTGCCAGTGAGTGCTGCTCAGCCCGCCAACCCGCCTTGCCGTCCGGGCTTCTCTGCCTCCCAGTCGGGATGCAGCCCTTGTTCGGCGCCCATTCTGGCGACGACCAGCTTCGATCCTGCCGACTCTACCTCGATGTTGCTAAAGCGACTACTACTGCTATTCAAAGGGCGAGCCAGTCAAAGCGTATTGACAGATCGGCAGTCAGACAAACAAGCGTCTTCACAGGAGACAAATGACAGGTGACGCTTGGTTTTCACAGCGCGTCAATCCTCCGATGCTATTCGTTTGGGCTACGTTCGCGCATTGATGGCTGCTGGTTAGCGGTAGATCGAAGCGCTGCAACCAAAGCGCAGTATCCGTCTGGCAAAAAAACGATATTCGCTGTTGTTGACAATGACTGGCTACCTGTTGACCGGCTTTATCTAAATTTGCGCGGTCGGCATAATAATAATAATAATAGTAATAGTAATAATAATAATAATAATAATAATAATAATAATAATAATAATAATAATAATAATAATAATAATAATAATAATAATAATAATAATAATAATAATAATAATAATAATAATAATAATAATAATAATAATAATAATAATAATAAAATCATTATCACAAGGCAGACGGTCCGAAGGCAACAGCCTCGGCGGCGGAAGTCTACCGCAGTGGTATATTCGCTTTCGGGTTGAAGATTTTGATGCGACGGATCAAGAACATACAGGCCAGGCCGCCTTCGATGAGTACGGATCAAATAACTACTTTCGAAGATTGCAATAGATATTTGACACTCGACGAGATTGCATATCTGGTGAATGCATTGTGTGGATCAGTTCATTTGCACACCACTAGCCGTGGGTTATGTGAAACGTGGCATTGTGTTCTGGAGATAAGAACCATATCTGATAGAAAAAAACATATCTAGAGAGATTGGAAAGATATGGTGATGTATGAATTGTTGCAGAGTAACAAAATGATTAACGGTGAAAACTACTGCCAGTTGGTCGACCGTTCCAAACAAGTTTTTGCCAAAAATCGTAGAGGCGTAGTACCATTACAACGTTTGCCCGCGTACATTTGTGGCAATCTGCCGCAAGTTACAATATTTTGCATGAGGTGCTTCGCTTGAACCAACTAAAAATCCTTTGCGCAAAAACCTCGCCACTTCATGTTATTATCTTTCCTCTCCCTTCAAAATGTTACCATATGTGGTGTATTTTGATACCGGATCTACCGAAAAATCCAATATGGATTTAGCTGACGCAAGAGCTCTCTGGTTCAACGGAATCATTATACCCTATTTGTTTCGTTTTACGGTATGCGGCAAGCGGTATCGCAACATGATCCCTGATTGTATGTGGCCAAATTTGGATATAACCTATGAGAGCCAATCCCAGGGTATTGCCAAAAAGCCAACTCAGATCTGCAGAGTCCCTATCAAGGCCATCTCCTGAAATACATGCCTCTGACGAAGATTTAACCGGATCTTGTTCAATGTAGTCAAAGAAAGTACGGACCCGAAACGGCAGACCAAATAGCCCAAGTAACTGACAGAAGCGTCGCCTGCCATTTTTGGCATGAAGTAGAAGAAAGACGTTTTCAAAAGAATTTCAAAGAAAAACTCGCAAAAAAAAAGAGAAAGTGGCCAGGGCGACCCCCAGCATAATAATGCCGCCAGGGGAGGAGGTTTAGAAACCCGCTCCTCAGCCAACAATCCCGAGAAATCGGCCAACGCTGCCAATGAATCGTCGCTTCATGGCGGAATAATTTGTCTTTTCGTCACGCACACTTTTGTTGATTGCCATGTACAGCAGTGCAAGCTCGGGAAGCGGTGACAGTACCGAGCAATTACTGGAGAAGACTAGCATCGCTATAAGCTTTGTTGGCGTTAAACAGACGCTACTGTTAGCTGGGGATCTCATTTGTTGACTGGAGCAAGACCCCCCGACCAAACGGACTACCATCCTGTTAGAGTCACTCGATGCGTACGGTTTGTAAGTGTAAACCGATAGGAGCCGATGTGCAACCTGTAGGAGGTTGGTTCTACGGGCAGAATAGGATGCTCAACAATCGACATATTTACAACCACATATCCACCAGACTGTAAAACATATGAATGGCCGGCTTTCCGTGTTCTACTGACGGGGATTAATAAACATATCCCTGTGGTTTGCAGACTATCTTTTAAATCGATTGTACTATGATACGCGCCTTGATAACAACATGAATATTTTGCTGCTCCAAATGATCAGCTTTATTTAACTCGTAACGGGGTTAACAATTGTCCCCTAGCGAACGTGACGACTGCTTGTTTCGCTGCTTGCTCGATCTAAGCCTGATAAACTACAACATGGCTGCCTTGATGAGTCAATGGCTGAGGTCACCAGCGTTCTTAAAAACTCAGCTTCTAAATCACAGCCAAATATGCCGTCAACAGGAACGCCGTTTAGTCTAGACGAAGTCAATATTGCTCTCGCTCGTATAAGAAACAACAAGACATCCAGACCAGATGTTTTGGGGAATTAACACCTTCAGCGGAGCATCCGTAGCTGCCTACGGTATCCAAGTTACGTGGAAGCATCTTAACACTTTGCATTTATGGCGGTCGAATAGGGTGAAGCTAGCATTCTTAACGCGAGTACTTGGCCTTTCGCCGAAGTTGCGCAACAGATCAGTATACATGCTCGTGGGCTCAATATGAATTAATGATAAACTCGTAAACCGGTTTATTATACCGCAAAACCGCCTTATTATACGTTCTGGAAACGTTTTGGCACGAGTTAGATTTATCAACAGCTATGACTAACCAGGCCTGGAAGAAATATCTCCATTGGCATCTTGTCACCCGCCACAGTGTTTACGGATTTGATTATCTATTATGCCGGTCTGCTAGGTTTCATGGACCCAGAGAGGACTGCAATTGTCGTCGTTGTGGCGGTCCATATCTTCTGTGTCACTTTAATGAGTGTACTGAATCCATGTCGCTCTCTCTAGTCATCAACCGTTTTCATATTCACATACCAAAACAGAGTGCATTTTTAATAACGGAGTAAATACAGTCTGTATATGTATAAACAACTTATTGTAAAAGTTAGTTATACATATACAGATTGTATTTATTTATCTTAAACACTTTTTTTTTTAAATAATATTATTGTTACAATATCGCAATATTATGTAACAAACTGGGCCAGACTCTAGTATGACAAACAGAATGACAGTTAAAATATTGTGTATATAAATAGGGCTTAATACGCTTAAGGAAAGTACACCGCAGTGATCGAATAGTGTAAGTCTCCTCGAATCAATCCTCCCTATATCTATCTATAGTAAAATTAGTCTAAGCAAACCTATGTGCTGCAGTCTGCTAATCAACGCAGTACCAAATAGCTCTTCGCTGCAAAGTACGGCCAGAGCAACTTGCAACAATCAATAGTTTTTAATCTGTTATTGGACTCTTTCTAATGCGGGGGCAATCTACGCAAATACAACAATGTACGTTCAGTTGTCTTATCAATTTTATCAACCTTGGCCGATATAGCAACCGCCTTGGCCTTCACTATTTCACCTGAGCAAGTTCTTAGACTTGATGAAAAAAGTCTTCAAGAAAAAGCAGCGTCGAAAGGGGAGAAGAAAACACTTGTTTAAGAAATGTATTTCACAAAAAATGTCTTTTTGCAACGTTTTTAAGCTGTCCCCTCAAAACACGTATGTGTAAATACGAGTTGACTATAGTCAAGAATGTGATGTATCGAGAGCTTTAATGTTTTTTTTTTATCATTAACAAATTGCGACGGTCACTATTCTAAAACATGGCCAAGTGGCGGCGTAGCGCTTTCTTTCTAATACGAAAGCCGCAATAATAAAGCTGCTACTAAGCTCCTTTATTGGGTTAAGCACTCCAATAATTTATTACAAAAGGATATTTCATATATACAAATCACTGGGCGTAGAGGGCATTGAGGGCGCGCACGATCCATTTTTTTTATATGGGAGGTTTGGAAAATGCATAATGCACGGTCGGTGTTGGCAATCAACAACGCCTAGTGTGGGACCCTCACCCACTAAAACCCTTGGACGTTAAACTCCCATGGACGTTAAATCTTGGCTGGGAGTCAGCCCCGAAAGGATTTTTTAGTCCTCCCCACCTCTACCAAGGTTCGGAATTGTGTTGGACAGTACTTCGACACCATGAGAGGGGAGTCCCGTGCTCTACCGGCTCATGGTCCCTGAACCCGGGGAGATGCGTCGAGATCCTTCACCTGAGAGCTGGATTGCGTTGGCCCCTTGCAGGGCACTTTCGTCTTGACTGCAGATATTGACTACCTTGGCTATTCTAACGATAGCCTTGGACTTCACTATTGCACCCGAACAAGTTCTTGAACTTAATGATAGATTTTTGTGTGATTGAATCCTAATAAGAATAAGAATAATATAAGCTAATTAACTAACGTTCCGTGAGTGCGACATTGAAATGTGTTTACCATTAAACGCTTTAGTTAACTCGAATTTGTAAAAGCATACAGTAGAGCGAGTTAACTGAAGTCCGTCGACCAAATGCGTCATTTCCGCCCGGTCGTTTTCAATAACACAACACAGCGGTAGCTATGCCGATAGGTTATTTAAATGTGCTACATTCATGCTGAATATAGTCAACTGTAACAAACATAAAGGCATCGTTTGAATAAGAGCATGTTTTTTAAAGTCACATGATTGCTACGATAAAGCGCACCGCAAGGCCGATGTGAGCTAGCTGTAGGTAAATGGAAAATAGGATCTAAACACACAAAATCGCCAATGCCGCAAATAATTACTGGAGATTATTGAAGCTATTTATTCATGATTCATTAGCTTTTCAGGTGAGTTTAAACGCACGAGAATTCTGCCGATAATTAACCGAACCTCAATAGCGTTTTAAATATGTACGTATGCATATAGTTTAGTCATTGCTGTAGGTTTATCAGAGTGTCTAGTGTGTACGATCTACATTAAAGGGTGCTTACAGAAAATGGCAAGGTTATTTTGCAAAACAACGGCCAACCGAAAGTATGGCCTTTGGCTAAGTACGCATGTACGTTACGCCGACCTTCCATCGTTTCACTGTCGGTAATTTTCTTAGATTCTGAAAAAATAAACACATGACATGTTCCTACGCATAGAAATGGCGGTCCCCTACAAAATCTACACATAACCTAAGGGAGCGCAGCAGCTGGATTTCTCTTAATGAATCATACTAGACTGGTAATACAGTACACACAGCTTAGCTATTTTTATACGTGACAGGTGCCGTATAGTAACAGGTGCTTTGACGCACGTATGCGCTGTGATTCAATTCGACGATTCGAATTGTACTGCTTGTATCGCGAATGTCAACACTGTATCATAGTATTCCTGCTAGTCGTAATTCTGTCCATTCGCGGCAACCCAGCACCCGGTGGCAACAAACATATCGAAAGCGAGTTCATGCAGGATCATTTTCGTTGCGCGATGGCGCCACTAGCCTCTATCGCTCAGACGCGACTATGACACTGCAAGAGCCTGCAAGACCATGCATGCTCTACTCGCTAATTCTATTGACGGCGAGCGGGAGACTCAATTGATGATACAGCGTGTAATCCGAGCGACACGGCGGAGTGATAAAAATAAAAGTAAAGATTGTACGCGCAGTAAGTCTCTGAGCGGCCGAGGCAAAGCAGAGTATGAGGAGCAGTGTTTACTCTTGGCATGTGATTTGTTTTTTAGTATATCGTGCCTGTTTCTCTCTATCCGTTATCGCTTGCTCTCCGTTTCGTTTTTCTTCTTCTCTTTTAGCAGCTGCTTCCTAGCACTGTTCTGATCTATGTTTCTCCCCCCCCCCCCCCCCGCGTCCCGCACCCCACACCCGTTTCCGATCAAGATTCTTTGTTCTAAGCGTTTTTTTCGGGGTTTTCTAATCTCTTTTCGAGGGATTTGCGTTCACTAAACGACATCACGAGACCGAAAACAAGAGCTTCTCCCCTCTAAACTCAGTAGAGGAGAATAGCGAACGACACGCCCGACAGACGTAGACACACCGACGAACGAACAAACCAACCGACGAAACCGACGGCTGCGAGTTGAGTCAGCCAGAGCTGCAGCCTCCATTAATACAGATTTTAGCAGCAACGCAGCAGCAGCAGCAAGCAGCCTCCCCACGGTTTTCTCGCACGTTACTTCACTCGCCTTCGGCCGCCTCGACTGCCCTATAGATTTTTTTTACCTATAGTTACCCTCTTTGCAGTTCTTGCCCTCGTACCTCTCTTCGCTTCTGCTGCTAGTGTACACTTTCTACTCTTCTTTTTTCACCTGCCTCTTCTCGTAGTATTCTTTGTTTCCTGAAGTGCTGGCGATGCTTCTATGGGAGGTTTGGACTACCGTTCGTCGTAATCACTGTCGTCTCATCCTTCAACTCTCGTGGTCCCCTAAAGCGACACCCCTCACAGCTCGGTCGGTGGTTCGGTAGTGGGTTGGCCGGTGATATAGCTTGCTGGCCGCTCACACACCTCTACCATATCATCACCCATACTCAGCCACCTACTGATATCGAGCCATCTAAATTACAGTGTTGACTACATTCTACTAAGATTTTAGATCTTGTTTACGTAGATAAGCACGACGTAGATTGACGTAGATTGGGGGGGGGGGTCAATATAGAACGTCGGAGGACGGGCAGGGGGACTGTAGAGAACGACGACGAAAGAGACGAAGATATAGAATGAAGAACAGCAGGACGAGAAGCAAAGGACAGCCAGTTGGGTCCTTTCGCAGACGCACCATCTAGTCGAAGAACGAGCGAGCAATTTAATAGACAAAAACGCCGTGTGGCAGTGGCAGAGAGCATTGTGACCCGTGAAAAGACAAAACAGGAACGAAGAGCTGTCGACGACGGCGACGTGGACAACAATGAGGAAGAAGAACATGAAGAAAGAAGAGAAAAATACACCCACATAAGAACGTCGATTAAACAGTCGAGCAGATCACCAGCAAATCTAAGCCTCAAGTAGACGCGCGGCCGATATGTTTACAGCGGCCCAAGTCAGACAACGGCTGGCCATGCTGCGCATTGGCCAGCCAGAGGGGCAGGGTCTTTTCACCGACACCGACCTAAACTGCCGGGCACTGATCGCCTAGGGAGATACAGCATATAACAATAACGCTGCTATGTAACGACATGGTGATATGTGATCTATAGGAAACACTACAAGCACATCTAGCAAATAAATATATATATATATATATATATATATATATATATATATATATGTCTAACTATTTTCGGGCTAGTGGCAATCGGTGCATAGGTGTTTGTCACTTGGAAAGCGGCCGTTCGTTTGCTGGTTCGGTCTTGCCGTGGGCACTGTACATAGAGTGAAAGATGATTGCCTCACGAGATATATGTGAGAGCGTGCGCCTATGGGAATAAGTGTTCATCATAGCCTAGGCGGAAGATAGATAGTGGTTGGTGCATGCCCGAGTGAGACGACAGTGACATCCCAAGCAGTCTGATCTTTGCGAAATTCGGAGCGGAGAAATTAGATGTGCATAAAAATTTGCCTTCGTGTGAGCTAGATCTGATAATGGGACCGATCTTTATCTCTCTCTCACATCCCCTACTAGCTCCAAAGCCACATCACAGTCCGTTGCTTCCGTCTCCGGCTGGTGTCTGGTGGAAGAGAGTACGGCCCTCGAAAAGACCTCATTGACAGCGCAAAGACGAGAGATAGGGTGGACAGAGGGGGACAGGAGAAGAGAAAAATGAAGACGGGGAGTGGAGTGAGGTAGCGTAAAAGGGGTAGATTACAAGCAAAAATACGAAACGGAAAGAGGGAGAGAGAGAGAGAATTGGGCTGGCTGAAGGCAAACATGGCAGCCTCAGGCAGAAACGTCGAAACTCGCGCTGCAGCTCGGCGGTGCGGCAGTCCCCAAACATGTTCACGTCGGTAATTTCCATCGCTTGCTCTATCTCTCGTTCGTCGCTTCACCGATGACCGGAAAATAATCGGGATCTAGATAATCCTAATAAATGAAAGTCGACGCTTCCTTCTCGAATCCAGCGTAATCCAAGCGGTGTGGCAAGATCCAAGCAAGCGGGGATGCGTAAGGCAGCTTTTTATTTTATTTTTCCTAGTTGTGTTTCCTTCCTGTAAATAATCTAATATACACGGTTAGTACAAGACTCCAGGCATCAAAAGTATACGAACATGGTAGAGGCGTTAATTCGAACTCACTGTTAAGTTCCGAATAGAAGGAGTATTCTATGGTCTAAGCTAAATCAGGCGAGTGAAAGGGAGAAACGGGATATTTGTCTTATAACAGTCTTTCTGTTCTATTTTTTAACACGTAGCATCATTTCTATTCCGACTACAAATTTTATATTGCCATGTGAATCGCTTACACCTCCGAATCTACCTACTTCAGTCCTGAGTCTTCGATGGCACCAGCAATCTTAAAAATGTATGGCATAATTGCTTTACTACCTGCTCGTTTCAAGAACGTTTCCAGTTCATCTAAACATAATTCTAGCTAATTGTCATGCTTGTCAGTCTAAGCATGACAATGAAATTCGCGCATTCCAAAGGTCCGACATTGAGTGCAAGTCAGGCAGTTGTTCTTTGCACGTAATTTGCGTTAAAGATTGTTGTTTTGTCTCCGTACTTTTCTGTGGCTTGTATTTCTATCTATTATTGCAAACAATTTCGACGTGTTTCTATGAATATTATATCTGCTGTTCTAGTGCGCTTTTTCTTCTTAAAAATCGTCATAAAATGCACACTTGCCTGAATGTGTTAATTCTGAGCACTGCAAATGGTCGTAGCGTTATGATTTGATCTCTTATATACCTGCTAAACTCGATCTACAACCCATTGCCGATTTCCATAGATATGACTTGTTTACCCTCAAGTTCACCAATTTTATCCAATACTCTCGATCTTGCCCATTGCTGACTTTTGTACCCAACCTCCCTAGCTGAGGTATACATTTTGACACCCTCCTTCCCCTTCAAGAAGCTCTCTGGTGCAATTAAAACGGTAACCCAATGCAAATTTTATCACTTCTCTTTGTATTTTTGTAACTTATTTCCCAACTCTGCTCGGTGCACCAGAGAAGCAAAAGTCAATCCTGGTGCATACATGACTTTTCATATATTCCCTGTTACTATATATTTATTAAACCCCCAGAGGCCCTTACACCTTACCCCATTTCTTCCTCTTTTAGCCCCTTCTTCCATAATATTATTTTTTGCCTTTAAATAATTGTCCCATGAAGTCAATTTCATCCCAAGATACTTGTACTGACTTATATAGTCCAATTCCCTTCCCTGTAATACAAGCTTCCTTCCTCCCACCTTAACTAAGTACTAAAATTGTGTATTTTCTTTTATTTAACACCATGTCCAGTTCCTCCGCTACTTTCCCATGTGCATTCCACATTTGCTGAACTTTGCTAGTGCCCCGCCCTAACACTACAATATCGTCAGCAAACAGCAACACGGGTATCTTGATATATACAACATTTTTCCCTCTCTGCCATTCTTAACCCATGCTATACATTTTGCGCGCTATTCTCTCTATTTATTAAGAATACTGATTGAGCTATTCTCTCTATATACGTCAAACAAAACACTGACGACAACGGACATTCTTGCCTGGTCCCCTTAGCAACTATAAATCCTCTAGATTATGCGGCTGCTACAATTTTTACTCAAACCGTGTTATTCCTGTAAATTTCTTATAGTAGCTCCATCCGGCTTCTCTCAGAACTCTGTCCAACATAATTTGATACAATTTCGTTTTGTCCACCATATCATATGCTTCTGTAAGATCTAAAAACCCTGCCGGACACCCTTGTCCCCGCAATCTCGATGCTTCCGCCACCAGACTTGACAAAAATACATAATCATCTAGCCTATACCTTTTCCTAAGCAATTAAGATTTCCCATTTGTCTCTAGAACACTCTGTACCCTACTTTTAAAAACCTGCATAATTTTGCAATGTGTCATTATCTACCCCCTCCTTGGGAAGGAGAGAAACTCTTCCACTGCGTTAACCCCCTAGAAAATTGCTTCGTTAGATTCTACACGTACTTCCCCTACGCCTGGGTTATTCCTCCCAAAATCCCGTCAAGACCACACGCTGTTTTTGGATTTATTTTCTTTACTACGCTTTCGATCTAATCTGCTGTGGTCGTAATCTTCGTGCTAAGTTTTATTTTTTCTACACTGTTCAGGCCAGGCGTGAAAATAGTGCTTGTAACAGTGTCTATTTCATCTTTTGTGTTTGCTCTATCCTATTTTTCCTGTCTGACATAGTCATAAAACTGTTTTGCTTGTTGTCTCTTCGAACCAAAATCCTGTTCAATGTTTAATTCACTCTCGTCTGCATTTTTAATTGCATCTTGTATTAATATTTAAGCTATATTCTTGGCTCCCTTATAATTAGCCCAATACTCCTCTACCTTGTCTGCCTTGCTTCCCATTCATTTTCGATGCTTCCTACTTCATCCTTTCGGCCCCAATATTGCCCTATTTATTTGATTACTCCACCACCGTCGTTCCATTCTGTTTTAAACTCTCTTCCCTATCTTACAGTAATTGTCATATGCGTCCTTAATGTTCCTATGCGCCTCCTCTACCAGCTTTTCTTCACTTGCCACTAAGATATGTTTCATGCATTCTACTTTCTGCGCCCATGTGTGTTTATCCAAACATTTCTTTTGTACAGCTACGCGCCCCGGCTTCCTCTTCTACCCGCTTACTTCTACCCAATTATAATTACTTTCAACATTGCATGTTTTCTCTTTATCTATATTGATCTCTTCTACCCAGTTTTCTATCTTAATCTTTGTCAGTACATATCCAACGCATGATTTTCTATCCCCATCTGTGTACGTATATCTATAAAATACACATTATATAGATATACGCACAGACAGAGGGCATATAAACATACATTGCTCCTATGCTTTATTTTGCCCTGCTGCTTCTTTTGCATCTTATGTCTGTACCTCCGCATCTTGATGCTATATATAGCCAGCCGTCTGATGACCTCCAATGCCCCCTTGGTCTTCCCTCATGTGTTCCCTCATCCTCGGGAAGCAGCTCCCATTCTCCCAATCACCCCTGTACCTGTTGTCCCACCTTTCCATATATTTTTATTGCTCCTCCTCTCTCTTTTGTCCTTGTATCTGTTGTCCCATTTTGTGTGCCTATATCTGTACCCTATCGTTTCCCTCTTGTTTAAATGCCCACCCCTTGTCATTTTTTTTAATTTGGCGCTCGCATTTCCGGTGCGCTCCCCAAATTTCGTTGACCACACCTCTGCGTCCCCCTCCAGTGCTTAGTTCCCCTACATCCCACTTGCGCATCGACTTAGTTATAGTCGGCGTAACATTGCGCCAATCACACACGCCCTCTTGTCAATCGGCCGTGCCACTAGTACCTTCCATATCTCGGGCCTGAAAAGCATCTACCAGTCCCCAGCTGCCACGATATATCTCTCGCTCCACCGGCTCTCATAGAAATAAAATACCCCCGCTGTATTAGTAGCTACCCGATTACGTTTGAATCTTCAGCAATTACCACCCGTTCCCCACTGGTTTATTAACCACCGCATTCCCTGGTCGATCGGTTGAATTTAGCCGAGATATCTGCTTTTCTTCTTGTTGTAGCGGTTGACGTCGCTGTTGTGGTTGCTGCTATTCCTCGGCCGCTAGCATTTCTTCTCCTTTCTTTTGCTGATTAGCCTTTTTCTCTCTCTTTCTCCACTTGTGGGCATATCTGTGCGCCCCCTCTAGCGATATAGTTGCTGTCGTCTGAAGCTGCCCTTCGCCTCTATCGGACCGTCCTCTTCGTCTTGTCTTTTTTTCTCCTCGTCGCCACTGTGGATTAAGTCTAACACTACTGCCTCCTCCTCTTCAACGGTGCGCTCTCGTCTTCATTATTTTTCCCCGGATCAATTTTTCCGTTTTTTCGACGTTTGCCGCGACCGATGGCATTGTCTTCTCAACAGTGGCCAGTTTTTCTCTCAGATCATCAACTGTTTCATTGTTGTCGCAACTATGCCGTTGTTTTCTGTTGTCCCTTTACTTTTTGCTTGATTTCTGCGATCATTACGACCAGTTTTTTTTCCAGATGATCAGTAAGCGCTTCGATATAAGTTCATGTCCATTTGGCACATCTTAGTTTCCCACTTTAGTAAATGCTCTTGAGACGACGCAGAAGTAACAGCCAACCAACCGGCACTTGCACACTTGCTCAACGGGGACGCTAACGACTATCGCGTAAAACAAGGGTTCTACTTATGGGGGACTTTTCCGTCAAACACTTGCGCAGTAAAATCCGCGACAGTTTTGGTCGCACGCCAGAGTTTCAAGCCAAATGTTGCCTAAATGAAGAAGTTGCCTATATTCTCCAAAAGACGAAGCAAATTAATAACGCCAAACCTAGCACGTTTAAGGTCGATATTTTTGATACAATGAATAGGCGCCGTCCCGAAGCTATCGAGGCGATAGTCAAACAAAGAGACGTTCTTGCCTCCTAATATGCTCTAGCATGACGGGTATTCTAATTCCAAACAATTGGACAAAATGTAGGGCATACAATAATGCCCTTAGCGTTTTAAAGCAGTCGAACTCCATTAAACTTATGGATGTGACCAACGCCCAAACGGATACTGTTCTGAGCAAATCTGTATGTAGCAGAGAAACAACTAGCTGAAATAGTACACGCGGTTAGAAAAACGGTCGCCAATGTTTTAAACCTTAACCCGAAGGACGCCGAGCGGGTGAATAACACGGATTATAAATACAATTCTCGAGTTGTACATTCTGAAACCGCAAAGGTGGGACTCAGCGAGACTCAGTCTGGAAGCGAACAACAAATGGGACAGCAGAACAGATGCGACGATTTAGTTCAATTCTCTCAGCCGAAGATATGGAGGCGCAGTCGTTGCCTGTGACGCGCACACGATTTATAATTGCCGCAACAACAGAATCCGCTTGGCAGACAACAGCATGTGCCACCGCATATGTAACAATCGACCCAGTAAGAGATGCCCAATACTAACGGAACAGTTCAGGAACCCAATGTAGATTAGCTCCCTATGGCGTTTTGGAACCCTTATTAGATGGCGTTTATGTACCCGGACCTACTGCAGCGAGGGCAACTACACGCTGAGAGTTGCCAGCAAACCATTCGCTTCAGAAACTCAAGTCCGCCCCTGCAATACGTCTCAAATTAAGATTCTCCAGTGGTGCTCTTGAAAATAATTAAGTTGGAGATTATTGATCTTACCGAGACATGGTTTGATAGAGTTCCACGCAGTTAATGGAGGCAGATAGTCGCCGTATATTCTAGCCCACATGAAGATATATACAGGTTTGTGGATCGACTGGTGCAAGTCCTATCTGCTATTGATTTTAATACACCAACAGTTTAAGCAGGCATCGTAAAAAATCTGAGTGCACAGTGAACGCAGATATTGCAAGATATTATCTTCCAATTGGGCTATATGGGCGATCACAGACCCAGCACACCATATATTTTAAAGGGCAAGAACATACGCCGGAAAATGACTAGATAAAGTTTGCATCAACCGTTTATCTAGAACACTGAACTTCGATTTAGGTGACCTCGGCATAGAGAGCCCCTTTAAAGTACACTACAATAATCCTGAGTTGCGTAGCTCTATCCACCACATGGCGCTTGAAACCGCGGTTCAACTGACAGTGCTACAAGGCTCAAAAGTGTGAGAAGCAATCTTCTTTCTCGTCCGTTACTGTCCTGAGAAGACCGATTCCTACAATAGGGTCTGCAAGTGGTAATCCAATACCCCAAAGAGGACCCAGCTCGTATATATTGAAATCTAAGAAGCAAAGATGCTTCATGCAGCAGAATGCAAAGCTTACAAATGGATCCCCCAGACAAAGAAAATGACTGCTTGCTCCGTTTCAATAACACTTCTTGCCCAGCATTTCAGAGATATGTTCTCATAAGTGAACATAACTTTTTACGAAGTGCCAGTGTTTTAAAGCCAGCACAGCAAAATTGCCAGCGTCCTCTGGGCCGATACCGACAAACTATACACTTTACAGAAAATTGAGGTTGGAATTTTGCACCTTAAAACTGGAAAGGCGACGGGACTAGCTATCATTAGAAAATATCATATCAAGTAGTCAGAATCGCTGCAGCCAGAAATTTCTTACCTAACGAATAGGCGCCTGGATAAAGGAGATATACCGGCTAGTTGGCCGGACTGTATACTGTCCGTGACTTAAGGCAAAAAGTTATATCTATAAACTATATTTTTGTTGCTTCCAACTCGGCGCCTGGAAAATATTATTCAACTACAGGGCTTTATAATCGAAGAATAGCATGGACTTAGGCGCTGCAAGTCAACACACACACAGTTTGCGCAATACTCCTCGAGGATACTAGTACGAGGATAACTCCTCTCACTAAGGACGGCTTTGAAATTATTTGACCTGGAAGTTGCCCCTACAGCAAGCTGTGCGATCGAACTTATCTGGACACCTCTTAGAAGCTCAAGCTTTAACGAACTCGACCGCCCGAAGACAACGTATATTAATCTAGTTATGGGTGCTCACCCTATGCTATATCCGATTGGTTTATTCGGCTGCATGCATCCCACTATTTACAAAAACAAATTAGCAATTCGTTAACAGGCACACACTAGTGTACATTTCACGTTCCAGAAGTGTCATTGCTGCTGCTGAAAAATAAATAGAACAAGGGATTCGTTGTTCATTGGATCAGAATATATATATATATATATATAATATATATAAATATATATATATATATATAGGGTGCCCTTCCTTGTGAAAAGCTATTAAGGCCTACGCGTGTCAACCCGCGTTGTAAATGACGCATCAGCCTGTGTCATAAAATATTTGTTGCAGAGCATGCTCAACGACGCGCGAATGCAAATGCAATACAAACATATTTACGCTTACAACCTATATTCTTACATGAATATCAGTAGAATACCAGAATATATGTATATATATATATATATATATATATATATATATATATTTTTTTTTTTTGTAGGGCTTTAAGTTCGAAGCCGTAATCCGTCACGTCAACATTTAGCGCCGGTTCGACTGATTGTAAACAATCGCTTAGCCTTGATGGCAAATGTATACAAGGCATTGTATGCCTTGTATGTATTTGTCGCCAAGGCTACGTCACAAAGCATTAGTGACAAATATATACAAGGTGAGATATATGTGCAAGACGTTGGTGACACACGTGTATATATATACATATATATATATATATATATATATGGGGAGAGAGAAAGAGACGACCCACTAGTTCATGTATTCCTGCCGGTAGCCAAACGTAGACAGGACCTCCCTGAGATCTTCGCCATTCAGTCTCAGCACACATTGTCTGTTTGCGTTCGGCGACTAGCGGCGTAGAGTCTACCCTGGACCCTCAGATGGTCCCAAACTTCTGAACTCAGGGTGACTCCATTGCATACTGTGGGGCCCTCCTGTAGACCAACTCTCTTCACTGTGCGTGGTCAGAATTGACAAACTATGTTCGATGGAGCGGCTTATAGAACCCTGATAAAACGAGGTTACAAGCTGTTTCCTCGCAGCAGGTGCTGCACGATGATGCACTGATGGCTGCACGATGATGCACCGATGGCTGCACGCTCTCACGAGCCCTCAACTGAGCGCGCTTCTGGACGACGAGTCTACACGAATATTGTCGGGCTGGGAGCACAGCTAGTCTCCCCTCGGAGATGCGGTGACGAGGTAGACTCCTAAGGTCACCGTGGACAATCTTGTTTCTAGAATTTTATATATATATATATATATATATATATATATATATATATGACGGACAATGTAATTAACTGAATTTGACTACGGGTTATGTCCAACCACTAATCGGATTCAGAACAAAACAGCACTACAAATGCTTACGTTTTTGAACAAAAATTATTTTTTATATAATAGAGTGAATTTACACAGGCACGTGGTCATATATACAAGTGTATAGAAAGCCTCTTTGGCTAGGCAAATAGCTCGTAATTTCCGCTTTCGAAAGCATGAATACGCTTATTGTCTCGGGTGGCAAGAGCTTTCGATAGCTTCGATAAAGCTTGTTCACTGTGTGCCTCAACAGACAAAGTCTGCCAGGATACATGGCTATATCGAGGAGTACCAAAAACGTCAAGAATAATCTTATATCATCATCATTTATTAAAGTCACCTTTGTCATGTAAGGCGTCTGGCTCCAACCTCGTTTGCAACGAGCACCTGAAGGAGGCCATGGTCATGGCACCGTGCTAGGCGAGCCTGTTCAACGCTTGTCTCCGCCACGGCCGCATCCCCTCGGACTGGAGCAGCGCTTTGCTGTGGACGATACAAATGGGAAGGGGAATCCCAAACTCCCAACCTTTTGAAGAGACAGCGCAGAGAAAAGCTGTTGCTACAAGCTGCTTTCCACAATCCTGACAACACGGCTATCTGTGTTTCTATAGGGCCGCGTTGTAGTCCCGGAAGAGCAGTATGGCTTTCGAGCTGGGCGGTCTACATTGGACGCCGGCAGCTTCCTCCTTGATGATGTTCATGAGTACTTCAACGCCCAAAGCGAACACCTTCATGTTCGCCGTCCAAGGGCGGTGTGCCCTCCAACATCCTGCATCTGCTGGCCGCCCTCCTCCAGGAGAACCCCATCTCTATCGACGACGGCGTGGCCGAACTCGAACCTTTCCTGCAGACGACGGGCTTCGCACAGGGCGACAACCTGAGGCCTCTGTTGTTCCCAGTGCTGCTTACCGACCTCCCTCGCCAGGTGAAGGGCACTCGCAATATGATGCAGGTCCTGATGTACGCTGACGACGTAGTGCTCTACAGCACATCAAGGTTCTAACTGCAGCAGTCCCTGTCAAGACTCGCGACCTACGTGCACGACCGAGGCTATGACGTTCCGCGAGGGAGGTTGGGTGGCTGGCAACGACACTCTGCGGCTCGCCTCAACGGAGCTCAAGTATGTCAAGTACCTCGGCATCGTCATCCCCTCCAACGGCCGATCGCAGTTAGGAACGCTTTCTTCCACATTTCGTATGTGTCGCAGCTGTACCCATGCGTCGTGTGCCAAATGCGTGCTTCACCGACAAGCTTGTTCATAATCACCCGACGGGTCTCACCCCATGACCATCCGCCGATCTTCTTCGCAATCGCAAACAGCCGGATCCATTCTTCCGCCGAGACGCCATCGCTCCCCGAGAACGTCTCCACTTGGCCGCTGACGTACCTAGCCGTCTCGATCCGCACTGCCACGCCTGGTTCCGTCTACTTCGTCATCGTCACTTGAGCCACCATAGCCTGCGTGGCATCTGCCATTGCCTTTATCGTGCTCATCATTTCGGCTAGCATCTCCATGCATCTCCATAATTATCGGCGTCCCGCCGCCGTTCGTCGCCATTTTTTTTGCACCGCTACTGGTTTCGACCGATACCCCTAGTTTCTTGCTGCCACTGCAACTCTGCGCGCGCTCGTTTTTTCTGCGGCACGCGACGACTATTCCACGAACGACTCACCCTCACCGCAGCAGCGACAACCTAAACAGCGACTCCCTCTTCAGCACCACACTCAGTTGTTGCTCTTTGCAGTGGACTCGACACCCTTGCTGTGTCTCTCGGTCAACCGGTTCGCGTTACCCCCTATAAAAACCCACTTCTGAACTGTAAGGGCCTCACTGGGTTGCTAGAATAAGAACACGAATTTTGATCAAGACCACGCCTGTAGCTTTTATTCTTGTCCGACTCCTTTACCACGCCGGTACAGCACCGCCTCTCCGGCCTGTCTCAGTACACAGCGATCCTTCTTCAACTGCGTCTCAACACCGTCTTTCTACACTGCGATCCTTCCTTGACCGCGTCTCAACACCGTCTTTCTACACTGCGATCCTTCCTTGACCGCGTCCCAGCAACGTCTCTCCTTTCTCACTTCAGTGTCATCACTTCTCTTCCCGGCAACAAACTTAGGTCACAGCAGCGATGGCACGTCAGTGCTGCTGCCGCAGTGTTTCCCCTCTCCGCTAAGACTTGTTGATTCTACGTGCACCAATACCTGCAGACGTCGCTGAGCTATGCCACTCTCTAACTACATACCTGCTTAATAACAATGACATTCTACAGCCTTACACAGCTAATAAGCGAATAATGATAAGAAAATCATGAGGTATCTAATACAGCGGCCTCGACAGAACTAAAAAGAGAACAATTTACGACAGATATTTATTCTCTACAGGTTGCTGGCCCTGGACGGGTTACCCTACTTATCGTGTGAGCAAACCTCTGTACTACAAAAATTAATAGGTATATCATAGGAGACTAAACCAAAAAATTGACATTAAGGTCTCCCATTCGCATAAGAGGGCAGGCTGCTACCTCGCGGCATTAGATTTTTAACGGTAGTAAGCAGCACGTCACTGTGACTAACACGGAATGAGTAAAATGCAGTTACAAATCTCTCAAACCAATAAGCGTTTTTTAAGTGGACACAAGCCGCTTGAACGTGACCATCGAGACTACAAATAGATCAAAATGAGAAAATTGCAGAGGTAGTTTTCACGAAACTTTCGACTCTCTCCTCCCAGGACGATCATTTCCACAGGCAGTGATAGAATTATTGCCACTAATGCCGTAAGTAGGGCAGTCCAAGTCCTTTAGCCTAGTGTCACTAATGGCAACGACGTCACAACCAGAGCTTTCCCAAATCATAAAGTCAGCAATGGATTCTAAATCATAAAGTCAGCAAGCGCCCCCTGCTTTAGTAGGCCACCCGTATCAGCATTAATATGGATGGTTGTGAACGTATTAACTCCCAAGCAAATTTCGTCACAGAGCAAACACTCTCTGGCATTCTCCGGAGACTGCGGAGCAATGTAATTCAATTCGTGAATTATATAGACAAAATGAGTTAACTGCTCAAGCCTTAAGAGAGCACATAGCATCGGTGTTAAAAGATCTACGAGCTCTTATATATATATAAGAGGTCGAAGATATATATATATATATACGTATATATATATAACTTGTTGAGCTCGCAAAGACATTTAGGCTATCTCACAGTTGTACATGTTGGCGATACCGCTGCTGCTGCATTGGCGAGGTTTGAGCGAGATTGGAGAATCGCGAGAGTCGCCATTTAGCGTGGTCGTCGAAAACTGCACACGAAGCACAAACTAGGAAAAACGTGCCACTCTGTGGAGATAACACAGTCTGTCTGACCATTCTATCCTGCTGCTAACAACAAGCGGTACGTCGGGGTGTCGGCAGCGCCAGTGGTCCAGACTGTCTATGCGTATATAACGCATTCCGACGGCACTGGCGATGATGCTAATGTTTATGATAAGGATGATGATGATGATCATAACGAACATCGCGGTTGCGCAGCTGTTGATGCCAACGAAGCAGAAGAGGGGAACGAGGCGTGGTGGTGTTGGTGGGAGTGGGGTGTCGGAAGGCGGGGGTGGTAGCAATCGTAGTAGGAGTAGGACTGCGAACTCTGGTTGACTACCGCCAGCACTAGTGGGCAAAATGCCGTTTGTTAGAGACTAGCGTCGAGTCAGATTGGCAAACTACCCCCCCCCCCTCCCCCAACGAAGAAGGGCGGGGGATACAGACGCACGCCGACCAGAGCAACGCAGACCACTATCAAAGTGCTAGCAGACACAACATAACCAACACGTGCCATTACATGCCAACATAATAACGGATGAGGCGCCGCTGTAGTTGCTGCTGCTGTCGCTGTCGTTATTGTCGCTGTTGGCCTCGTCGAGTCGCGTCGACGATACTGGATGAATGTTGTGCTAACAGATGCCCGCAGATGACCGACCGGAGCGTGTTACTGTCGAGCAGCCTTTTTGAGGTTAGATAGCCGCAGGCAATATGAAGATGGAGCGCTACGAAACCGCTTCGCCTCGCTTTGCTCCGCTCTGTTCTCACCTTCTTTACTGCTCGTCGCAGCTGTTCAGCGCTCAGCTGCTATGACGACGCGTACGCTACGGCGGCAACAACAACAACACACCGCAGCAGCGACAGCAACAACAACAACAACAACTACTACTACTACAACAACGATAACCACAATCGCAACAACTTTGCATTAGTACTATGTGTTCAACTCGCTTATAATGATTGCGGATAGTTAGGTTGACACATTTGGCTCTTTTCCTGATTCTCTTTGCCTCCGCCAGCGCGAGGAAAAGCAATGAACCCCTTCATCCCCTTTTTCTCGCGCTGTGTATCATAAGGCGCTCGCTTTTCTCTAGCGCGTTTCAAAATTTCATACCGCCCACCTTCCTGCCGTCTTAAACCTAACGACACACGCAGCCTGCATGTGATTGGGGCAAGGATTTGTGTCGTCGCTAACTGTCGTGGTGTCGTTGACGTTTGACGTTCCAACGCCACGCGACTGCACGTCACACGTGTTCAGCGATTTGGTTGCGTCGGCAGGCACCAGCCTAATCTGTCCATCGACCACCCATCAGTCACGTTTGTGGACGGCCGCGACAGTCATGCAGACATCGATTTGGGGTTCGGGCTTCGTCTTCCCTATCGGTTCGGTTACTCGCCAGTCTGTTCAACCAGCAGCACCTTGTGCCAACCCATCTGTGGCCCGCTAGTCAATTTGCCTAAGTCATGAACATATCTGTCCGCCCCTTTGGCGTGATATGATGTTACGGTCGAGCAACTAGGGCAGGGACGTGGACTGGGGCAACTGATGAGTGGGTATATGCGTGTGTTTGTGATTCCATAGTACACAGGGATTCTGCCGATTAAGCAAAACGACGGATGATAAAATGTTTATATATGTATATATATATATATATTTGGTTGATCCATAAGTCCGTCCGGAAAGTTGCATGCGCCGTACTACGCAGACCCGGGGGAGACTTAAAACTGTTGGGAGAGGGTTGTTTGTTTATATGGCGGTATGAGCAGGCTTGTGTTGCATTATACCGTGGAATTCGTTCGATTATTTAACGCACGCGAACTTTAACGCTCGAGTGAAGATGGCGGACTTAAATGTGCATTTTCGTCATTTAATGCTATTTTATTTCCGGAAAGTAAAAAAATGCAACCCAAGTCGTAACTAAGGTTTGTAAAGTTTATGGCGGGGAGGCAGTAACAGATAGGACAGTTCAAAAGGGGTTTGTCCGATTTAGGAACGGCGACTTCGACGTTAACGATCGAAACCGGTCCGGACGGCCTTTGACAGTGGACACGGCCGCAGTAACAACAGTGGTCAAACGAGACCCACACCTCTCGCTGCGCGAGATTGTGGCCATTGTCGACGTACCATACACATCCGTTCAAAAGCATCTCAATGCCGAGGGATTCGTCAGCAAGTTGGATGTATGGATGCCGCACTTACTCAGCAATCGCCAATTGGAGAACCGTGTGCTAAATTGCGATCAGCTTCTAAAGAAGAACGAGCCAGGGCGCCACCTTCTGGATGAATGTAATCATGAGCTTGCCTGAACGTTCGGCTAAGGTAGTCGAAGAAAATGGGCAATACAGCATTCAATAAAAGTTTTCCTTTGTTACGACATGTGTCTTCAAAAATGGGTAAAATCCAAACGGACTTTTGGATCAACCTGATGCATATATAATAGTTAACATATTCATAAATTGATGCGGTCATAGCTCACATGTTGTTCTATACATCACCAGCAAATTTTCCGGCGGGCTTTATCCTGGCATGCATTTTATCGCCGTGGGTCAAGCACAATATTAATATTAGTACTGATTACGTTGATAATGGTGCAGCAGAAGCGCCGCAATGAAGGCCGTTGCAAGAGCGCGGAGCTTATCTGTTCTCCTTTGTTTAGAGCACGTTACATACCACACAACAAAACGTATGAGTGCTGTCAGTGCAAACGACGTTGCACAGCACTCTTTCTCCCAGTGCAGGATATGTATGCAGTTTGGTGACTATGATTAGAAATGTTTCTCTCTTACTGCCCTCGTCTGCCCGGCACACAAGAAGTTGCTCTGCAAGCATATCGGTCAGCCTATTCAACCGGTAGGTTCCTTTGATCTCGACATCTTGTCAGGTTTCGACAGAACGCCGTAGTCTACATGCCATCTCCGAGATTTGTCTCAGAGACGTTGCCAGAGTTCGACAGAAGACGCCATTGGCTGCTATGCTGGAAACTTGCTTTCTTTACGTGGCAAAAATACCGACTACCGTGTAAAACAAGCATTCGAAACAAGCTATAGCCTTACCAATTTGCGCTTGAACTGATCAAGGTAACATCTGACTAATAATCAAAGATGTTTTACCTAGCCATCCCAACACGTACAATGAGGAAACAATGTTTTAACTTACTTAACGACCTTAGACCGAGTCCTCTAGTAACTTAGGTTTAAGACAACTTATATTAGAGCGCCTGACACTATTACGTATTGAGGTTGGCAAATTATTGTTGAAGTTGTGATGCACACATCACTTCGGAAGAGCTTCATCGTCGATCGAAAATGGCATCAGGAGGAGTATCCGAACGCGCTCGAAAAGCCATGGTAGTCGCTTCGCTGATTGAGACATCGCACATGATGTCTGAAAAAGCGGTTCCCTACATGCATAGCGAAAGATCTCATCTCTTGTATCTAATTTAAGACGGCGCTTAATGATAATTTGTGTCATGGCAGCAAATTATATTATGTCTCCGAAATGTCTCAACCGCTGCGTGCCTGTACTATAAGGAGTGAACGTTCGCAATTTATGGGGGTTTCCTGATCTATGTCGCTCCTCTTTTCACTATGCAGATGAACAATCTATTGCATGTCGTGCAACATGGCAACGTTACGATTAGATACCAGTGAGATGATTTAGTCAGATATATCTGACCTTGTAAGGAGAGCATTAAGGAGAAGAACTCAAAGGTTCTGCTCGAATAGGAAGTACCAAGGCTATTTGTTGCAGGCCGTTGAAGTAGCTAGAAAATAGTTAAACGCAACGTCTCACCATTCTAACATGCACCGAACTACACTATGCTTATATTTCTCGCCTCGCACGTTACCTTATCTCATTATTTGTCTCACGGAATGACCTTGGTTGACAGAGGACGTCAGAAACCTTCTGATCAAGCATTATTTTTCGTAGGAAGATGTTACATGACATTGAAAATGCATATCGCTCGGCGCCTTTGCGCTTTCGAACGACCGCATTAAGCTATACAATGACATCAAATACTGGTTGATCTCCGTATACAGGCCCACACAAACCCCAAGGTATCATCTATTCATACTCGTCAATGCACAATCCGCCATTTAACTTTTGTTGTCGTTTATCCATCAGCGTTTTCGGCGGCCGTTTCTTTCTCATAATCCTCATTTTTGGGCCGTTGTTTTCTATCGCTTGCTTTGCACATGGCATAGTCAAGGCAAGACTAGCCTCACTAGTGAAAACAGCAGAATGTAATGACCGCAGCAGTCTGGTACTTATCTGCTGTACCCAGTAAATGTCTTGCTGCTTCTCTACACATTCGGTCGTTCCGAGTTAAATGCGGGGAAACTCGTAGCGAGCTACGCCTGGCTTCGTCCGGCGTCCATCAAGGGAGCGGCTGCGTCTCTCTTCTGTTGTACACAATTGTGTTAGACGTTAAATCTTACAGTCCGTCGATTGTCAAATAGTTATTGTACGCTAACGACCTAAAATCATACACTCCCTTGTACTCTTCCTCACCGCACGCTGCGCTACTGTCTGCTGTCGAGGCATCTGCCGCTGCTGCATTGCTAATGAGATGTAGAGCTGTCCGTTTCGAGATGCCACGTTTTGAAACATCGTTCTTTCGATCTGGAGTATCAGTTTAACGGGCAACACACCGCAAGTATTGCACGAGACCTTTGTGTATTAACATCAACTAATCGTACATGTTCTGCCTATTTTAGAAACTTAGTAAAATCAACGTATATACTTGTGAATGAGCTGTTCCGTTCTTCTATCATCAAGGACCACAATGTGAATATTAAGCAATTGTGCTATCCAGACTTCTATATTGCTTACCCGTCTGGAGCCCATGCCTGTGAAAGCACATAGGATTGATTGAAGGCGTTGAGAGCAGATTTCTGAAAAAAGTCTGTAGAAGATGTGATAGCGGGCCGAAGCCTGTAAACCTTCCGTCGCTATCAATTTCACTGAAGAAAAACGAAGCGCGAACACAATCGCAAACTCTGATATTATTGACCGTTTTTTATGTGACAATGAACAATCATAGAAGCCAAATAATGTTTTTACCAAAATGTATTGCAAGACTTAGGACAAGCAATAATATGTTCGCCTGGCGAATAGCCAGACAATCGCGCAACAAGGCGGCTTCGTGGGCTTCATCGCCTACCAGCCTCCTTTCACCCGTTATTCGGCAAATAAAGGCGTTTTTATTTTATTCATCTGTAGCAAATTTACAATATTAGATATTATCCTTATTTTACGGCGCATCTAGCCCTGGGCTCATCTAAAGCCCTCCTGCACGGTGGTATTTCACAAAGAAACACACAGTAATAGTAATAATATTAATTGTGTAACACTATACTATAGAGACTAGAATAATGATGTGCATTCATAGCTTACTGGACCACATACTGTCTCCTCTGGACAAAGAGAGTGAATGAGAGAGAGAGAGAGATGCCCAAATGATCCTTGCCTGTCTGTTCCTCTTCTAGTATTGACACATACACGTGGATCCGTCTCAATGGCGCTACACTAGAGGCGATGCATGTATGAGGTGGCGTTTTCTGTGCGTATCGCATACAGGTCCGAGCTAAAGCCTACTCGACGTGAAGCTCTGCCCAGTAATGAATAGCCGATTCATTACCGAAGTAATGAAGTTTAATAAAGGAACGACCGATCTGTCCTTCTCAGCCGCTCGTCTCGCTTGTCCTCCCCCCCCCCCCCCCTGGACGCTAAATCGGGTCATCGCTCCAATCAATAGCATAGCAAAACATTCCAGGCATATATGGAAAAAAGGAGGAACGTTGTCACTCCATCAGAACCCCATCGTCCTGATAAGATCACCGGTTCCTAACCGATTTCTAGGTTACGAAGGAAAGGCCGCGTGGCAGGGGGGCATTTCCACCAATTAAACAAAGTTCATGAGTGAAGCCAAATGCGCGAGATACTAGTTATCTTCATTTTAATATTAAGTGTGCATGACCGGCTTAAGACTATTCTACTTTTTGAGTTTATCATCGTAGGTCTACTTATTTATGCTTTATCTAATTTTATATGTGTGTATTTCTTATATGTATATATATATACATATAAGAAATACACACATATAAAATTAGATAAAGCATAAATAAGTAGACCTACGATGATATATGTGTGTATTTCTTATATGTATATATATATATATACAGGGTGTGACTGAAAGATTTTTAGAGCAATGCATGGAATTGTAGAGCTCGTTAAAGCAAATATTTTTTCCAATGGAACATGGTCTCTGAGAAGTCTTGTTTCGGAGTGAGAGTGAAATTACTATAATTTATGACACTGCCGTTTTTGCCCGACATAGGAGCACAAAATGTGCTTTTGCGAGACAACCAGTCTTCCTAGACACAAACTAAGGCACACCTTCGTGTTCGCGATAAAATTCTGCTCCATCTGAAGAATATACAAGGCCGTTTAGAGCGCTGTTTAGTTTAGAGCGCTGTAAGTGGTCGTAAGGTAATGATTTTGAGGTATTGGGCGTGAAGGTTAATGAAATAACTTCATTTTGGCGAATTCTCTTCTAGGCGACCATGTAGCATCTTCTGACCGGCCTTATGAGTTCTTCGAAAGAAGCAGAATTTTCACGAACACGGCGGTGTGTTTAGCTTCTGTCTAGGAAACCTGGTTGTCTCGCAACAGCACATTCTATGCTCCTATGACGGGCAAAAACACCAATGTCACAAATTGTAGTAATTTAACTCTCATTCCGAAGCAGGGCCTCTTAGAGACCATGTTCCATTTGAAAAAATATTTGCATTAACGAGCTTTACAATTCCATGCATCGCTCTAAAAATCTTTCAGTCATACCCTGTATATATATATATATATATATGCAGTTGCAATAGTATTGCGTAAGTGAAAGCATGGACGTTCTAACATTGCTTTGGTAGGCAGGTTGGAAATACGCCAAAAACTTTACATGACTCGCCTGATTGGCTACTATCAGAACGACGTCTAATAGTTTGCCATTTAGAGTAGACTAGCATAATTGTTTTGAAGAGTCGCACATATAGAAAATAACGGCAATTTAGTATAAGGATTTACCCATTTGCAATAAAAAAAGCTGCTATATTTAAAATAGAAGAGGTGTTTTCGTTCAACGATAGCGCAATATCTATTGACCATATCATTCTTCTCTTACAATAAAGCACCTTAAGTTCGGATCCTCCAGGACTATCCGTAGACGGCTGGTCGAATACCCCCTAGAGACCTATAATACATTGAACCATAAACGTTTGCCATTGTTGCTCACGGGCTGTGATTTAGGAGCACTAGTGCTTTTGCAGATAAATAAATATATAAGAAGGCAAGTAAACAACAGTACGGCAAGCCAGCAATTATTGGCAAGCTTAGCGCAATAGCCTAACACACAGGCAAATGACAACAATGTGGCAGTAGCGACTGAATACACTAAAAGTCAATGGGAAATAAGTTCTTTAACTTATTGTATGCATATTTTTATGACTCAATGTAAACAGCGGCCGTCGGCTTCCCTAACATGCAGTTGAGTATCATGTCGTTGTGCATTGTGCCGTTTCAACCCATCGTGTATGACACGGAAGAACCTCATGAGCAGTGCTTCTGCGTTAGCGATCAAATGAGCAATCATCTAGTTTATTAGCAAAACGCATACTTTTTTGGTGGTAAGGTTGAAAGGCACCATATGGAAATAGAACTTTGGACCAGATCAGTTACAGCTCAAGTATTCACAGCAATCCCTAAAAGATAAAATAGCAATTTTTGGCACTAACGGAGCTGATACGTAAAGATGAGACTGTCTAAATCACTGGTCATCGGCAAACTGTTTTACTGAATAGGAGTCGTATCAAAACAAAAGTATCTCAGCCTGTTTGAAGGTGTATATTTTTTTTAATTATAAATACTACCTCAAAGGCGCTCTATCGGATATGACTGATGCACAAATCACATCACTCGCTGGCCTGGGTCCAGGCATTGATGCCTTGATGCAAGTCTAACACGCTTACACTGTTTAACACTTATTTTTAGTAATTTTAATTTTTTTTTTTCGCACGCACAGTGCACAAAAACTATATTTCAGCCTGACGCATGTGTATGTGTGTACATCGTAATGATCCATCGTCACGACTGCATGTACAGTAGAAAATGCATTATTCCTATATTCCCCTTAGCTAAAATAAATGTGTGTTCCTTTGTACTCTATATATATATATATATATATATATAAAGAGAGACAGAGATTCAGAACGTGCATGTACTTACACCGTCACATGATCATGTGTACAAGTGTGTTCACAGTAAACAGGCGATCCAGCTTCTCAGTATGACACAGCATTGTTCAAGCCCATGGGCTACCTTCGCAGTACAGAGGCTGTATACTTTCGAGTGTATTTGCAAGTACTCATGAATAGAGCTATGTGTTTCATTCATTCATTCATTGTAGCAACAAAATACACTCAGCACAACAAAACTGCCAACCCCTTGTATCGTCGGCAATATTGTTGTTCGCGTTATATTGGCACTTACAACTCATTAGTCTTGTAAAATCTCCACAGGTCATCACTTCGTAACGTCTGCCAATACCCTCATCTGGTCTGTTGTACCAGATCCGGAAACAGGATCTTTTTTCAATTTTATATATAAATATACATGACCATACATTGTTCTTTGTAGGGCGAAACACGAGTCAACACGAATACACATCAACATCGCAGCAACACTGAGCACATGCACATCAATAGCAACACACTAGGCACATGCACATCAATAGCAACACACTAGGCACATGCACATCAATAGCAACATTGGCTATATGCACATCAATAGCAACACTGGGCGCATGCACATCAATCGCAACACTGGGCACATGCACACCAATAGCAACACACTGGGCACATGCACATCAGTCGCAACATTAGTTATATGCACATCAATAGCAACACACTGGGCACTTGCACATGAACAGCAACACACTGGGCACATGCACATCAATAGTAACACACTAGGCACATGCACATCAATCGCAACATTAGCTATATCGACAATAATCGCAACATTGAGTACATGCACATCAATCGAAATATTGGCTATATGAACATTAATCGCAACATTGAGTACATGCACATACATCGCCACACTAGCGAAGTATTATGTGTCAATGTGCGCATGTGTTTATTCGCTTACGGTTTATAGCGCTCGTAGCGAATCTCTAACAGGAATAAGATGCACTTTTCCTTGTGTACCGACGGTATATGGATACACGTAGCCACTGAACGCGCGCACGCCTGTGTACATATGTGTGTCTGTGTGTGTGCGAGCCGACGAGCCAGCGAGTGTCAACCTTACACACACCGATATATGTGTCCCTAAGAAGATAAGAAGGTGAACGAGGTCGTCGTAGTTCGTCGTGGCCCTGATTGGCGGCAGAGCTGACGCCGGCGACTAGGATTTGCAGGCATCATAAGTTGTGATCCACGAAGAAAGAAGCCATTGTCAGCGGTAGTAGGGAGCGGAAGCGTTGGCCAGACGGTTGGTTGGTCGGTCAGACTGCTCTCCGCTGCTGCTGCTGCTGCTGACTCAGCCCAACGGGGACAGATATTAATGGTCTTCGATCGAGATACATGCTTCAGTGAGCGTTTCTTCTTTTTTTGTTGGCGGGGCATTCTTGCGATATTCCAGTTATAATGTATATATATATATATATATATATATATATATATATATATATATATATATGTCTCATAGTTTGTTTCATACAACTACTCTACCAATAGCGTGAAAAACTACCAAATTTATGGCTGCTACATGGTTATATTGGCTGGGAAGAAAGAGGCCAGTATAACGAATAGCTTGTCGATTTCCCTTTCATTCGTTCGTTCGTAAATAGACTTTAAAGTTGTGGATCCCCATTTTAATCTACTCAGTATTCCTATTAGAATTATAATAATCATTAATATTGATTAGTGTTAATATAGACGATATTCTGACGAGTAGTACTTTAGGCTGCACGCAACGATATAATATAGACGACGCTTGCCGCTTGCCGTTCGTTATCGATGAACCGACGCAAACCATGGGTCGTAGTTGGTGGTAAGAAGAAAACTGCTCCTGCTTCCTGATCGAGCAGTTTTCTTGTCTTGCTCCTGCGTGAAGAGCTGTGTGCGTGTGTGATCAACCCCTCCCCTCTCTAAGTCGCCCGCCCACCCGCGCTCTCGTCACAAGAGATTGACGAGGTTAATAATGACGTTGACGGACGTTGACGTATCGCCTGATCGAAGCTTGCCGAGCGCGCTACAGCAGTGCCTGGTCGGCTGCTCGTTTCGTTCATCTGCAGTCGGCGGGTCGGAGTGCAGAAGCGGAGAAAAACCATGCGTTTAGTCATCATGTCTTGCCTTGTGCGTTGCAATTGCGGTCGTTCTGCCCAACAACAATCTGCGACGATCGAACAACAGCAACAAGAGCAAACACAACAACAACAACAACAACAACAACAGCAAGAGCAGCAACAACAATCACCATACCGACAACGATAACTTTCAAACAACGCAAAAACACGATAAGTTTGCGGAAACGAATCTCGCTTGAGATCTTCAGTTTTAAGGTCACGACATGATCAGCGACATTGCCAGTGACGGATCGCTGATAATGGTCGTACAAATGTAGTTGTTTTATTTTGTTGTTGTTGTTGTTGTTGCGCTATAGAGGTACGCGCGGTGTTTTCATTGAGGCTTGCGCCTTCACTGGCAACATTCGCACTGTGACACGCCGATCATCACTTGTCACCAAGTCGTTCATCTCGTCGATGGGCTCGACCATGACTACAGTGTTTGCCCGGCCTGGTCTCGGACTCTTTACTGACTTGTCGGCCACACAGAGTCTTCCCCGTATACGGCTACCATTCGGCGACAAATATTGGCGCCGGTTGAACACCTTGCGCAGTCAGACTTCTGAAAACACCTCGCTGCTTCTCAATCGTCGAATTTGGCAGTGGAAACGTTGTGATGACCTTCCTCACACGCGCTACCGCGTCAATTGGACGGGACACATAACTGCGTGCCTCTCTTCTTTGTCACGTGAAGGCGTTCAAACCACGCCGTTTTATTCTATGTATATTTTGATAAAATTGCAACCGCTAGATGCCAATACCATTTGCCAATAATATAACATTTTGGTTACTAAACGCAAAAACAACAAGACGTGTTTGTATCAACCTTCTGTATGAATGTGAAGTGTATGTGATTTCGAAAACGTCTCTACTTTGGCGTGAGCGACAATTCAATAGAGAAGAAAGAAAAACATTAAAAACAACATTATTTTGTCTTAAACTTACTTCCGGTAGGTTGGTGAAATCTGCGCGCCGGCGGGGGGGATGGGGGGGGGGGCAAACAAAGGGCCGCCTTTGCAATAAACAATAGCAAAACAGCAACAACGACAACAACAACAACAACAACAACAACAACAACGACAACAACAACAACAACAACAACAACAACAACAACAACAACAACAATAACGGGAGCAGCAGCAGCAGTAACGGCGGAACTAACAACAAAGATGGACAAAAGGCAGTGGCGGTAGCAGCCGCGGAGGCGGTCGAGGTCGTTTATGTTGGTTACAGAGCATTCGATTTCAAAACTTTTGAAGTCCATCGATATTTTGGAGCCTTTGGAGCAAACGCTGCACTCGCCACTGCGCCCCCCCAGTGTCTCTCCGTATGAACGAGAGAGTCATCAGAGGGCAGCGGATCAGAGAAAGAGAGCTAGAGATGTATCGGCAAGTGGATCAAATTTCGGGACGATCGTTGAAATGTACACGGTAGCTGCTGCTGCTACTGCCGTCTGCTCGGGGTACAACGCGCGCTTTCCTTCTCTTCCCCTTCCTTTCACACTCTCTGTCTCTCTCTCTTGTTGAGGATAATTGGGAGCGGATGGGCGGGAGAGGGGAGGGGAACGGCAAAGGCACGGAAGACGGGAATATAGCAAGCTCCCTTTTGACAGCTCCTCTTCCCATATGTAAGCCGACGTCAGCAGCCGAGAGCGCAGACCGTCTGGTCAACATACGTATTATTATTATATATATATATATATATATATATATATATATGTTTTGATTGATTGATATATAATTTGCTTTACATGCGTATTTAGATATACATATAGAGCGAATAATGAATGAATGGAGAACAAAAAATATATATATACGAGTATATATATATATATTTTTAATTGATTTAATATTCGCTTAACATGTATACCTAAATACACATGTTACCCCTTAACATCAGAGGCGCTCAAAGCGGCAGCATATACATTATCCACGCATCTATATCATTAATATATCCTTCAGTACCTAGTGAGTATTTGTCTTCCATTGTGACAACCTTTTTTGTAATATCGGCCTGGCCCTTTTAACAATTAATCTTAAAGCCAAGGACCTCTGACAGGTCTATATATCTGCTCCCCCCCCATAAGACGGTACGTTCTGTTACAATATGCTCAATTGATTTATTGCCTAGCCCATAAGCTCGACGTTCTCTACTCCCCTCTTTCTGTATTTGATGTACATGACGAACCACGAGTATTGTGTGCATTTGCATCTAAAAAATTTTGCAACACTGTTTTTTCACACGTTTTTTTATTTTTTGTATGAACCGATTGTGAAATTAACACCATACTCGGGGTTTGTCATGTACATCATGCCTTTAAAAGTTCAAGCCATTCGGATATCTCAAGCTGAAATTATCACCAAAAAACATGAGTTGCTATTTTTTTGAGAGGAAATAGCATAGTTGGGAGAATTGTCTATTTTTTTGAAAAGTCAGGACCACAAGCTGTACCGAATAAACGATAGGTTTCTGCAGATTTAGTCATTCGTGGAAATTACTACGCTAACGCTCAGCAGTACTAACCATCAATGTCCGATAAATAACAACCTTATATCTGAATAGACGATTACTAGAGATGGCCGAATTGTCAGGAAAGACCGTTTTTGCTGACCTGTAGATAAATAAGCAGGAGAACAGTGGATGAGGCACACGTGTTAAGAACGAACCGATATATAAAGAGATAGATGTTTAAGATATTTCTGAATACACAAGATCACATCAGACCATGCTTTAAGCCATATCAAATGTACTGAACATGTTTTACCAATCGCAGATATTTATGCACTCCAAAATTGTACAAAGTATTTTTTTTATCACACCTCACTGATGTAATACCTGTTACTTTTGACACTGGTGTATTCATTCTACGCTGGTCGTTATTGACAATTACTTTTTAAAGGTTTAATAGCTGTATAAATAAATAATTTTAATGTTTTTTTTTATTAACATTCGGGCTAAGTAAATGTGTTTATGTTGCATCAAAATGTTTCGAGATAACCAACAATCTAGCATTTGCTAATTCTCTTAATGTTCTTTTCAATACATATTTCCTATAGGATGCAGAAACACAGCCATGGGCATCGAGTCAAGCCCGGTGGCGTGGTAGATTAAGTCTGCGCCTCGCAACCGGAGGAGACACATAGGTGCGCGGGTTCGAGCCCCTCCGTTGCACATTTGTATGTCTTGTGTGGGAGTCCGACTATGAAACAATGTGAAAAACAGTTCCGTGGACGTTAAATCTTGGCTGAGTGTCAGCCCGAAAACTTTACTTTCTTTGCCATGGGCGTCTATTTGCATAACGCAGAGAGTGGCGGATAGCCACTCTTGCGAGAACAGAAACGTTTTTTTAAGTTTTTTAGGTTCAAACTTTAAGTTCAAACTAACAGACGTCAGGGACACTGTTTGCATACAGAGTGAAGAGAGCTACTTCAGACACGTCATTGTTAGCCCATTCCATATTCGCACAACTGGAAGACCAGACGCCGAGTATTGAAAAAAATTTTCATGTTCATGCTTCTCTAGAAAAGAAGGTGTCACGCGTTTCCATTTTCGTGATTACTACCAATGCTTGGCGGGCTCGCTTTCTCATACGGGCGCCACCGCAGATCTTCGCCTTGAGACCGGCCGCACGGCAAACGTATTTAAAACATGATGTGTGGATGTCAAAACGTATTGTGCGTGTAGGGATAGCCCGCGAAATTTGTACAAGCAAGCTGATCATATCAAAATCAGACTCTCATCTTTGCTCTCTTCGTGCCGTTTGGGGCTTTGTAGGTAGGCTGTCATAGCTACTCCGGTGCGACGCTGCACTGTCATGGCTTGGGTTGCACCCGACCACGACAACAACAACAACGACGACGACGGGAGGAACAATGTACATTTAGCTATACTCGTATATATACCAAAAAAAAATATTTTTTCCCAATGAAGCGAGGGACAGGTTTGTCTTCTAAAAAATCATATTTGTGTCTGAAAACCCAAATATAAGATTTTTAAAGCGTCTCATTTCTTGAGATTCGTCTTCAATAAAACATTTGTTCTATTTAGAGCTAACGTAGAATGCCATTCAACATGTTCAACAAATTCAAGATGCAAACTCTTTTTCCAAATTCGCAGGTATGGTTGGTTTGCCAATAGGATGACTGGGACTCTCGCATTCCCAGGCTTAGTGAAGATATGTCAGTATAAACAGCTTGATACAACAATGTTTGGTAATTTCGCTTTAACTCCAAAAAAAAAGACTTTTCCGTTACCTCGTTATATAAACAAAATATTTTTTCGCCGGGTTGTACTAGACTCCAGTATTTGTTGGACAAACTCTTGAACACCCTGTATATGCACGTGCGGATACAGAAGGTACGTATTAACCACACAACTCTTAAACAGCTAAAGATTGACTTAAGCAGAGCTATATTGGCTATATTTTATCGTATCAAGAGTACATATAATTACTAAAATATAGAAATTACCAAATAAATAAAGCTTAACGCCAGATCGTATTGGCGGATGTTATGTCATGTAATAGCCTTGCACGCGGTCTAGCCAAACCTCTTAATTTCATATGTGTCAGACCATCTGATGACGGCGCAGGGCCCAATTTATTTAGAAAGTCAGTCGTCACGCTCATTTTTAAGGTAGGTAGTAGGACTAACGAAGACAACTATAGGCCGGTCGCTCTATTCTCAGTTGCCTGTACAAAACTAAAAAGCATAGTTGTTGACTGCATATTTAATTATTTATCATCGGCGGAATCCTTAGACGAGAGACCGCACGGTTTAACAAAAAAACACAGTCTACAGTTACGCAACGTTTTGATATGATACCCGGTTGAGCAACAAATATTGATAGGATACCTTTCCATATGTATACTTTGATTTTTCTAAGGCCTTTGACAGAGTTAGGCACTCGAAGATGTTTGCAAAACTTGGTTAATTAAAGCTACACTACGAATCCTTAGACGAGAGACCGCACGGTTTAACAAAAAAACACAGTCTACAGTTTTGCAACGTTTTGATATGATAGTCGGCTGGGCAACAAATATTAAAAGGAGATCTTTCCATGTGTAAACTTGGATTTTTCTATGGCTTTTGACAGAGTTAGGCACTCGAAGATGTTTGCAAAACTTGGTTAATTAAAGCTACACTACCACACTTTTAGTTAGATTTGGAATTGTCTTAGCAAGCGTATTTATTCGAATAAACAATTGTTTTAGTAGATACAGTGCCGGTACGTCAGGTATTCTCCAAGGCAGTTCTCTTGGCCCAAGTTTGTTGTTTGTAGCTCTATCTTAGACACTAAAAACATCATATCTGGCATCATGCCACGGAGCTGTCTAGTAAAACAACCTGTATTTTACATAAACCTTTACAAAACGTTAGTAATGCCAAAATAAACTTGTTGCAGCGAGTCTATAGGTACGTTGAGCGCGGCAATCCAGGTTTAGTAAGCGCATTTCGTAACCCCCATTAAAAGGGAGCAACATTGCCGCAATCAAACTACACCAGGCATCTGTTGAGCAAATGTCTAGTCGTGTCCAAAAAAGTGTGACTAAATATTTTAACATTCCGAATCAGAGCAGGTCTACTGACGTATTCTCGCGTAAGGTGGCCAGAACTTTGAATTACAAAAAAAAAACAAATTAGGCCCAGGAATGACGCTCGCTTTTAGGACGGATGCATGTAAATATGCAAAAGGATAGACGGAGACATAGTTGAATCAAGGAGAATGACAGGGACGCTTTTCCACGGCCTCGAAGAAATGCCAAGTAATACCGAGTCTGGGAGGGTGAGAAGGAATTCGGGTTTAGTAGGGTTATAAGTCCTACACTAGTCATACAGGCTGCTATTGATGCTGCATGTGCATCATGGATTTCCGAAACCTTCAGCAGCTCGCTGGAGGAGAAGTTAAGTTTTTCAGCGCGTAGCACGTTAGTCATATTCCCTCCAAATCTTTCATATACGGCTGTGCGGGGTACGCATACGCAAATCCCTTGCCTCATTACTCATATCGGATATCTCTTATCAGCAAGTTTTCGTTAACCGTCATATTCCTGTAAAGGCTAGCTGCGAATGCAGTCCCATCGTGTTAGGATTATAATCGTAGTGCAAGTGCACAGCCCATATGATGACTTCGGCGAAGGCATGGAGGGAGGCGTCGAACTTGTTCGACGTCGTTTTGTCACTCTCTCAGGGAAGTGGTCGAGACGAAGAGTCGAGGGAGGGGGTTGGGTGGGGAGCAGCCGGGCCCTCATGATCTCGACGCACCTTCACAGGACGGTTTACAAAATAGCAGAATCTCCCTATCCAACCGCAGGTAAGCATGCGGGATGATGGACAAAGATAGAGCTGAGTAGAGGAGATTGGCAGAGACGCTTCTTCCACGGTTTCGAAGTAATCTAAAGTAATACCGAGCTTGGGGGTTTGGGGAGGAAACCGGGTTAATGTGTATGTGAGTCCCACACTAGTCACGCAGACTGCTAGTGACGTATGTTCATCGTGCACTCCCGAAACTTCCCATAAAAAATAAAAAAAAAACTCATCACCGCATGTTCATACGTGTGCGCATAAATGTTATAAATATTAGAGAAGTCTTTTCAACCCAGGGTATACATTTTACATATCGAGGTATGAGCTCGTAAGGGCATTCTATCGTTTCATATTATCCCAGAGCCTCATCGGTTGTCGCTAGATGTCGCTCTCAACCTTTTAATTTAAAAAGTGAACCGACCGCAGCTTACGGGATACAGGTCATATGACGCCATCTATCAAAAGCGAATCTGGAAGTACTTGACAAAATTAAAGCCAGTTTTTAAAAATAATGCTAGTAGTCCACCGCACTAGACGCAACTGGCTTGTCTATCTGTTGGTCTCGACACCACTCTTTGTGAAGGATCTCAGAGCAATTTATGCTTTACCGAAAACGGAGGCCTTCGAGAATCGGCTTGCCGAATAGGAAAATTTGCGGATGTTAATTGGCGTTTTTATAATACTAGAGCGATGACTACAAACTACTGGAAGAACCCATGTTGTAGAAACAGATACTTTGTTACTGGGCTTGCAATACATGGATATCATATGAAGATATGTATAAGAAATGGGTCGCATGAGATAGCAACCGAGTGTTAATGCAAGCTATGCGAAAAACCGTGTGATCTGAATCATCTCCAACAGTGTAAACGAGCAATATTTTTCTTTTTTTAACTTAGTAGGGGGTTGGATGGTAATGCATCATCTCCTTTTATTGAGGCACCTGTGCTTCCCGTTTTTTTTTTCGATCATGGTCGATGTTAGTCTACTCCGGCATTCACCTTGCTTAAATTGGAAACCATGAAAACCAATTTAGGAGCGGCCGGTCTTTAAACCTAGACGTTTGGTGACGTATTGCATTATCAACGTTACGAACGCGTATGAGTCATAAATGCTGCGACTACAAACGCTGCCCTTTTCTTTCTCCTAACTAATAGGTGCTGGTATAGAGGCAACTTGATGCACCGTCTTTCTAATCACCATTGACGTTCCAGCTGCCAGTCTCTTTTGGTATTTCTTGTGTGTTGAAACATTAAAAACGACGCATTCACTTTGACCTGTCACTTCGGCATAAAGTAAAGTAATATCTAAAGTTATTTCTGTGAGACAGCTGAGGCACCGTCTAGCAAAGAGAGCGTTTAGTTCGATTTAGAGCTACTGCATGGACGACAATTCATCCGAACTATTGTTTTTCAAATTATCCTACATATATAAAATGTATTTTTACTATGTTAGCACAGCGGTTTGGAGTGAACAATTGTCTCCGTGCGAACGTGTAGCCAGGGGCTCTTTAACCCAGGATTAACCCAGTTCAACAACGTGGCCCGAACAGATGCTGCATTTCCTCGTTGAATGTCAAGCGACAGCCTCTGACGTAAGAATTCGAAGGATCTCAAGGCTCCCCACGAAAGATTAAGGCTTCTACTTATGCGCTTAACCAGCTTAAGTGTAAAAGAGGCTGGACCTCTCATATATCATTCATAACATTATTAGTATTTATTTTAAGGTTCGGTAAAACTCGGCGAAAAAATATTTTTTCTCAATGAAAGGAGGGGCGAAAACGTCTTGTTTAGGAGAGAGGATGAAGTTTATAAAAAAAGTAGTGGTTCTGTCTTTTTTTTCTACATATTGCGCAAGCGTTTGGCAAAATCTACGTTTGCGGGAGAATCAGTCAACGCATGAAGGAACCGATCAAACCGGCGTGTTCGGTGGAAAATTCTGCACAATGAAGAACGCTTACTAGCTTGATTAATAGCCAGATTAAGGAAAGTCATAAAAAGTCGATATGTTCTTATGCCTTACGTTAACGCTTTTACGTGCAAAATCGAATCAATTTTTCATTATGACCAAAATGTACGTTCAAAAGACTACTCTCAGGCAAGAGCAAATTTAATGCCCACAATGTTTGTATCAAAGTGATGGTGCTGCGTAGCTAAGCTTTTTCGACAGTCATAGTTGTTATGTCTTACGTTAAAGCTTTCACGTTCAGAACCGTAAAATTTTGCCTGGACGTTTCCGCCCTTCTTTCCATTAGGAAAAATAATTATTTTGCCAAGTTCTACCAAACCTCAAAATATGTACCTAGCTTTTTTATACACTTTATGCAAGCATGCATGTTTTCGCTTTCGATATGGCTGTCGAAAAATCTTAGTTACTTGGCAACTACGTAACGCAGCACCATCACTTTGGTACGAAAATAGTAGGCATGACATTTGCAATCACCTGAGAGTAGTCTTTTAGACGTACATTTGTGGTCATAATGGAAAAAGTTTACGATTTCGCACGTCAAAGTATTAACGTAAGACATAACAACATATCGACTTTTTATGACTTTCCTTAATCTGGCTATTCGCTTTTCGAAGTGTCTTCCACGTTGCAAAATTTTCCACCGAACACGCCGGTATGATCGGTTCCTTCATGAGTTGAGTGGTTCTGCCGCAAACGTAGATTTTGCACAACTATGTAAGAGAAAAAATGCAGAATAACTACTTTTATAAATTTCATCCTTTCTTCTAAACAAGACGCTTCCGCCACCTTTGCCATTGAGAAAAATTATCTTCTTGCCAAGTTCTACCAAACCTTAAAATAAGAATATATTGCTATAAATGACCATATATATAGTGTTGAACAAATTTTGGATGACGTTCTGCAAGAGCCCACGCCTCACCCAAGCCTCGAAAATTGTTTTTTGTCGGTGAAAACTTACTGTGCGAGCCAGCTCCACACACTCTGGATGATATTAAAATCAGGTTAGACTGCAGGCCAGCGTAGGACCTCAATGTGACGTTGGCCAGCTTCCGATCAGCCTTGCGATGTAAATCGGGGCGCTATCGTGTTGAAAAACAAAGTCTGGCCCTCTCATCAGCTCAAAATGCGCCGATTGCTCTTTTAGTAAATCCCTATGGCGCGTCGAATTAACACGACCGCCTAAAAACACAATCAAGGACTTCGTATGACCCCCGACAGCGACCCAGATTACCATTGAACCGCCACCTGAGTGACTTTTTGACAAAATTTGTTCTTCCTTGCGGACATCGTGCAAATAATAGTTAATTTTATCCGACTCATCAAAGTTAAACTTTTTTCGTCCGAAAAGAGCACTCTGTATCACTCAGTGGTCCATGACATTGTATTGCAAGCACTCAGTGGTCTATGACATCGTGTTGTGGGCGAAGTCAAGACGAGCTCATCGGTTAGCGGTCAATTGTTGTTTCTTGTGTTTTTTCTCGTGAGCCAATATGTCTTCCTGAGGAAGTTTTGCACATTTTGCACATTGGTTGCACGGCGGCCGTCGCCGCAATTGCTCTTGCCGAGGGCGCAGAGTTCGGCCTCTTTCTTCAGAATTGCAGCTAGCTTCGTTCCGAAATGGCATTTGGACGTTCGGAACTCCTTTTACGGCGTAATTTCTACCTAAGTTAACAAAGTTATTTACTACTTGAGGACAACGCCCCATTCGACGGGAAATTTCGCGATTAGATATAAGCCTTGATATGGGCCTTTTCGTCACTCATGAGGCGCTAGCCTAAGCCTATCGTTTCAACAAAGAAAAAACTTCTGGTAGGAGGTCTGCCTTTGTTTCTGTCGAGCCTTGAAGTGAGCCCAAACGCCGTTATTTTGCTTAATCCACTCGTTAAAACATGCATCTTGCTAGTGGCACTATCATTTTTTCGCGGTGTAGCTGCGCCAAATATAAGGATCCCGTGTTTCAAAGTAAATCGAGATCCCTGTCGATGAAAGTCTTCGCTGTTACTCTATGAGCATGTAGCACTGTAGCCATTGCACGATTGGTTACAATAAATGCGCGTAATTTGGCAAAAGTTAGACAAAAAAAAGTTTAAAAAAAGTGGCTTTATACTTTTTTCAGGGAGTATATATATATATATATATATATATATACCCTACCAGTACAAATTGCACGGTGTCGTGGGTAAGCTCCATTTATTGCAGACTCAACGCGTCAACTTCTTTTATAAACGGTGTACAAATTCATATTTATCCACTGTTCGCTTTTCTTAACGTAAGAGCTATAGTGGGAGAGGGCAATCAGCGCATATTATATATTTGAATCAGCTTACGTTATATAAACTAGCCAGCCATATCATTCAGACAATCCCCCAATTTACGCTGTGACACCTCTGCTATATAACTAGGGGGTTCAGAGCCTGCAGTCACGCGTATGTATCAGCTGTCTGGGGCGAAGGTCAATAATATATCGAACCAATGCGTGGCTCGGCGATGGCTGAGTCGATAGCAGACTACAACAATATCCAAAACCATCCATCATATCCGCAAAGAATGAAACCCAATTAGTGTCTCGAAGATTTCGTGCGTGTTCTTACCCTAAATCAAAAGTTTGGGAAAATGCAATACAACGTGACTGGGTCCAGACTCACTTTTCAACTTTTAAACTTTCGTCGCGGCCAGAACCAGGATCGCTTACGGACTAAACCTTTTTGCAGCACCCAAGAACTAAAAGAAGCGTAATATGGCTACGGGACAAGCTCCCCGCAGTAGTAGTACGGAGAGTCGTTGCAGTCGTTGCCTGTAGAATTTATGGTTCTCTAAACGTGCAATGGTTTATATGGTAACGTCCGATACTGTACTCTCCGGAATACGATATTTACATACGCACTCGTCGACTCCGTAAGAATTTCCTTTCAGGCACATTAAGTAATGATAACTATACCATGTAGTTTGGAATATCATAGATATCACTGCAAAAGGCATGTAGACATAGACACTCATTACAAATGCCATGTTGCGGTTTATTTAAAATTGTCTGTAGGCTTTTAAACTACGGTATCTTGCCCAATACTAAATGTTCTATAAATGTGCGTTCGCGGCATAATTCCAGCAAGCGTCCCTAATGCGTTCTTTGGCAAGCTCAACGTGCGCGGAACGAAGTGAACTTTTATCTTATCTATGTTTTTGAAATCTGGTATTGTAACGTGAGGAACAGACACGTAAAGACAATGTGTACAGTAGGTACAAATTTTATTTAAAATAAGTGTTGCGCTGTTTTTAGTGCAAATTAGATAGTAGCGTCTCCAAATACAATCATGACCACACCGGCGTTGCTACGCATTTCTTGTATCTGTCTGCTGAATGACAGCTAGGGCGTCACTGTTATTTTAAAATGGCAGATGTCATTGACGAGTTCAATCGTAGAACTTTAGTTTTAGTTATGATAGTAATTAAGTTTACTTGCAGCATGCCGTGCATCAAATTATAGAAATAGTTCCCTCTACAGAAAATCGGGATCGAAGTACTTCAAGGATTTTGTTCTTTCTAACACAATCGAATGTAGTTTTAAGATCGATAAAAGCGACATACGTTATCTCTTTTTGATCTTAGTGTCTTACTTTTTTTGTTATGAGAGACAACAACAGATTCGTGTAACTACAAATGGTGTGTTTTATTGCTTTTCATTGTCTATCAAACCATGGTTTGTGCGCAGATGGTTTACGTATCGATTACCATGAGCATAAAATCTGAATTGTTACCGGATAACTCTTTCTGTGACACTGATATTGTGTATTGGTTTAATGAGTTAAAGTGCTTGTTGTATTACCTGGGGGCTCAGTAAGCGACTGAGGGTGCGCACTGAGGATTTTATAGCCTTTTTGGTTCGGTACAAATTGAACACGCTTGTATAATGTTTTCGATGAGCTGAGGGTTTGAAAACAACTCGCTGCCTACTGATTGTTACTGCTATGCTGAGGTTTGTACGATCTCAACAATTATCCTTCCATTCACGCTGGTGTACGCAACCTCATATACGTTGTGCTCAATTTTCAATATATACTTTATATAAATGCTGCACTTTGTGCATTATTTCTTAGTTACCACAGTTTAACTTGACCTCTATTACAATACGCTTACTAAGATTGAAACAATGTCGAGCCCGGTGGCGTGATGGCTTAAGTCTGCGCCTCGCAACCGGAGGAAACGCATGAGTGCGCGGGTTCGAGCCCCACTGTTGCACATTTGTATTTATGGGGGTCCGTCTATGAAGCAATATGAAAAACAGTTCCGTGGACGTTAAATATTGGCTGAGGGTCAGCCCGAAAACTTTACTTTACTTAGATTGAAACAATACTTCGTTGCGTCTTTAATTTAATGTATGATATCCGCAGATCGTCAATCTGGTGGACTGTAGATGCATATCAGGTAACATTCTTTTTATTCCATCACTATATGTCTTGCAGTGGTGCATTTGGGTTTGGGTGAGCTTAGTGTGAGTCTGAAGTCGTTCGGGCGGCAATAGTCACAACACATTTGCTTAAACAGCTTTGTTGACCAGTTTAGAAACAACCTCATTAAAAGATGTTTTAAATTCTAGCCACAACACATTTGGGCTTGTCTTAACATAATATCAATCATCAAGGGGGTTGCAATTGTGACAGCTTGTAAAACCGGCAGATGTAGAGTTCTATGAGATCTTGACGTATAATGCTTGGGGTCAAAGCGGTGCCGAAACAGGCACCGATAATTCTGGCGGGGAATTTCAATGCAAGGTCGGATAAGAATAAGTCAGAACGAACTAAAGCATTTTTGGATACTATAACGGAGAGCGGGTACTGGTTAGTCAGCGGGTCAGTATATATATAGTGTTAAACAAATTTTGGATGACGTTCTGCAAGAGCTCACCCAAGCCTCGAAAATTGTTTTTTGTCGGTGCAAACTTATTGTGCGAGCCAGCTCCACACACTCTGGATGATATTAAAATCAGGTTAGACTGCAGGTCAGCGTAGGACCTCAATGTGACGTTGGCCAGCTTCCGATCAGCCTGGCGGTCTGAATCGGGGCGCTATCGTGTTGAAAAACGAATAAGTCAGTCCCTAGGCGACTGATTAAGCACTTTGTTAGTGTGCTGCAGAGAACCGACACCACCCAAAAGAAATAATATTATACAATGGTCTTTGGGATAAAAAACAGAATACGCACGGGAATGGTTACTTCAACTAGTCATAAATGAAAACGCCGACAGGGCAACTAAAATGGCGTCTAAAGGCAAAGCGTCTAGGAACGATAAGCTAAAGAACGAACATTTAAAGGAACATCAAACGTTGCCATTGGTACCATGCTGGAAAGCTCTATTTGACAAATGCCTAAAATCTGGGGAAAAAATAGGCATAGAAACAGAGCCGGAATCTTGGAGGAGGTCAAATTTTAGAGTTGTAAGATATTCCCATAGATAATATCAGATAGACTCGAGTACTTCCTCGAAACCAGAAACGCAGTACCCGGCGAGCAACATGGGTTCAGAACATCAAAGTCGACACATGCGGCCCTGCTCCAATTGCTGGCTAAAATTTGGGAAACTCTATTTAAGCCGAGCAGATCGTTATGCGCGGTATTTACAGGTATTAAAGCCGTCTTTGACCTAGCGTCGAGAAGCAGAATTGTAGAGAAGTTAGTCTTGGAAAGAGTTCCGTATCGGCTGTTAAAACTTTTGGGGAGCATTTTTGGAAAGAGTACAGTATACATCGACAACAGCAAAGAGATTGTAGGAAGAGTAACGCAGGCTACAGAAGTGGCCCAAGGCGACGGACTCAGCTCGTTGCATTTTTCGGTACTATTGGGAAAGCTACCTAACCAGGTGAGGCAGGGGTGGACCCATGAGTGGACAAGTACTTTAATGTACGCAGATGATATTGCAATCTATCGCAGGAGTCTATTTAGGGTTAAGCAGGGACTGCTAGTTGATTAAATGAAAGAGATGGGACTTTTATATATTATTTACTTATTAACTACCAAACGACAGTAGCAGTTAAATTTAGATGATAAGGTAGATTGGCAAAAACGACGTTCGTTAAGCTAGGCGTAATGTAAGAGATTTTATAAAAAGAATCTTCTATTTAGGGGTTACTGTAACGTCGAATGGTAGCGGTTACCAAAATCATATCGAAAACCGAGTAGAAAAGGCCATTCGTGCGGCAGCAGCAATTACCCTTCAATTTTTAATCTCAATTTCAACTTTGAGGTTTATTCTCGGAACCGCAACTTCACAATGTTTAAGTTTTTGTTTACAAAAATATTTAACATGTATGAAAGCACTAACATTATCTATTTCATACTCCAACATGTCTCACTATATGCGAGACTAACAAATAAAGTTAAAACTTCTTCCGTTTACATACATGGCACGCTTTCTTCAACCTATTGACAGGTAACTAGTTTTGACTAGATTTTTTACTCGTTACCCATTTTTTCACCTTACGTTTACTTCAACTGGCCGAGATGAGTACACAGATTTCCTTAGGAAGTTCAGTTCAGACAGTGGGCAGGGTGTACGCGAGAGCATGACGGGTGGATTTCTTTAGAGCTACTGGTTTCACTAAATCCGTTGCACGTCGAGGTGTGCGTCTAACATCAGCTCTTTATAGAAAAAGGCAGCATCATCCGGAAGAACTCCTCTATTCAGCTAAAATGCAAGCAGGGCAATTTTTACCCTGTAAATATCGCTTAGCGGCAAACGCTTAAAGTCTTGAAAACACTTACAAACCGAATCGCTACGGCGCAAGTTAAAAACTGCCCTAAGGGCATCATTCTGAATGACTTCCGCCCTATGAGTAGGGACTTCCCCCCTAAAAGCCCGCTAATATTATCACTGCGTTTTGCGTCCGCCCTTTTCAAGATTAAAGTAGAACCAATAGCAACATCTCGTATATCACTCATATGGATGAAATTAGGAGAGGCAGATAGATCTACAGTTACCAGATAGAGTTCTATTTTTCTGCGTGAAGCAAGAGGTTTCTAATGACACAGGAACTGCAATTACAATGACATGTACATAGGACGAGAGCGTTTGAGACCTACACTATAAAGTTGACGAAGAAATTACAGGACATTGACATAGGAATGTACACTTCGGTAGCGATGAGAAGTACGATCTGGTAAGCAGCCGGATAAGAGTAGATATCTAACTATGGTGTTTGCAGTCTACGGGTTTCATCACGTTTTATGCAGCACGCAACAATTCAACGATTCTCAGGAGTTTTGTTTGTACGCGAGATGCTTAGGCCATTGCAATAGATATAACGCCCCAGTCCAGCAGTTCAGTTAACAGCTGAACTAGCAAGATGAAAGAAGATCCATTCGTGTGAGAAGAACCGCAAATCTGAAATACACCATAATAATAATGCACTAAAATATAAAGTGGCATTGAGTGTGATCTAACGAGATGCGCTTAACAGGGAAGCACACAAAGTATTCAATAAAACGAATATAACTGTTCGTTTAGCAGAATATACAAGTAAGTACTTCAGTAATCGCTGTAAGCGTTGTTGCATAGAACAGATGTCATCCTTTAGGATGAGAACGTCTGCCGGAGATACCACATCAATTTCAAATTTCAAATTTGATGTTTAATCACGGAACCGCAGTTGCACAATGCTCAAGTTTTGGCTGTTTAAGCCATAATGTTATTGCAGAACAGAGCCTCTTTCCTTAACGCAAATCGCCACGGCATGCTGCGCACTCTAAACCCCTATTTCAGATACATACTCATAAGTGGACGACGTGCAATAGATTACCAACAAACAATACAGAATCAAAAAATAAAATAACGTTTATTGGACGCTTAAGTAGCTGCGTTTTGTCGCACTGCACTGTGGTGGCGTATAAGTCCTGAATCAAGCATAAGATAGACGCACAAATGTTTGTACCTGTAAAAATGTTGCAGCATTGCAAACTGTACATAATTGTAGATGCGACTGAATCCGTATGAAAAAAGAGTTGTGATCTCTTTGGTGCAGATGTAGCTAAATTAGGTAATACTTCTGCTCGTCTATCACAGCATAGCTTTAAATGTGTACTGATAGATATCGTGAAAGCTCAATCTGAATATGGTGAAAGTACAAATGATAAACAAAATTATATATATATATATATATATATATATAAATATATGTATATATATAGTGCGAGAGGATAGGGTTCAAGGACGGCATTACTTTGCGTGTGCCGATAACACCGTAACCGCTCACAGCGAGCTCGATACACTCTGCCGTAGAGCGGTGATGCAGTCGACTGCTGCGTATAGAATGATCCTCTGTGGACTTACGTTTAAATATCCCTTCACTTACGCAGGTTTTATATGGGCCTTGTCGAAGCAATTGCGCGCGAACGTATAAACGGCTTCTGTGGGACGGTAGTAATGACGCTCGCCAGCCTGCATGAAACTGAGACACCTCCAATTCCACTGGAATGCCAGACGTTAGCTCCCAGTAGTAAACTTTGTATAAACGAAACGGTTATTCCCACATACGCTTCAAGATCGCTGGTCGTACCGATAGCAGCACAGGGACAGCTTACGGTAAACTCTAAGAGGGTCTGACGAAAGAAGACAGTAGTGTGTACAAAGCACGCGAATGTCAGAGCCAACATAACCCGCAGTGGTGCTTTCTGTTGCCTGTTTAATTTTGTAGTTTGTACCAAGATAGCTATAACACAACGAAAAAGATAAGTACTTTGTGCATCTGGATGTGTATATGCCATATCTTTGACCAGCATTTACTCAACATTAAACAAGTTTCGGATTTAATCAAGTCTCGTTGGTTCCCGTTTAGGCCCCATCTAAACTTAACGTGTAAGTGAGCATTACATAATTCACACCAGCTTACAAGGTATCCCGAATACTGTGCAAAAGACGCAGGCACCTGCAATTTTGACCTAGCAAAACGTTAGGAATTTTCACGATACTTGTGCATCCCAAAACATGACAGAAATAATTTAAGTAGCAGTTACTTATTAATCTTACTTATTTTAAATTTATTTATCGATTTTATTATCTTTCACTAAATTATTTTAAGCTCCAGAGAAAGCACTGCCATGTTTTCCCGAAAAAAAAGCCGGGCAGGAGTAGCCCCGATTTGGGCCTCAAAGAGAGTAAAAAGGAGGACGGCAAAACAACTCCTGGCGAGAGCAGCCCCAAAGAAGCGGTCTTAAACAACTATCTTGACAATCTGTCATAGCATAACAGCACATCAACCACTTAGCCAGCAGAAAAAAACATGGGCACAATGGTAAAGGACCTGGCGAAGGAACTTCGTGTAATAGTAAAAAAGGCTTAGCCCTATCCTAGCTGCCCAGGAAGACGACCCTAAGATGAGGGTAAATCGCGTCCCGCAACTGTCCAGCGGTGACGTGCGGTCGGTAGTAGCAGAGGCGGCAGAGGGTGGGACCTTAGCCGGAGAAATCAGCCGGGGATACGGGGGGGGCAAGAAGGCACAAGCATCACCCCCTTTGGGCCCTAGGGCCTCAAGAGCATCCAACACGCAAGTAGTACCCAAAGCCACACATTACACCAGTTTCTAATGTACTTCAACTAAACTGCAACCGCAGCAGAAGTGCTCATAACATGCTCCAAGAGGTCAACAGCAGGTCAGGAGCCGACCTGTTGCTGTTCAACGAACTCAACGTCCAGTGGGCGGAAAACCGTTCCCCGGACAGGCTCTTGGTCCGGGAGCTTTTTTAATTAGTGGTTAGCACATAGACTTCGATAGCTGAAATCCGCGAGAAGTCGGGGAAGATCTGTGGGCGAGTTATAATGCGCCAGGAAAGATAAATACTCCGTGGTGCTCTACCTTGGGAGGGTAAACGTCCCACACAAAACCCACATTCAAATCCACGGAGGTTGCTGAGAAGGTGAGTATTGGATTTTTAAGATCAAACCTGACCACGCCAACTAGCATCGGTGGTGACTTGAATCGAAGTGCCAGAATTGATTGCGGGGTCAACCATGATGTAGGCGAGGTGCGGCTTTAGGTGATGAAATATATTGGTCTGAGTTGCACTAACGCAAAGTTAAAAGCGTCGATGTTTTCCAGAAGGCGGCCCGAAAATACCAATTAATGTCGGCCGTTGCCGAATTTTCCCAGTATTTGGGGAGACCAACACAACCAGCAGCCGCGCTGTCCTTTAACAAGAGAGTTTGATTAATCTCTTATGCTTCTTATGGTTTCAAAGGTTATGGCAGAAGAGGTCACGTCCATTGCTTTCATGAGCTTTATAACTCACCCACAGCAAAGTGCTCGGGCTTTCGCGTCAAGCAAGAGCACCATCATGACTGCAAGCCGGAAGCGAGTACTTTGACCATCAAGAGGTTTACAGAAGACTTCGTTATGAACATAAATGGGATCATGCGAGTCGAGAGAAGCGACGGCTGCTCGAAAAAGCGGATTAAGAGCCTTCAGTTTATATCGTGCGATCTCGTAGGATGATGAACTCACTCGGTGACGGACAGGTAGAAATCCACCTAACTAGTACATTGTTCAATCGTGACGCTACTACCGTGATTCTAATTGCACTGCCTCCACTTACAGAGGGGCAGCATAATGTGAGTCTGCCTTTAGGGGTGAAAGAGTCTGGTCTACAGGAGTAATTCGGCTTCAAGAGAGGCCGAGAAGCTCGTGATGCAATCTACGTTCTCCAGTCAGAAATCGAGCGAGCTGTGGCACAACTCAGAGGCCATCTGTATGCAGTCCGTTTTAACTGCGTCAAAGTCTCTGTCAAAGCCCCTCTTAGTTTGTTGGTTGAATCACTCCATCGAGCAGAAGTAGATGGCCCTCTCCTGAAAGTAAAAGCAAGTTTCTTTAACGAGGACATTTTATTGGTAGACAGTGAGTGGAATGTATTAGAGATTAGGAAAAATGTGGGGACTCTGCTAAGCTGCGTATCCATACCCTTTATCTCGCTGACCTTGTTGGCTACGTTCTACAGAAGTACCAAAAATCCGTGGTGGCGAGTTATATCAGATAATATCGTGGCCGCATATTATAACCTAGTTGCTATTGCAAGCGCGTGATAGAGACGTACCTTGTCTCGAAGGAACTTGAGATAAACACACGGAAGACTAAAATCATGAACTTTAGGTGTGAAGGTCGATTCTACAAGATTCTCTGCAAGAGCCGTTATACGTTGCTGCGGCCAACCGTTAAAGTTAACTCATTTTCGTATCTTGGCCTTCGGGTTTATTAGACGAAAACGTCGTTTAAACAAAACATTAGGGACGGCTTTTGCCTTTCTTTGGGGGAAGTAGGCAATTTCCGAGGACTGTGCGTTTTCTTAACAGTGGAGCTCTTCGTGCATAAAATTGTTCCGGAGCTGATGTATGGTTTTGATAGAATATGGAATCACCTTACGCCGACAAATTTCGTAAGTAGCTTTATTGGTATTTTGTAATATATGCATATATAAAGCGAGTGCTTTGTATGTTGATGCGAGCAACGAGCCTGTAGAGGTGTGTGCCAAGTACCATGCGGTGGAATGCGCAGTACCGGAGCCTACATCGTTGCCTCACTTCTCTCGTTGGAAACGTGAAGATATAGGATTATGAAGACAACCTTATAAAGCGTAAAGTATGCCCTATTTGAGTAACATAAACTTCATTTTATTGAATGTACGTATGTGTACATACATATTTATAGATATCTAAACAGATGTATAGATAGTATAGAACCTGCGAGACATAGACGGTAGGACGGAAACGTCGCTTCCTATCAGAACTTCGTAGCAGAGCAAGCGAAAGTTCTGCAGCTTGGCCTGATGTCAACAACTAACTACCAGCCACCTGCCCGCCCGATTAGCAGCCCTCGTGCAGCCTGATAGATTAGGGCGTTTATATGACAGTCTATCTCGCGTTATTTATTCGTCATCGCCGGTCGTTTGGCAGTCGCCGATGACGGCAGCCGGGCAAGCTCCAAGTGCCGCCGGGATCGAATAGCAAGCAGCTCGTTTGCATTTTAGTCGCCGGCGTTAATATAATTTTGTCAATTTCTAGTCATGATTTCCCTTATTCTACTGCCTCCTTTCCCATTCTCCCCCCTGTTCCACCTCCTCCTTCTCCTCCTCGTCGACGGCAGCGGCGGCGGCAGTGGCGGCGACGACGTCCGAAGTAAACGAGCGACGGGAACGGCAGAATGGGGAGTACGAGAAAGCAAGCTCGTCCTGAATACTTGGCAGTGAACGCGCGCTTGAAAGAACATAAATTATTTCTCCACCAGCTATTGCCATTCTTTCGAAATGGGTTGGCCCAAATTGGCGTGAACAAGCGAGCGCGGGGGTGGGGTCGAGGCGACTCGCCAAGCACTACCGTCCAAAGGAGAGAGGCAACAGAAATAGAGAGATAGAGAGAAAACGAAAGATAGTGAAAGGAGACCGGCTAGAGATAGACTTGGGTGAGTTGGGCTAGTGGTGGCGGAGCAACGTTGAGGACGCTGATACTGATGACGCTCGCGCTGATGATGAAACGCGAAGTACGCGCCATGGAGGAATCGCTCGTCCGATGCAAGCTTAGAGCCAGCGGCGGGGGTTGTTAGCCATGGGGAAAGGAGAGGGGTGAACCTACTCGCTCAATTGGTTACTCCTCAGTTTTCCTCATTTTGCGCCCACCATCCGCCCCTCCCCTCCCCTCCGCCGGCGGCTGCCGACCTCTTTGCATCTTCTCGTTGGTTGGGTTGCTGACGAGCTGTTTGACGGTCTCTCTCTCTCTGTCACTCTCACTCTCGCTGTTTCGCGGAGCTATCTCATGCACTATGAACGGCGTGAGCGCGCCCCCTTTCTGGTCGATGTTCCTTTGCCTTCTAAAGTCCCGACTCCCGCTCAAAGTGCCCGCGCTGCTGCGTTTAGGTATTGCTCGAGCGCGCCTGCTCAGTTTCAAAGCGGCGTCTCTGGCTGCACATAGAGCTGCGTGCGGCTCCCCTATTCCTTCCTACTCCCCCCCCCGCCCCACGGCTTGACGTCCATGCCTCTACTCCGCCCGCCCTACGCTTCTACGACACCCCATCTACACGTCGTCTTCCTCGGGCTGCCTCGTGTCGCCTTCCCAGAAGAAGCGGACAGAGATAGTCGAGAATTTATAGCTCCGCGCCTTCACCATTCGCCGCTGCCACGGCTACAGGCCTGGCCGGACTTGACAGCAACCAACCACCCCTCGGTTGGCTCTACGGCCCGGCCCACCAAACCAGCCGGCCGAGCCATCGCCCTCTGTCGCATGATAGTGCATCGATCGCTATAGTATCATCGCGTTGGTAGCCAGCCGGGACCTCCTCCGTGAGGGTTCGTCTGCCGCCCACCACTGGCTGCTCCGATATGACGCGGGCCTGTTAGAGCGCTGCTACTTTCGGCTTTGCGGTGCCTGTGGAGCCTTCGTCGTGATTGGGGACGACAACGGCGTCGTCGGCGACGGTGGCATACGGTGACGTTGCTTACAAAGCCGCAAGGCCAAACTACGTGCGCCTGTTTATAATGCCTACCACTCCTTTTTATCTGCACAAGCTCTCCCGTCCGGCTGACCGACGGTGCATGCGCACAGATGCGCACGGATATCGTCTGGCCGGAAGATATTTGATGTCGCACAGCGTATAACGTTGCCGCAGCGCGATCTTGCTGGCGGTTTGAATTCATTTCGGTTTCGGATGCCGACGATGATGTCGACTTTGGACGACCTCACCGAACTTCTCCTACCCGAGAAAATTCGACGAGAGTTCGTTCCTTATCGTTGTTCTCCAAGCGTGCGACAGGCCCACCACCCGTCGCCGTACAACTTCACTACTGTTTGGCTGCAAATAGTTGTTAGGCCTTGTTAGGTTGTATGTACAACATGTATTGTTTCATTACCACAGCGAAACTGCAGACCCTACATGCAAAACCAGTTTCTGGCTCATACCAGAGAACAAACTCGTGTCGGTGTCAGAGTCATAGCGCGTTTGTCCCGTAGTGTTCTATACAGCGGAACTGAAGGATTTATATTTGGGCTGCGAATAGTAAGCGAGGCGGCTGTGATTACCATAACAAGGAATGCAGCATAAGCTAACTTAGGTGTTTACCATCATACCTATTTTTGGCCTCTAAATTGTTATGATATATCTTTTTTTTCTATCATTTACAAGTTGAACGGGCAACTTCTTTTTTGGCGACCCATTTCCACATGCAGGTGGGAAGATAGCACGCCTATGAGTGTGCTATCTTAGAATACTACCAGTAACATACCAAACATATTTTTTAACAAAACTGTTTAGATCGTACTTATCACACCGAAAAAAAATGTATTTGATGATTTTATAGTACGACTGTACATGCGATGTCCGCTCGGGGCTGCAGTTCCTAAATAGGACTTATCACAATATAATTTCGGGCAATGTTACACTTTCACGAGACACGACGAAAATAATTATTTTGTACACATATAGTTATGGGCTCCTTTTAAACATAATACTGCACATTTCAACACTGATATAAGCATTTTGTTATCCACACACCATTTAGACACTGCCTCAATTGCACTCTGTAAGATTTGTATTTCATTACCAGTGTTGAATGGTCCGTATAGTTGCGGATTATCAGCATAAAGCAGGAATAACGCTTTTAAGATATAAAATAATATGCAAAATAAAAGTGGGCCGTTGCTTCCCCTGAAGAACGCCAGAGGAAGCGCACCTAACTCACTATAGCTGTTGTTTACGCAAATGCAGAACTCTCTTCATTGAAATACCTAACTTTTATATATATATATATATATATATATATATATATATATATATATATTGTTTATTTCGCAATCTTTTTGCATTAAATATTGAACATTACAGTCCCGCCGGGCTAAAAAGTGCAAAGATGCGTCTGCTAGCTCGCTGCGTAGTAAGAAAGTAACTATGCTTTTGTATAAGCGTTACATGGTTTACGTTACACGGTGTTTCGTCTAAATTGGCGCGTACTTTAGCGCCCCTTGTTAGGCTCGTACCTAAATGAAAATAGTTATTTGGAGTATTTTTTGCCTCAGTCGACAAGGAAACTCCTGTCGAGCATCTTATTTAATACAATGCTAGTCCAATTTGGAGTCTAAAGCGCATACAAGCTCTTGTCAAATGTTCCCATGTAAATCGTTAAATGTGTCTTTAATAGCGGCAGTAAGCGAGTCTACGTTAGCATGTCTGGACTTGTTAGTCACGCTCCATACATCGTGTCGCAAAGGATTCGAATCGGGGCTGTTCGACGGCCAGACATCTTGCCCCAAAACCTGCTCATATGCTCATATAGCCAATCCCGTATTAAACGGCTGCCATGAGCGGGATCGCCATCTTGCTGAAAAACGGATGGAAGTCCCTTAAACACTTCATGTATTTACGATTTCAATACATTTTGTAGAGCACGTAAGTAAACAAACCGTAGTACTGGTTTCGCCTTTCTGAGGAAAGTATGGCGGCATGTTGGCTTCTTCACTGGAAACCACACTCAGAACGTAAACACTAACCGGGAATTTGCTTTCCCCACATTGGGGACTCATCTGGGTCGTGGATAATTACGATGGACGTCTTCTCTAGATTCCTTCAATCTCTTTCAGAAACGAAACGAACGACGGTTTACAGCTTCGTGCCCGAGAGAAGAGAAAGCAAATAAGATCGAGCAGGTTTATTGGCTTGCGCGACCTTTTCCTGACTTGTGTGGTAACGGAATTGTGCTTGAGGTTGTCGTGAATACGCCAGTAAATGGTCGTTATGACCATGTTATAGATGCACGCGCAAGATTTCTGAATAACATCAAAATCGATTCCCAAAAATTCGTAGTTGGGCTGTGTCGATCAGTTTCTGAGTCCTTGCTGGGCGCACTGACCTCAGTTTTACAGGTGGTGAGACTAACGTTTACAACTGTCGTTTTCGCCTTAATGGCGACGATTATGATAGTAATTATGATGTGGTTGATTATGGTAATATTGTAGATGATGATAATAGTGGTAAGGGCGATTGCCAATGTCATATTACTATGCATACGATTACCGCGACTCGGCCGTCTCTCACAATCTCTCACAATTTACGCAACGTAAGCTTCGAGTCGAGTCAAGCTAATCTAAAGGATGAGCAGCCCAGGGAGTGCATTAGATGTGCCGGTTGTTAACTATTGGCATCGTTGATGAGTAACAGGGAGGGAGCACAGCAGGTGCTCCATTCATTCACATTCGCGTTTATATTGGGTAAATGATGTAATCATGCTGTCATTGCCGTTGTCGGAGTCACAGTGGCCTAGCATTAAGCCGCCCTTTTGGTGGGCCCGTAAACACATTTTTATTATGCAACGGTTTACTTGTGGCTCTTAGACCTCTCTCTATACAACCTGCTTGCACATATACGTCTACATATGTTAATATGTGTAGATAGATTAATGCATACGTGTAGAGGCTTGTATGTATATATATATATAGCACTGGTCGTATCAAAACTACGATATAGCTCATAAAAAGTGCATTTATAATGTGCGTGCTTGGAAACGGCAGTAATGGCTTTGTTTAGGAGTAGTAAATGCATACCTACAGCTTGAAATGATATTCATCTACTAGATACATTTTTTTACATACGATACATCGCATAATTTGTATGTTTTTGTTTAAGTTTGAAGTACTGTAAGTAATTTTTCCCAATAGATGTGAAAATGCGCAATGCAATGGGTAGGAACTCGAAAATGGCGATGCTCTAGGAGGTTTTAACTAAACTCTTGGTGCTTCGATTATACATACACCGCATACCGGACAGTGGTCTAAAAGAATATAGCTATAGATCTATTGCACGGCTATAAGCCATGATACTTAAGAAGAAACAGGAAATGTCCAAAGATTGAAGAGGCGGTAAGCTATCAAAAAACAACAATTACAAAAATGTATCAAACAATTGAGGAAGTTAGATGCCAACGAGTGAGTCACACTCGCATGTGGCGAATACGCCTTGGGTTATGTCTAATGCAGAATGGGGGTTAAACCAAATATGTCCGTTAAATCTGACCACCGTGGTGTTCAACATACACTAGCTGAACTAAAAACGCATTGTTCGTAACAAATCGTAAAAAGAAAAAAATTATAAATACAAATACTACAGCATTAAATTGTTAACTACAAAGAACTATCTAGGAATAGATTGGAATAATAATGAAGCTTTTGAAGTATCTTTTTAATATAACATAAACTTTAAACCCCTCTAGAATGTGGTAGTGGTGCCACGGGTTCTGTGCATATGCAGTCACCGTGATACTGGAGTTTTGTTGTGCAATCTACATAGTGGCGGCTCAAAATAGAGCTGGCAAGTGAGTGTCAGGCTCCACCAGTATCATGGTTGCTAGCGAATTCATCAAAGGCAGAGGCAAGATGGACAGGTTTAGCTCTAAGGCAAAGGAATCTCCAAGAAGGTCCTTCCCTAGAGCCTAGTTCGTAAGCGAGTATTCGTGGCTGAGGGGCATACGCAAAGTTATAGGCTAAACAGGATTGTTCCTGTTTGGTCCAGCCTGATGGCAGGATGGCAAGCTAACACGCGCATTCACGTACTCTGTACAGATGAAAAAGCTGGTAAGGAAATGTACATGCGAGGACGTCGTTACACGGCTATTCCAGCCCGGTAGGCCTGAGCAAGGTTCGCAATGGAAAAGTTTGTTGTTCACACAGGGAATGAAGCTTTCAATTTCGTTCCCTCAACGTTTACCTCAACCGTAGTATTTCGGATGACCCCGGACGAATCCCGGGTTCGTGTGACTGTGGCGGCCCTTGTATTATAGAATCAGTCGTATTATGCGCTAATTCTTTGTTAAAAACATGCAAATCTATGTACAGCTGTACAAATAGTATGGCGTACCGACATAATTGTGATTTAAGGCATTTTGGCTATGGCAGTCCGAAGCAAGACGATAGCATTGAAAGCCATTTTCGATTCTCCATTTATGGGATTACATCGAACATTCTAGAAACGTATAACAGACATTATCCACAGACGCACATAATAGGCAGATGGATACATTGTGCTTTTTGTGTAAAGGCCAAATAATTACAGCTTCTCTTTAATGCAAATATTCGCATTTAAATATGCGTCCTTAGTCTGGGATCCGGGCTTAAAATTAGATTAAGGTTAGCTGGAATAGGTTAAATGCACAAAAGAACGACCGCGTTTAAATGTCAAAATGGTAAGGAAATAGCTTATATCGCACCTGGAACGATCTCGACCGAAAACGGTGTTGGTGTCTCTCTTCTCAAACATCAGCGAGACAAAAACAAAATCTAGTGCGATTTTTTATTGCAAGAAACACCAGTGTCGATGCATTGTTTTCTTTGCAAATTACCAGACTAAAACCTATAGAGATGTAACTACCATATATATATATATATATATATATATATATATATATATATCTTTGTGAGTTATACGTTCTTTCTAACGGGTGTATAAATTATATATATATATATATATATATATATATATATATATATATATATTTATATACGACTGGTATCGCTCATGTGAGACAAGTGCAGAGACTTGCTGATGTTATGACAAGCGACACAGGGAAAACTAGTTAAGACGGTAGACTATCGTCTGCGGCTTCACTGCACCTGTCTGCTAAAAGACGAACAAGTTAAGGAGAAAACCAAATGTATATTGGTAAAACCAAACGCATGCAAAAAAAGATAAAAAGCACACGATACATTTTGTCCTTGCGCGGCATTAAAGGGGAGACAGTTTTTCGTTTCCTGTATACGATGATGGATCGGAATGTCATAGTGCTTTGAATTTGCCGCTAGACCGAAATTACCAATGTCTCCCGGTTCGTTTTGCTTTGAATTACCATTCATTAACTATAGACAGCCCAAATTTCGTTTGTTGTTTAAGTTTAGTTGAAAACAAGTAAAGAGAACGAGGTTCGACCACCTTAAGAAGCTGAAAATGGAGAAGCAAAACGAATTTGCATCAAGTTCTATGTAAAAAATCAATTCATACATTCTCAAGTAGTGGAAGTGTTACAAACTGCTTATGATGATCAAGCAGTGTTCCGAAACACCAGGTCTGCGTGGTACTCTCTATTTTACGACAAACCTGACGAGGAACGAAGATGATTCCCGTTCGGGAAGGCCTCTGAGGTCAATAACAGAAGAAAACGTGATATTTTACTTAAGTAACGCCGAGTTACTAGCAGGGAGATAGCTGAGAAAATTTAAATGTTGCCTCCAATGTCTCTCACGACTTAGAGGGAATTATCTTCTACGATTCGTTGCCACTTCTTTCTTCGGTTTTTCGGTAAATAAGGAATGCTACTGCGAAATTATAAAAAAAAAATGCGCAAGAACGTCTGACAAAAGAGACCTGAACTTTGGACAAACAACTCTTAGATCCTTCATCATGACATCGTTACTGATTTCGGATTTGATGATCAATAGGAATTCAATATTTCCGTAACCTCCTTATTCGCGGGATCTGGCTTCGAGCGACTTTTTGCTGTTCCCACGGATGAAAATGTGAAGGGACAACGTTTTGGGAGTACAGAGGAGATAAAGAAAAAATCGCAGGAGCAACTCAACTCGATTCCAAAAGACACGTTTAAAAATGTTTCGAAAACTGGGAAAAACGTTTATATATACATTTTTTTGCTCAACAGATCTGCAGGGCACGGAGAAGTGTCTTAACTGATATTTTATTTCTCTGTGTTCTTAGGAACACCCATACAAGAAAATAAACAATACAATAAGAAATCAGAAACGCACAAAGTCGTCGCTGTATGCTTACGACATCGAGACCTAAGCTCATACAAGCCCAGTCCAATGTGCGCTTTGTGATACAGATGACATACCAATGGTAGCACCACGCTATTCTGCGTATCGTGTAGAATATGCGGAAAACGCCTGATTACGTTAGAAGGTGGTTACAGGAAACGAGTTATGGCCATATGGTTAAAATAAGCGTTCATTTGAAGTAGTTATATATATATATATATATATATATATATATATATATATATATATATATAATCGTATATTAAAAATATGCCGTTGTTAACAAGATGCTACAAGTGTGTAGGCTGTTCTGCAATAAATTGGCGTGTGCCCACCGGGCCATTCGCCGCTGAAATGAGCCCCAAGCGAGCCCTAATCTTAGTATCGATTGGATATTGATTGTATACTAATTACTAAGGCAAGTCGACATATCTGGGTTGGCGTGTTTTGTCTACAAAAGGTGATGCTGAAGTATTTATTCATCAATTCATATTACAATCTCGTGTAAGTGAACGTGTTCATTTTTAGCCTAGAACATCCCTGGTCTGCACTATTCGGCAAGCGGCGGTCCCAGAATTGAGGTAGCATTGCCCCGCTGGACGTCAATAAAAAGTCTCTGGCGTAACAATTGTGCGGCTCTCTTGTCTCCAGTAGTAATCTTTAAACGTTAGCCCAAACGTGGTTACAATATACTACTTCGTTTGCACATCAAGAAAGGCAGCAGTACATTTATCTGATTTTCCAAAAATAATGCTGTATACATAGGTTATAGTAACTCGAATGTGCTAGTGAGGCCCAATCAACCGGCGCCGCCGGAGTAATCGTGTCGGACTGTCACTGGAACGTTCCTTCCACTGGATAGTGGCGGTAGCGTGTGCTGTCGTTGGTTCCGTATCTGCATACTTTCCGATAAATTTGCAGCTTCAACCGTCCCATATGCGTCGGCAGCTGCTAATATGGCGCGATGATATGAAGTACAGTTAGCCCTGCTTACGCGCCACGCGCCCATGACGCTCAGACGGAGCTAGTAACGGGAGACATACAAAATCTCTACGGCTTTTGTCTATGGTGGGCTTCTGGTGCAGTATGCCAATGGTGGCAAACGTTAAAGCAGATCGCAGTTTCAAGGCCAGCGCCGTGATCTCCTTCCTCTCTCTCGCGCTCTCCCCTCTCCCCCTCGTGTTTCTCTCACTTCCTCTTTTCTCGCCCTCTTCTTTCTCTCTCCGCCTCGCCTTTTCCCCTCTCAATCGATCTCTCTCTCAATTCCCCCCATTTAGCCAGCCATCGGTTGTACCAGAAGCGTGTCGTCAGCGTGTCAGCTTCGACTATCTTGAAGCGCCGCGACGGCGGTAATGTGTCTCATTATGAGTTAAGTATGAACTCAATGGTTTTGAGCTCCATTGCGTAGTCGGAGACAGTCGTCCGGAGAGTCGTCCAGGGAGCATGGTCGGTGGGTCGGTCGGTCCGGTCGGTTGGTTGGTCGGTCGGCACCAAGAATGGGGTGGATGGGACGGATATCGTCGCTCATTTGGACATCTTCGCCGCTTTTCCATGCGAGGACAAACTGCGTCACATTTGCAACAGCCGAGAGAAACATCGACATAGCGGCGGCGGCAACTGCTGCTGTTGCTGCTTCTGCTGCTGAAGAAGGGGCGGCGGTGTTCAATAGCGACTGCGACTGGACAACAGCCTGATGCTGCTGTCATCGTGCTCGACACAAGATAAATCTGTGGCAGCGAGAAGAGATCAGTTAGTCGCCGTTATTTAAGTTGATCACTACGGATTTCCAATACCATCTGTATGTAGTAGACACAATCTTCTTTCGTAAAAACCTGTATTCGCTCGCAAGAGACACATCCCGGAAGCACGCACACACACACACACCCACAAAAGTAAGTCGATATAAAGAGTTGGCAAAATTGCCAAGACCAGGGCATTACTGGCAATCAGGCTAACGAGTAAAACCGGCGTTGTCTACGCTAAGTAGATTGTGCAGATACTGAAAATTACCGGCAATGAGCAATTACTTCGAGCCTTATATATATATATATATATTTTTTTTTTTTTTTAATATATATATATATATATATATGTGACAAGAATTAAAGTTATGTCTGTTGACAGAAGCATTAACAATTGGACGAGCCAGCTAGCAGGCATCTGACACCTACCTACTCAGACCAGTACATGTATACTATTGGAAGCTTGGAAGCAGATCAGGTCACATTACTTACGACATGTTTTGTCCTTTAGTTTTCGAACATCTGTAATTACATAAAAAGACATAATTATATATATATATATGTATATATATATATATATATATATATATATATATATATATATATATATATATATATGTACCGGGTTGTACCTACGTTGCTCACGTTTATACACTTCTAGCACAGTTTTCTTACCCAAAGCTGTTTTTAGTCATTCATAACGTCGTGCAACTTCGGTGCTCATAGTCTCTTTTAAATGAACCAATTGATTTGGCAATGATATTGTACGCCGGTGTATTAGTTCCGTCAACTGAGTCTAAGTTGGCTTTGGCTTTCGTTGCAGTTAAGCCTTCAAAAATGTTTAGTCACAGCACGGTGCTCCTTCTGCTCCATTGCCACTGAAGGGTCTGACATGTTACAACGCGCTTCAAACTCAATTCAAAGCTAACTCACATGATACTTACTACTGCTACGTTCAAAAACACTTCTCTTTCCAGAGCTGTAGTCGGCATGAGCTTTCTAAAATTGTAGATAGGCGATGCTACGAACTTTTTGATCTATATCTGTATATATATATATATATATATATATATATATATATATATATATATATACATATATATATATATATATACGCATATCATCCTTCACACATAATGGTAGGCAACGTGCATACTAATAAAACTTAAGTTACTACTTATCCAGGGTCCGGAAAGAGTCACTCAAGGGATTAAACATTTTGACATGAGAATCAAAGTAGACTAGGTACGTCAAAAATTGAGTTTTATTAGAAAACACCTTGCATGCCAATATGTGTAAAATTTGACTTCAAGAAGAAGGCTTCAAGGGACCTTTCGGCATCGTCTATACGAAATACACAATTTTGATGACTTTTAACATAACGTATTTTCAAATTGTCTTACCAAATGTTTTCCAGAAGCACATCGATAGTAGCTTATTGGCGATCACGTTCCGCTTCATAAAAAAAAACCCGCAGAAAAAGTCCAGGGCTCTCAGGCCACACGAACGGGGTGCCGCAAAACGTCTGCCTTCTAGGAGGTCACGTGCGCACAAAGTTATATATATATATATATATATATATATACACAGGCCGCAGCAGGATTTTTCTCCACTTATTCGGTATTTTTTCTTAGGCGAGCACGGGCGTTAAAAAGCCTAGTTAGCAGTGGGCAGTTGACATGCGCGTTAGCCTTTAGGTAGTCATACACGTTCAGATCCGGTGCGGCTGTTTTACTGTCTTATCTTATTTTTATTGATTGATTTAATACTTTGTCCTTTATGAACTAAAGAGTTAGGCCTTACGCATCGAGGGGTGGTTGTGGGAGGTCATTACCTATAATTTATTTCAATGAATGACTACTTTATTGTCGCTTCTTAGTGGGATTCCTGGGTCTGGCCTATTTGGTTGGAGAAGCCAGGATTTATTTGCCTTCATCTGTACTAGATATATGCATTTATTCAATGTAATCAATCATGTAGGGTGGGAACATGACATTTGAGTCCCTGCGAACGTGTGTACCGTTACGGGGGGTCCAGTGTAGGGACCAGCCATTTCTGGAGAGTGCCCCGAACCGAGGCCGCATTGCCCCGTTGCACATCCAGCGACAGGCGCTGTCTGAGAAAATCACCCGCTCGTTTGTCTCCGCTGGCTAGAATCAGGCGTTTCCCGACCTGTTGTAGCAAACTTCGAGTCGATGGACCGGGCCCGCCAAGGGTCTCGAAGGCAAAGGGATAAAACTTGTACGGGTACCCAATGTTCTGGTACTTTCTAACCTTGTTTGCCTCGGCGAGAGCCGAAGCATGACTAGCCCGGGTCGTGCCAGCACTGACCACTGACCATCTGTACTAGATGTAGCTTTTTTCGCGCTTTATAGTTATGAGTGCGCGCTTCGTTAGTGCAAGCTGATACAGTTCAAGTGGGCGCATTTGTTGCTTTACATTGTAGGTAAAACCACCTACATACAAACCACCACATACCTATAGCCTGCCGTAAGGCTCTTTCACTGCTATTTATATCCTCGACACTTTGCATCAGCTCTACTTTTTTTTTGTTTTTGTTTTGGGAGGTTTCGGGAATGCATGATGCACATGCGCCACTAGCAGCCTGCATGACTAGTGAGAGACTCGCAAACCCACTAAACCCGGATTCCTCCCCATCCCCCCAGGCTCGGTATTACTTTGGCATTACATCGAAGTCAGCTCTACTGCATGCGTTAATGTGTGCGGATCGAGCAATCGGCCTATCCTAGACGCAATGATTGCCTGAGTGCAGTATAGGTCAATTACGGCTTTGCACTGTACACTGCGCTAAAGGCACTGTCTATATAATGTATACTATTATGCTCAGCTGCGACGCTGAGGACAATAGCACACCAACTGTGCCAAAACCATTCCAATGCATATACGTTACTTCTGTCAAATCGCTATCGATTTGCAGCTTTAACTCTTGTGTGCCGGCCCTTATATGCACTTTGACGGCTGTACCATTTTTCCAGGTGTGTTGAAAACAATAAGTTGCAGTTGTCGTTTGTACCAATTATAATGTGCTTTCCGTTTAAGCCGGGCAGTGATGCGTAGTAGTTGGACCCATTCAGATGTTCCTACCGCGAGAATAAGCCCCACTTAATTTTCCCCTTCCATCAGACCTTATCGCAAGGCCATCATGCAATGTTTTATGATCACGGCAATGAATTCGTAAGCCATCGGTTAGAAATGTTTCTGCTAGAAGCATGATATCATATTTCTGAATGCCCCCACGGACAACGATTCCAATGACTCAGCATTCCATAGGAGACAATTTGGTAGCGTGGGTTAGGCACATACTCATCAGTGTTGCTGTATGTTAGGTTGGTGTCGGGTCACTGTGGTGTGCTTGACAACTAGCGATCCTCATTTGACCGGTTTCGTGTCTCGTCTCTGCTGGCGCGTTCATATGCGACTCGGTAGACTTGGTATGGCTTCAATGTTCACATGCACGTGAAAGCTATTGTAGTCTGTCTGGTTTAAGCCTGCCACTTTGTTACCTCCACATCTTCCCCTATACTATATATATATATATATATATATATATATATATATCTGGTAGCACGTCAAGATGTATGTGACAGCTGTAGCCGGCTGACGAATAGTGTTTTTGTTCTCGGTTGTTCAGGCACGTCGTGTTCTATATATATATATATATATATATATATATATATAAGGGTCCCATAGCCGTGCCTAACAAGTTCGGTGATCTATTACATCCAGCTTTTATTTTTTCCGCGGCCAGTTTAATCTATACCGAATCCACGGAGCATATATATATATATATATATATATATTCAGGCCTGCGGCTGAAGGCACATGCTGGCTGGCACGGACAAGGGATGCAGCAAGAAGGGGAGGCTATACAGGAAAAAAAAAGAGATAGAGTGGGCGGTTTAAACGTATCCAAGTGAGTGGTAGTTACTGCTTCTACAGCTCTATAAGCACGATTTGCGACGGCGCCGGGGATTATCGCAGGTAAAAAAACGCCATGATTAAGCCGGGTTGGCATGAACCGTCTTCGTCGCGTGGCGGCTATGATCGCTAGCGTAAGGCGCAAGCTTCGTTCGTCCTACAGCAGCAGTTGCGTTGTTTTTGTGTTGTCCCCACCGAGTAGATTCCACTCGAGCCTATGGCAAGCTTTTGCCTAAAGGTCTTGTATAATTCATAATTGAGAATCGGGGCGGTCGTAGAACTGTTTAAAATAAGATTTTGTTCTTATGTGATGGGTCTCATTTTGAGCTCCTGTCTACCTTAAGAGTTGGCCATTACGTTTAAAAACACCCGCAATTAGGAAAATTAATTAGCAGAGGCATTATAGGGATCATTCTGGTACCAAATCGATGGTGGCTCGATTGGCGATATGATTACTGTGAGCCGTTTTCTCCACACGTAGATATCGTATTCCCGTAGAATCCCCGACGGCATTTGATGTGGTGAACTAAAGTGACCTTATATATATTTATATATATATTAATTATTATTACGGACAGCATGCTAGCGGCCATGCGAATAATTCGGGAGCGTTTTTAAGTCACATTGCTCATAAATGTTCGCTACTCTATTTTTGATTCTCCAGCATTTATACGGAAGCCCAGAGCTCTTATTCGATTAGGGACGTGATACCAGTGCCCACAATTACCTAGTTAGTTGTGGCAATTTTAAAAGTTTTATTCCTTAGAGCATCGTATTTTTTCGTTAGTGACAATTCTTTGCTCTTGATCAACAGCAATATGTATGGTGTGTATTTTACCTGATCTTCTTAGCAGTGATGAGCAAGCGTGTCGTAATTTTCCCAACGTCTGTCATACTAGATCAGACACATGATATGACACAGTAATTTATCAAACAATAGGCTGACGTTTTTTACGTTTTGCAGCCGTACAAAAAAATATGTAGCCCAGCTTTTCAACGTAGAGGTCAATCCAAATTGCCCGGACGTGTGTTAAGCAAAAACAAAAGAAGAAGAAATTCCTAAAAATATTGAGTGATGCAAAAGGGCCAAACCCGCCTCTCTGAGCTAGGCTTGTCGTCCGCGTGACCGTGCTAGCTATTCCTACTATAATTTTTTGATTTGATATCGTGTCTCTTTCAAAATGCTTGCGAATACTTTTAGTAGCTCTATGGTAACACCTTCTGCGGCTAGATATCCGATTGTCTTGCTCGGTGCCACGTAAAAAACTGACTTTAGGCCTGTCATGCTGTTGATAGCTAGAGAAAAAGAAGCTGGAACGGAGCTACAGTCGTGGAGAGGAATAAAGTTGAAAAGTTGAAAAATCGATATCTGACGAGATGGTTATGCACTAGCTGTAGTACAATATCGGCGCAATAGATGTTTTACCTGTGCACGTTAAAGATGCGGCGCACTCTCAACAATCTCAACATTGTATTTTAATACACTGTTGATTTCCTTATATTCTTGTCTGACTCCCACTTTCTCTTTCTCGCTCTGCGCGAGATTCGTCGTTTCTATAAGTCCCCTTTCTATATTTTATTGAAACTGAAATAATTTTCCTTTGCTCACTATTACCGTCATCCCCCCTCTCTCTCTCTCTCTCTCCCTGTGTTTTTTATTACGTTTAGTACAGCATCGATAGCTCCCTACGCGCTCATAATTCATAGAGCTTGCCAGGAACGCTCTGAGTCACGCTTTTTACATCGTGTCGCAACGAGACTTGGTGGTGACTTTGGCCAAGCAAACGGCGCCGTTGTCGTCGCGGTCGACTTACCAGGAGCTACCACTGCCATTATGCCGCCCTCGGCAGCATCTCGACATTAGCCGACTCCTCATCACCATCATCATCATCATCGTCACCACCATCGCCTTAATGATTGGCGCGTAGGTCGCCATTTTGGGGCAGGCCGCGCTTTGGCGTGATCTGCGCCCGCGTACTATTTACGAGCAGCACGGCCGAGTGTCCGCTTCAATGGAGCGCCGGAGCGCTTACAGCAATCCTCCCCTCATCTTTCCTTCCCACCTTCTACCTCTATTCCTACAGCAACCCGTGTCTTCCGACGGTTCCGCACAGTTCTCCTCTCCTCTTCCTGCTTCTCCTCCAACCTCCGACCTCAACCCCTACCTAACGTAAGCGGGCCACGAATGCCTGCTCACCGCCAAGAAGGTTTATGGAGCGGTTAATTCAAAATATGGAAATGCGCTAAGTGTTAGCCAGCCGCCGTATGTATAGATGGCTTTCGACGGTGGTCGGAGGGCTTGTCGGTGGGTTACGCTCTTCGCGCGTACTTTCTCTCTCTCTCTCTCTCCCCCTCGTTGTTTGCCCTCAATCGTCGGTGGGTCCGCCAACCCCAAGCAGCGTCTGTGATCGTGCTGCCCATGTGGGGGGTAAGCGGCTCTGGTAGATGCATATGTGGAAGGCTGGTGCGGGTATGCCTGTATGTGCGTGTGTATATGTCAGCGTCTTGTGTGCTGTATACATGCAACCGCTTGTACTAGCAGTGATGGTGGTGGTGGTGGTGGCAGCCGTAGCCACAGCCATGTCTGGAACTCCTTAAGGTATTCACCATTAGGAATGTTGGGGAATGACCGGGAAAAGTAAACGACTTCCGGTCTAGTATAGACCGATATAGGGCAGCAGTACGCGCAGCAGACGCTTAGCGTGGTTGTTCGAGCATCCTCTCCCTTAGACCTTTAACCACCTTTCCCTTTCAAGCAGTCCTGCTGCCAGCCCCTCGCATCATTTAGCCTTCATAACGCGCACCATACAGGGGCAAGTCTCGCAAAAAAAAACGGATCTCGCCTATGGCGGGCTTCCTCCAAGCCCTTCCCCAGAATATTGCCCTATCGGGGAAACCCTCGTGAACCATTTAACGGCCTAACAGGGACAACAGGGGCGAGTTTAGGGACAACAATATGAGGTTTTTGTAAATACCTCGCTGGGATTACAACGAGCGAACGGAGCGCAAGAGGTAGCGCCAGAGAAGGGCACCTGGAGGAGTGCTTCCGTCTAGCTATTATTCTGTTTAAGCCGGTTGGTTGTTTGCTATTTTACACTATGGCAAACGCTTTCGCTTGGTGGCGCTGTTCAGTCACAGCGGTAACAGCAGACATCATGCGGGCGGGCCCCGGGCGGGTCGGCCGGCGTGCAAAGGCGCTTCTACCCTCCTTATTGAATATGCGCGTATGGGTCTCTTGGGGGTGCCATTGCAGCTATGAGAAAGAGAAAAAAACAGAGAGCAGATACAGATGGCGAAGTGGTATATGCTTGACCGAAGAGGTGGAGTGGGTGTAGTAGGATGACGATGCTGGCATGACAGCAGCAGCAGCGGCAATGGCAGGACTAGCTCAATATAATCTTCTGCTTTGGCCACACATTCTGTTTTTCTTCCCATTCTATCTACGTTTCTCTAGTTTTGCTTCGTTTGAACGCATACACATACGACTCTTCTTTCTCTTTTTCTGCTGATTTGCTACTTAGCCTGATCCAATGGTGAGTAAAGGTGGTTGGTGGTGACTGAATGAACAGGCATGAACCATGGGCCATGAGTTCCAAGGCCAAACCAGCCAGTCTGTTGGTTGTCTCAGCTAGTGGCTCATAGCCGGAACATAAAGCTACATGTTTTGATCTTACTATCTTTAGTCAGTCTGTTTTATCTGTGTAACTGCTTAATCTATCACTACTCGAGGCTACTAATTGGCTCAATTAATTTAGCTCAGTGTCACATGTTTCTTCGTTTGAGCGCATATTTTGTGTACATGTATTGTGTACGTATGCAATATACTTGCTCAACTGGCGTTTGTGAAAATTACATGAAGTCCTTAGGGGCTGGCATTTCCACTATTGTTAACCATTGTTCGTATCTAACTAGCCACTTTTACTGGATATCATTAATGGAAATTTGCTCCATAGTTCTCGCGTAATGGTCGACGGGTTTACCCTGGCGCTATTTGGGGACACAAAAATGGCAAGCACATTTGCAGCAAATATATGTATTTGGCTTACAGAATGTGCTTGCTTTCAGAAGAGGAGAAATATAAATGTAAAAGTGCAAATTCTGAATGTTTTGAAGCATAAGTTTTAAAGAGATTCCAACGCTGCTGTAGCTTGTCAAAGCATCTGCACCATCTAGGATGGCAACAAACTGCGAACGGACTTGCCGAAATTGGTTTGCTACATTTCGTATTGGAGATTTTAACTTGAGAGATAAACCAATGTCCGGTCGAAGAAGGCGCTCTGCGTTTAAATATACAACAGATACACAAATCCCACAGTCGCCACTCGAGAACTCGCGGAAAAGTTGAAGTAACCATTGACATCGAATAACTTCTATGTTCTGTAAGTGGGTTACTTACAGACGGAGTAACGCCAACACATTGGAGTGTCTGCGCATCAGTCGCCAGCGACAAGGTTTGTTCTTGTATTGCTTAGAAACCTCAAAAGCGGGTCTTCTACGATTATGGCAAGCAGTCAAACATTCTGAACCAAGGGTGCTGGCAGTTCCTAGCGTGAACCCACGCGAAACCTCCACTCAAATAGGGCTATGTCGTATTGCTAAGGAGATACCAGAGATATCGTGCACATTGAGCCTCTGAGAAAGAATCAGGCGATCTATACTGCCTTGAATATAACTTACACGAGTTCAAGAGAAATAGATGCGAATGCATCCACAACTCGTGAACAAGAAAAAAGGTACCTTTCACCAAAGAAACGTGCGACCTCATGCCAGTGAAATCATCTTCAAAAATTTGCGACCTGCGCTGGGAACGAATAGAGCATTCGCCGTACTCTCTAGACCGCACTGCACCGCCAGACTGTTACTTATTCCGCTCATCCCAAAACGTTTTCACAAAAAAAAAATAGGGACGTCCAAGCAAAGACCGCAATATGACTCAAACTCAGAACTTTTGTTGGATTTATTCGAAGCCTTAAACAGCAACGTTTAACTTTTGATTAGTATAGGCGTTTTAGCAATCTTCTAGGTGTCAGATATTTAGACTAGTTAAATTTAGCTTCCCTTGTCATCCACCGCTGTGAAAATAGTATCTAGCATTTTATAATTCGTTTGTTTTGACGCATTACGGTATTACACATCTTTAATTTTAAAAAAAACTGTCTACGTTTAGTTTGTGTACCAGACCCCACAGTCTCATCAGTAACTCGATATACTTGAAACAATTCACTTAGTCATCGCACAGAAAGTCGTAATAAAAAAAAATGTTGTTTATCTGAGTCTTTATTTGTTTGGCTTTGGTACGGTGTCAATGACCTGCTTCTTCTGTATAAATAAAATAAACATTTCGGCTGTGTTTTTTTCGATCTATATGATATTGGAAGCTGGATTATTGCTCAGGTGGTAGCTAGACTATTGCTCAGTTGTAAACCGCGGAGAGCAATACAATCTCGTTTGTTCCGACACGTCGTGTGTAAATGTTGAGCCGTAAATTTGAGAGCTCACACGACATTCAGACACACGCTACCAGTCTTGACATTCTGCGAGGGTGTCCACACTGTGTATTCTCGGCACTAGAGTAGAGCCTAGCGTACACAATAGCCCTCCGGGGGACGTCGAAACTAGTAGCGTTTATCGGAAAGTTGTGCTAGCTTCATCATGTAGCTTGTCACCTAGAGAGCACGATTTACAACACATTTAGGTATAAACATATATACAGAACCTTATATATATATATATATATATATATATATATATGTGTATGTAAGACGCGAGAGCCTCGTACTTTCAACCGTGAGCGAGTACCAAATGCACGTTGACGTGAGACTTTTTAAACAACTAATCCGGAGTAATACATTTAGTACCTTTTTCACATTACGTCCAAATAATCTACGTAGTGGTGTGTCAACTACTCCACCGGAAGTTGCTAATGTTAAAGTGGTAATTAACTCGTTTGCATGGAGAGTTTTGCGACGTGCCCATGAGTGTAAAGACTACAATGTGATTTTAACACCCCTTTTTCAATAAAGGAGACTTTGTTTTGTATTGTATATATATACATTCCACGGTTTGAGGTCCTCCGTGGTAGTGTAATCTAGCCAGCGGCTGGAAATCTAGTTAGCTATGCAGGTTATAGCACCTACCAAAACAGCACCAAAAACAAGGGGAACTGCCGGGCACCAAATTTATACGTGAAGCGTCATACATTTAAATGTATTGTACCACGTATTCCTCTAGTCAAAACCCACAATCCGTACACTCGGCGTGCTTGTTCCCGGCGCCTGAGTGTTGACAGACAAAATACACACTCTACAGTTTAGTCGGCTTATCAGCGGCTAGCTGCTAGCGCGAAAAATCGGCACCCTCAAGACGTGCCCTGCGTTGCCCGTTCTTATTGTACGAGCGCGTGAGTAGGCTTGTCATTGTTTTATAGCTTGCGTACGTGTTGGCACGCATGATTCTCGAGGGTATTTGTTGGGCAGAGTTCAAATGCTAATTGTGGTCCGTGTGCACGCCAAAGTCTGACGCAAGGCCGGATGACGTGATTCCGTTGCCAGCGTTGTTAGACGCTCAGCGTCGGCGCACAAAGCATACCTAGCCAGACCTGTTGTTGTTGTTGTTGTTGTCGTTGTTGCTGTTGTTGTTATTGTTGTTTGCCTGTTGCCATTACTACTAAACCCGCGATGCGTGCATTGCCAAATGACAGTGCTGAATCTTCAAAATTACCGTGTCGGACGCAGCTCTGGAGATAAGTCCCGATTATTTTTTAGAGATTACAACTAAATCAGTCGTTCTGCCTATTTCTTCTTTCTACCATGCAAACCAATTTAAGGGTGGCCAATCTGGGTCTCGAACCCAGTCTTCCCGAATGCAAGGCAAAGGTTTTGCCACTAAGCCATCTTGCTCGGATTGTAAGTGGTCTAGCCCCGTTGCTATTATAAACCTACATCAAAACAAACGTTCAGAATTATATCGTTCCATAATTCCAACGTTCCTCGCCAAACTTGAATCAAAATTTTTCAAACAGCACCATGAGCCCCCAGAGTTAAACGAGTTTTTGACAACAAATGACTCTGACAACGCCCTGCCACCAAGAAGAGTGGGCGATGCGATTCGTGCGGTTCGTTCACGTTGCCGAAAATAATAATGGATTTTCCTAGAGTGTCCCTAGTGGTGCTAGCCATGCACGTCGAATGACCTACCGCCGTATTAAACGATTGAATCCGATTGTTTTAACTCAATAAATGTTTCTGCTCCGGGCAATAGCTTAGTTTCGCCATCCACTTTACGATCGCGGCGTTAGGGCGTTGAATTAAAGGCTGCTATACGACTCTAGATGCTACCTACGCCTATCCGAACGACCTCACGATCATGAAGGCGCCGTGGAGTTCATCTTCAATGAGCTTTATCAACTCTTGTCACGTTCGCCGATGAGGTGGTAGAGGCTAAAATCAACAGTGAGAAGGCAAAGGTTACCCGTCGCGGCGGAAAGCCGGTTATAAAAGGCACTACGTGAGTAAAGCGATAAGAGCCAAACTGTCCTATTGAATACCTGCAAGTGAGCATACCACAGAACATTTTGAAGCACTACGGTAACTGATGCAAACAAGAATACGACTAGAACAAGAAGAAGAAGAAGATATAAAATGCTTTCTTCACTAAATATAATTTCAATAAGCGTTGCCCTATTTCGGCTCTACAAATCTATAAATAAATAAATATATATATATATATTTATATATATAAACATGAGTTAAAACTCAAACCGTCAAAACATTTTTGCATGAAAAATAATACGTTCAGCACTTAAGGTGAAGTAAGAGCACATTAGGCTTTTCTGTTATAACACGCAAGTTGTTGATGGGTTCATTAGCTGTGAACTTTGATATTTGATTTATTGACATGCGATAAAGCAATGTTTCTTCTCTATCAATGTACTTTTGCCAGATATGTGGCGCTCCAACAACTATATACTTCATATTGTTAGTAGTCCGTTGTATTCTCTTATCAAAAGTTTTCACGAGTTTAAGCAACTGTCTAAATAATATTTTTCTAAGTACTCATTACAACTAGATTGTGCTATTGTGGCCTTTTAAAAAGTACTTGGCAGTATTCTTGCAATTGCATTGGCCGCAGTTAAGTTCCAGTTTGTCTGCAGTGTTTGCAGGTGCTGTGATGGCCAGATCATCCGCGCACGTGATCACTATGAAAACTCTTGAATACTTCAGGAATCGTGAGATAACCTGGATGACATAATGTTGGTCGCTTTTTTTCAATGACGTGTCCGGTATTGTCCTCCACGGGAGGCTGTTGAAAACGTTCCTGAAGTCTAGAAAGATTGCAAGAATTGTTTTTCTGGTGTATATAGTTGAACTATGTAAAAGGTCCGCCGTGGCTGCAGCTCGGCGAACAGCGGTGAGCACTAACCGGTTTCTTCTAAATCCATATTGAGAACCTAAAAGGAACTTGTTTTCCTGAGATCCTGAGATTTTCTTCAATAATTGTATCTAATTGCCAGTGTTTTTGGTAGGCAGATTATTCTAATTCCTCGGTTGTCTTCGGAGATGAGGACAATCTCAGCCCGTTTCCACCTTGCGGGTATTGCAGTTCCTTGTCGGTGATTGCCTTGCTATTCTCTCGCGGGTAGCCGGGATGACTGCACTACTAGCAAGAATGGAGTAGTGATCACTGAGATCTTCTTCTACAGCGAGGACTGACCAGTCCTTTATTTTGCCAAATAGTGTATGATCGCAATGCGTTGGGTCAACATATTAGTATTGGCCTGCCCTTTGAAAAGGCTTGTTGTCGTCCGTTTTGTGCGCTGTAAAGTCACCCGTAATTAGGCTGCCCTGTCCGTTATTGGTATTAATTCGCCGAGCTTAGCAAGAAATCTTTAAAGCTGCTCATGTGAGCAGTTCGGACCGATGCAGTATAAGTGTAGACTCCACTTGCTAGGCTACGTTGGGCCATACGTATCCTGCTCGTTTTCTTTGTTTGGCTATTGGTAGAAACGAGGTGTTACTAATTGTAGCACTAAGCATCACGTGTGAAATAATCACAGCAAAGGTCTGCCAACTGATGACTGTTGTGACGCCGTGGATTGACGGCGTGTCGAATAGAACGCCGTACGTATTTCAGCAAGACAACGCGCTCGCTCACATGAGCCATTTGGTGCAAAACTGGTTAGACGACAATTTGGACTTGTTCTGGCCGAAACACTTTAGCCGTTTAAACAGTCCAGATTTAAATCCTTAAGATTTTGTTGTTTGGGACCTAGTTAAGCGAGACTCTATTAGTCTCCACACCATAACACTTAACCACTGCACGCTGTCTGAGAAAAAAAAAAATATATATATATATACGACCGTACGCCTTATCGCTACCGAACTGTATAGTCCCATATTGATTTTCTTTAATTTCCCTGGCCTTTAAGAACTACATTCCATAATGTTGTTCTTAAAAGCCCTCGGACTGGGTGAACCCCATCGTGATTGTATCAGTAGAGTCCTACAGCCATGATATAAACTATTCTATTTCTACAAGAATTAGCTAACCGTAAAGTTCGTTTTATGAAACTGATGATCTCAAAGAGCACGTACGCAGTATGTATTGGCTCTAAAATTGCTTTTCCCACCCGGCGGACTATATAGTTTCGGAAACTGCAACGATTCGATGGTTTAGTAACCCCAGACATGTACACTTATTCGCAGAGTTAACTACATTACCCCCTATCCCGAAAAACGTCATCCTTCACCAATCGGCTGCCTCCTCGAAACTTAACTACTGCTGCCTTTTGCCAGTTAACGCTAAGTCTCATTTCGTTCACATAAAATAGTAGTCTCTCCAATTCCTGTCTGCCCTACATTGTACTTTCCTTAGGAACGGTCTTCAAAAGTTTTAACAATCGATTCCTTTCACGGCGTCTACATAACTCTGCTTCTTCTTCCGTCAGGTCAAAGGCAGCTTTAAGATTTATACATATCGCCTATAACGGTTTACTCGTTTCGGATAAAGTTTCTCAAATCTCTGCTAGCAATGGGCGCACAGCCGAATGAGTCGAGATTGATCTTCTAAACACATGTTGTTCCTCTGGTACCGCTTTTTTGTTTTCGAAGAGGTACTCGAGTCTCTTCGATAATATTCCGAGAATATCTTATAAGAGCAATTCTTAAGCGTTATGACCCTTCAAGCTTCTAGCTGTTATTTGTATGCATTTCCCTTTAGGTATAACAGTAGGGGTATTCCCTTTCCACGCCTTACGCAGTTCTCCGGATTTTGGATATTTATCAAAGATAGATTTTTAGCATAGTGCCAGTGCCAATATCTGTTTTAAAATGTTCGTCTCTTATTATACCGCTTTTGGTCGCATTGCCTTTAGGCACGTTTCCAATTTCCCCCACAACTTCCTCAATTGTAACTGCACAAGCGAAAATCACCGGTACCTCTGTCAGCACTCTTTCGAGCCCAAGCATGATACGTTCTGTCATGATTTCAGAGGACTCCACATCTGTCAGTTCTGCATAAACTGCCACACACCTGCCAGTTTTGGATAAACTTCCACAATTTTACTCTCTTTGGCGCTACCGCTACAGGGTTTTTCGCTAGTATTTGTATTTTTATTTCTTCAATTTGTGTTTCTTGTAAATACTGATCCCCCCCCCGCTTGGCTTGCCCCGTGCTGTACTTTTTGTGCTTGATATCCGTAGAAGCTCTGGGAAGCAAAATATTTGAAAGTCCAGATTTCCGTTTTCTTATGGGAAATCCAGGCGCTAGCGCACACATGGCTCTGATTATTGAGCCCAGTCTATCCGGATTTCACTGAGTCTTTAATCCACCGACCAAATGCAGTTGTCGCAGTTAATTTTCATTAATTATCTTCTGTGCTGTTCTACTGGCTGTCACACTCCGTGGTGCAGAAGAAAGCGGGGATACGACATTTTTCTTGGCAATGCCATGGAAATCTAGCTAGATCGACTCGTCAGCTGAGCTTTTGCGTGGCTGTGCCATTGCCCCTCCTACTGCCCGTATGACAATAGGCAGCAAAGATTATACGACGTTTGGAATAACCGTAGTTTAGGATAGTCTGCGGAGCACTATTCCTACGATACCATCGTTGATTATTGCCCCGGTAGGCCTAGATGTTTTTACGGGGCTGCCGCGAGATGGCTTAAGCAGCGTATAATGTTTTGTGGCGAGCGGGTAATCATTCATATAGGGAAAGCATTAGTTGTCCACTCTGTCTGTGGCTTCTCGTTCATTCTAAGTGCGCTCTTTCTCGTTGAGCTCTGAGATTTTAAGTAAACTCGTTTTTATCTAAAACACAATTTTAGTTGAACCGTAAGCATTTAACTGCATAATAGAAGAAGGACGGATATATTTTTTTATGTGTGTTTACGGGAAGGCCGGGAACAGGGTAAGGGTTATCTGTAGCAGCACTAGAAGTCTCGCAAAACGTTAGTGGCTAAGTGGGCATTGACTTACTGCTAAAGGTGGAGAACTATATACTAGAATTAAAAAAAAACACTTTTAGGGACATTGTTTTTAATGCTAGACTATCCTTCGCCCCCACGGACTTAGAACTCATCCTGAGACATATCGTCAATGCACCGAGGGCCGGACATGTTGAGATATCTAGGTTTTCCCCAACAGTCCTCGTGACAGCGTGGCCGCTGACCCTTAGCGGTATATGGTTTATGATCTATTCTCAATAAGCATCGTTCAAAGAAAAATCGATTAACAACAGGGATTAAACCGGCGACACCCCGGTGGATGACAACCATTACTAGCGCACTAGTAGCCTAGACTACGCCGCCAATATATATTGCGGCACAACTATAGACTTAAATTAAATAAATGACGATATTCAGTTTCGTAATGTCCTGCTTGTGTTGCGCTATATAATCATGCTAATTTGATAAGCAGATACAAAACTTGATGCTAAAACATTTTTCGGCCATATTCGACGGACATCTTTCAGAAGTTTTCGCGCTCAGTTCCATCCGCCATCTGCTCTCGTAAACGGAACAGGGTAGGACGGCCAAATTCAAGATGAAACATTACCGAACGGGAGTCAAGAAAAAGAGAATGTGAGAATGTATGATAAAAAGGAAAGCATACTATAAATGTACTATGTGGACATGCTGGCAGCCAGCCCCTTCGGACAATGTACGGTCGACGTAATATGCATTGCAACAACACCATTCATGAACTTGTACAAAAGTTTTACGGGACAGGTTCAGCACATCGGTTCTGCGACGTGCCTAACAACTGGGTATTTCGCACACCCCAACCTGGTGTATTTTTAGATCAGATCTAGCGACTTTTCCACATAAGGTTTAATTGACGCAAGAGCTTAAGCCTGCATACCATAGCTGCTAAAAACGGGCATTCGATGTGATGCAGCGTGGTGCCGATTTCTACCTGCCGAAGGCTATTGGTGTTATATCGCTCCAGCCGTAATTGGCTGGTCTATCTGTTAGCCCCTACTCCCCATTTACGTGGAGAAACTTCAAAGAACACACAGCCTCCCGGGGACAAAACGCTCAACGAATACCTCGTTCGTAGGAGTAAAAAGCTGGCTGAAATAAACCGTATTAATGTGCTGGACCGAGATATTTTGAATTTTATTGACCTTTTTTAACTCGCACTTCATCGCAGTTTTTTAGTATTGCGTCGGCTATTCGCCGCTATATGCCCCGATTTTAGATTATTCACTATGGAAAATATGGTCTGATGAGAGCTGATGCGTAATGCTTTTCATTGCCTTAGCAGGGGGATGATTTCCCGTTTAATTGGTGCGCATGTTTACGGGTTATTTTAATATAAAGTGGCAAATTCAAACACATGCGTACGTGATTATATCAGAACGCGCTCATATTATGGAAAACTCAGTAACAAAACTATGCCTGATAAATCTCATTTCTTAATTTGGTATAGTGCACATTTTTCAGTAATATAGCATGCAATGACAACGACGATGTTTCATGTCGACATGCGCACAAAGGCTTCAGGGTAACTTGGTTGCATTTAAAAACAACGATAGTACATGCCATCTTTAAGTATTATTAATATTTTTAGCACTCTGACTGGGTATTGACAATACATTTACAACAACGAGTTACGCTTTTGTATTTTTAATCCTGCTATTGTGCAAGCCGCCGGAGCCTGTGCGGTTGGGTACCTATTGCACTTTGCTTGACATCTCCTACATGAGCATCCATCACGAGGCACGTGAAGACCATCGATCTGACACAGCGTGAGGTGGAAACCGTGCGCTGCAGACGCTGTCACATTAAAGTGTTGAGGAGCTGAGCTTGACAAAAGCTTACAGTTGGCTTCGACTTGTATGATGAAATGGAGTCTTATATTCCAAGCCGTAGATAATCCGGAAACATTTGTTATTATAAACGTTTTGTTACAAAAAAAAAATTTATATAGGTTATTGTTTAGTGGCACATCATTGTAAACATAATCACCGGGCGAAAATATGCAGATACGTTGTACTTAGCGCTAAACCGGCACCGACATTGATCGCCAACTTAGAGAGATTCTTGAATCAAACATACCAAGTAATGGCAGCCATGTACAACGTGCCTTGTGTGCAGGTGCCGACTAGTGCATGCCATTCCCGAAACTTCCTGGCGAGATACACATCTAACTGCGCTGTCTCTTCCGAGGTCTCGGTCACTTTTCCCTGCTACTCTAACAAAAAATGCTGAAATGGCCACAGACCCAGTCAAGGCATACACTCTATATTGGTACAGTATTTTACGCCAAAAGAACGTACTAACTTAGGTCCCATACCTCTGTGTGAATAGAGACAATAGCCGGCCGACACGTTTCACCGATATGCTGGAAAAAGGTCGTTTCCATTGAGCCGGAAAGCATTTGTAGAAGAGGATATATATATATATATATATATATATATATTCATGCGTTGTCTTTGTTAGTGAGACTAAAGTGGTGTCGTAGCCTTGCTACATATATTGTTAGGTTATTAGCACAAAACATAATGGTTGTCTGGGCATGTGTGAGGTGGGTCATTTGTCTATAGCAGTTCGTAGTGAACGCATATGTGTGTGTGCACGCACACACGTTTTGGGTGTTACATATGGGGTGACACTGTCACACTAATGGGTTTTGTCGACAGCGAGCGAGCGACCGGTGGTGACTAGTCGTCGGTAGTTACGTTCTTCTTGTAGAAGGCAGACGCAAGCGGAAAAATTTAGATGTTTGACGTTTTGCAAAACAAATTTGTGTCTCTCCGGGGTCCGGAGTCCGCCTTCGCGACTAATTGTGTTAGTCGAAGTCGCGTTTCAACCCACCCGAGAAACCCTGCTTTGCTGCCAACGAAGTTGCAGAACCAAGTCGCCTCGGCGCTGCGACCGACGCCGTGACGCCGACGCCGGCCTCAATCTGCCCTAAACGCTCTCGAGACGCTTCGACGCTCGACTGCCACTGACTGAGCTCTACCGCCGCTGCTGATCATTCGCCGGACTTTTGGCGCAACTTTTGAGCTTGTCAAATTACTTCTGCGGGGATGCGCTCTGGCGCCGTTGCCGGTGAGCTGCCCTTCCTGCTATATTCCTTCCTGCCGGCCTATTGGCGCTGAGTATGCCCGCCGACATATTATCTGCTCCTGCTGTCTGTCCTGTAGTCGTGGTCGTGGGGCGGCGTTATTGTCTCATTGCTCTGCGAGAACAAGAAGCGGATTGCACCACCCAAGTTTCGCTGAGGGACTGTGGCCCTCAGAAAACACGCTCACTCGCTCGCGCTTGCAGGACCTTGCCAATGGCGCGAGGGGAAAAAGGGCGGGGAGGGGGTCACTACCATTTTGCCCCTTGTTCGTGATGCTCGTGTGTCGTGGTCCTGGTCTTCCTGCTGCGCTAATGTTGCCGTAGTCGTCGATCTGCCTGATTCTGAGCCGTTGGGAAGACTTCTCTTCTGGCGCTTCTGGAGAGCTTCCCGAGGTCGACCTACGGCTGCGACCGAAGCACTACACTTTCTCTCATTCCATTAGCCTTTTCGACCGCACTTCATGCACCTCTAACCGCCTAGTCTAGAAGAAAAGAGAAGCTGCTGCTAAATATGCCAATGCTTCGGCAGGCTTTTGGACATGGCCGACGTGCACGATCGAACGGCTCGTCATCATCGGCAATCGGAAAAAATGCATTCTGCCCCTGCTGGCTTATCGAGGACGACGTTTTAAGCCGCTTTTCGTTTGCTCACCAGAATCCCTCAACCAAGAAGAACACTAATAATAATAATCTCAACCTCTCTTCAGAACTAGCTGCGGTGGTAGTGGTTCATTTTCAAGCTTGCGGTAATAAATATGATAGCTCTAACCCAATGGTAACTCTTGTATCAACGAAAGCATTTACTTAGGCACACCAATGATCGGACATTTTAGGTTTAAAAATATAAATTACCAATATCATCATACAAAACGTCAAAAATGTGAAATGCTATTATCTACAGCGGTGGTTCTTATTTGGCTGAAAATGAGTTGGCAAATTTTACTGCAAGACAGACATCAAACATCCATGTGCTTAACGCTAAAGTCAATAGAAACTTTTGTTTACAGAGACAAAGTAGGGTGGCCATTACCACTAGCCATACCATGTAAAGCTTAACATCCCAGTATGAACTTACTTCATGACAAATAGAGGAAAAAAAACAAGTACTACAAATGTGTTACACAGACTATTTTGCGATTTGATCACCAACGGCTAAACCGAGACGGCTTAGCTGCAATATTGTTATGTTTCAAGTTAACTAATAAAGTGCGTGGCGAATATGGCTTCTCTTATTATAGGCAATAAATGAGCATACATTCAGTAACATTTGCTTAATGATTCAGACCAATGCTTATGGCTGTTGCACTACTCACTCAGGCGCAAGTATTTGCTTATTTTGTAGAACTTAGAATTATCCCACTAATCAAGCACGGAAGGACAACAGAATAAGAGTCCACTGGCTCAGTCTTAATAGCTACAGAATGTCGTATATACATGCACATTTAAAGCAAGTAGTGTATTTTCAATGCACAAACAGTAAGTGGTTTCATCTTCTGTTGTATGGTAACATCTTATAATTTCATTTGTCGATCAAATTTACACGGACACACCAATACATGCCCTAGTGGGCGAGTAAAACGGAATATTTGGAAATTGCATTACGTCGCTGTTTTTAGCTAAATATATCTCAGCACGCTAACAGAAACAACAACTCCGAGAGGAAAAACAAAACAAGATTAAGAAATTGGAGATATATTTGAAGGTGGAGAAGGGGGACAGATATATATATATATATATACAAGTATATATATATATATACTTGCGGTATGTACTTGCGGTGCGGTACTTGCGGCAGTATAAGCGGGAGAGGTCAGCGAAGGAGACGGCGAAGACCGGGATACAAACAACGAGTCGAGGGGCAAACTCGCGTACGACATAGAAGTACCGATATACACGTAAGTATATGCATGCAGTAGAATAGAATAGAGCAGAGGTAGGTGAGGACAGTAGCCGTAGCAGAGCTGGAAGAGACCGCACACCAACCACGTGAGTTGTTTCGCTTTGCTTCGTCCCGTTCCTTTCGTCGTCGTGTCGTCGCCGTCGTGGTCGATCGCGGCGACTGTCGAATGCACTCCATCAATAGCACATCAGAGGGGCAGGCAATCAGCTATCATTACCGGGCGACCAAAGTGATAACGAAGGCCATCTCGATGAATGGATGGATGGATGTATAGAGGGACAAACATACAAAGGGGTGGCTGGCTGGCTGGCTTTAGCAAGGCGGATGTACATGCGAGCGAAGCTGCAGCGCAGAAGCTTTACAAACACAGTGAGTAAAAGAGAGAGAGAGAGAGAGAGAGGGTAATAAGGACGACGGCGGAGGGCACAAACCGCCCAGTAAATTGAACATGTGGTTATTGTACGGGTGGCTAGCAGCATCCAGCAGCAAACGACGAGAGCAGCGAGATGTATGGACGCGACTTGTTGTCGACGAGGGCGGCGGCGGCGGCGACGACGACGCCGCCGCCGCCGCCGCCCAGTCGCGAACAGTTTGCTGAACAGCGAGCCGGCATGACCACGAACATGGGTTCAAGCAACAGTAAGCGCGCACGGAACCTACCATCAGCTTGAGATGATCATCATCGACACCACCCCTCTCTTATCTCCTCTCTATTCCTTCCGTTCTCCTCTCTTTTTGCCCTTTTCCTATTCGTTTGCCGTCACTCGTCGGTCTCTTGACGGAACGACGCCTGTCCCCCCCCCTCCCCCATCCTTTTAAGTTATGTTATCTTCGTCGTCTGTTTTTCGTCGTCCGTTTTCATTCTCTTGTTTGCTTATCTTCGTGTCTTCCTCTTCTTCTATTGTTGCTAGAAATGTCTGACGACCCCTCTAAACACATTGGCTGGTCGGTGTACTGCTGCCGCCGCCGCCGCCGTTGACTCGCTGGTCGTTCAATCGCCAGACGCCGACACCCGCCCAAGACGACAGCAACTACGATGACGCCGATGACGACGGCGACGATACGTCCAAGCAACTGCGTGACGGCGACCGTTTGCCGGCGGCCTCACTTGGTACTCATCATTTGCACCAACCGGCCGCCTCGCTGTGTTCTCGGCGGGGACGCCGCGATGCCCACACTAGTCCGGTTCTGCCCAGCTCCTCGCAGCCCAACTCGCGAGTCCAAGCCAAATTTCATGTTTTCCACAGACTGTGATTTTATCGTAAGGCGGCGGTGTTAGAGTAGAGTTTGCTCGGAGTCAATGGGCCAGCAAAGATGCGACCGGATACGTTCGGCGCTGACGACTCGACGTCCCCTCAAATTTTGAATTGTGAACACAACCGAATAGTTGTAGACTGTTGTTTCGCTTTTGTTGATTCCGCTACCGATGTTACTGCTGCTGTTGCTATTGCTGGCGGCGCCGCATCTGCCAATTTTCAGGTCCTGAATATGCTATCGTTTGTTGCACTGCTCGTCGCGTTTGCCATTGCCTTCGGTTTTCAGTGTCTTCAGGCCAAGGAGGTCCTTCAGGTCCATGCCTTTATGTCCATAAAGCTTGTTACGGTGTTCGATTGAGAGTCCCCGCGCGTTCAGTTCGCCTAACTATTATGTAGGAGAAAATAGGTACGAATGTGCATGCAAATAAACGTATGTACGTCGGCGGACGCATACACCATGCGACACGGCGTCCACACCGAACCTCTGATTGCCTTGATCATTGCTGAGTGGCCCGGATGGGGCTGCCAGAGGGGTGCATTGATCATTCGGCTGTCGAGCCGTCACTGAGAACGCCCCCAACACAGCTAGAGTCATCATTGTTCCCGACGTGGCAACGCACGAGTACGATCGACTTTTGAGTCTGGCTCGACGCAAAAAACAGCACGCTTTTCGTTTCTCGACTATCATCTCTATCCCCTCCTTTTCTCCCCTGCCCGGCGCACCATTTCTCCGCCGTCTCTGCTTCCCTCGGCTTGAGCAGGCTAAAGGGGCGCGACGAAATGCGCATTACTTCGCGTTTGGATTGAAAACAAAATTCGATGTATTTGAACCCTTTGGCGGACGGACGACTTGGCCCGATCTGCTTCTGCTTCAAAGCCAAGACGACAGAGGGAAGGACGCTTAGACGACGAAGCGTCGGCCGGCTACGTCGTGCACTGTTGCCACCACCACCACTGCTGCCGTCGTGGCCGGGCACTACGCTGAGGTCCGCGTCGCTCCACCGACCTCTAATGGAGTCCCGCGGGAGTACGGGTCCCTTACGTCCCGATGCTCCGACAGCCGGGCGGGTCTGACTCCTTCCTTCATCTAACCCAACCAAGTGTCCTTTGCGAGTCGCCTCTCTACTTCCACTCTCTCAGCTTGCAGTCCGTTTCCTGCCAAAGTGGCTTGCTTGCTTACTGCCGGTGGTCGGCAGCCGAAGCCAAACATTGGGTCGGATCGGCTGCCGAACGCCTCACTACCACAGTCGGCGGCGAAGGGAGCGAAGTTGAACCAGTACTACTACTATCAGTGACCCTAATGCCCTTCAAATTGCCGCTTTTGCTAGCCTGCTAAAGCCCCAAAACTTCAACCTCCATCGCGTTGCGGCCTTCGCGTGCCTCTCTCGCAGACCCTCGCTATTGTGCCACCACCACCACTCCTCGACGTATATGGAGCTGATTCTGCAGAGGCTAAAACGAGCAAGCCTAAGATGAGAGGTAGAGTGGCTTTGTAGGCCTACTACTGTGTGTACTGGGAAGATGGGGGGGAGGAGTAACTGAGAAGGGAGTGCGCTTTTTCATCAAGCTGATGAAGAAGACGGTTCAAATGAAACAGGTGGTGTAGTACAGGGCGATGCTAGCTGGTTGGATAGGTTCCGAGTTGTGATTATGACATCCTACGTTACACCGACTGCTTCCGCTACTCACAGGTCTTAGACTTTTCGTTTTGTAACTTTATAACAAAAGCGGGCTAATCGCCGGATTTGGCACTCATTTGCGAGTTCGTAAACTTGCAGTGGAATATAGGGTCGCTCATCTTGTGACAAACACTACAAAATTACAAAAATCTCATCTCAAATGTAGTCAGCTTATCAGTAGCCATGCCAGTTACATTGCACTTGGTAGAGTTTGACTGAGACACATCAGTTGCTTCAGGTATTTTATAGACTTCTTTTTCGAACTGCGTTTAACCCTTTGTTGCATGGGTAACATTCTGATAAAACAAACGGAAGCTGAGACGAGACGCCCACCAATATATTAATTCCAAATATGCCTAATTTATAACGCAGTAAATGACGCACAGAAGATACACTTAAGAATGCATGTCTGGGACCATAACCATAGTTGTAAATGCCCCTACGGCTTCACAAAGATGAATTCATTTTTAAATCAATTTGGAACCTGGACAGCGCCTGAAATTAATGTATATTTCATATCATTAACCACGTCTGTCTGATCAAATTATTTTAAGTAACCCTATAAGTCTTGGTCTAACCGCCGTTAGATTGATTACGGGCTTCTGGGTTTAACTAAAGGAAAGGAATAAATTAATTCTATTGACAGAGGCTAGAACAACTAAAAAATTAAGCACGCGTGCCCTGTGGTACCCTAATAAAACACGTTGTCTAATAAAGCTAAGTTTTATATTAACGAATTGAAACATACGAATAGTAACACATGTAATAGTCATTCACGACTTCACGACGGAGCGGCGTGAAGTCAAGCCGCTATGAATCTCAAATAGAACCTTTTCAGCAAAGGGAAGCGTAACGGTCGGGAGTCTAAAAGCGGTCCGCTGCGCATTTAAATTCGAACTCTAACGACTTTTCAACTGAAATAAGTTTACGCAGTATAACATCGGACTATATAGGAACCATATATATATATATATATATATATATATATATATATATATATATATATATATATATATATGTATAGAACAGCGCAGATATAAATATGTAAAACACAGCAAAAAAAAACAGAAACATACTGTGTCCCTCAGCCCCCGGCCCGGCTTTCCTCTCAATAGACCTAAACGAGCTGAAAAAGAGGGCAGCTTTAAGAAAGGAGGCTCGCCGGAGGATAACAAACTTAAAGAGATGGACGAAACAGGGTGCTCGAGGAGCCGCTCGGTTTCAAGAGTAATTTATGTAAACTGTAATAGAAGAAGACTAGCGCACGGCATGCTAGATAAAATAGTAGCTAGACGCAACGCAAGCCTCGTTTCTATCAGTGAACTAAATAAAGATAGAACAAGAACACAAGCAGGGTGGTACACGGATCTAACGCTTAGTGCTGCTATCATTAACACCGGCCCTACCAATAACCAAACACGGAAAAGAAACAGGATACGTGTGGGTAGACGTAGCCAATAAGTGCAGATTATGCTCGTGATACATCAGCCCGGACGGCTCACAGGATGAATTTGAAAGATTTCTTACTAAACTCAAAGACTTAGTACGCGACACCAGTGACGGATTGAGAACCCTTTTTACAGGCGATTTAAATGCAGCAATTAAAACATGGGTATCAGAGAAAACGAATACAAGAGGAATAACCTTACTCAATTGGGAAGCTAGTCATGTCATATACGTACAGGACAAAGGCAAGGCCCTACTTTTCATAGGGCAGACGAATACCCACAATTGACCTATCGCTCTGCGATGACACACTGACGTGCGAAATAACGGATTGGAAAGCTCTTACTGAAGAAAAAACCTTCAGTGACTACTACTGCACAGAAATTACGGTAGAGGCGCGGACACCCTAGTCACCCACAACCAACAAAGCTCGCTACGGGATCTCCGATAAGACACCCTTTAAAACAGAAATCAGCAATGCAATCATGGATGCGGGACTACCCCAAACCCCGAAGGAGTTCCATTAACTTCCGATAACGGCATGCGATCGAGCTACGAAGCCCATACAACTGAAACGGGCGAACTTAACCCCAAAATACTGGAGGAACAAGGCCATTGCGCAGAGCTCTGGCTGCAACGGAGCAAGGCGTGAAACCTTAAAGGATGAAGCTCGAGCGTTGGTCAACTATCGAAAGTGAAGAGCCACATTGAAGCAAGAAATTATTGAGAGCAAGACAAATAGTTGGCGCAACGTTCTCAAGGAAATCGAGGTCGTTGGAGCCTTCTCAATCTTCCCAAGGAAATCAAGTTCGTTAGAAAAAACCTTATACGTTATAATAATAAGCTTATAAAAGCCCAGGGCTGTGGTCACAAAAAGCAAACTAACCAGACTCCGAACAAACTCTTCCCGGAACACGCTCGCTTCGACAGGGATCCAAATAGCAGGCCAGAGGCACCTACAGGAAAAGAAGACGAGCCCCTAGCGATAACGCTAGGCTGCGGCGAGACTTAAACCGAGAAAGGCCCCAGAGCCAGACGGCATCCCGCCCCCGGCGGTCAAGATACTATTTAAGGAGTATCCAAATCTTGTTGCACAGGAGTTCACAACAGCAACCAGAAGGCAAACAATACCTGCAAACTGAAAACAAGTTGAGGTTGTCGTCATCCCCAAAGATAACGGAGGGGTTAAGCTTATTTACTTACTGAATACTCAAGTGAATAGATACAAGGCAATCATGGAAAAAACGGCTTAGGACCTTTCTAGAGAAAGACGGACTTCTTTTGGACTCCTAATATGGATCCAGTAAAATCCGGTCAGGGCTCACGGCTGTCCACCGGGTTACGGGCAAGACTAACCTTTTACATAGTTCAACCATATGCACTAGAAAACTGTTCCTGGCAATTTCTCTAGACGTCAGGAACGCCTTCAACAGCCTCCCGTGGAGGATAATACTGGACACGCTAGTGAGGAAAAATCCGCTAAGATAACCTTTCACAGGGGGTAGAGATGATCCTGTACACGGATGATCTGGCCTTCGCAGTTCACGCAAAAGTTGCAGAAGAATTGGAATTCAACGCTAATAAAACACTAGGGTTTACCAGGAGATCGATTGACGGAGCCGGTTTAGCAATCGCTCCGGAAAAAAAGCAAGGCCATACTGCTAACTGGAAGGAAGAAGGTGGGCCCCATCAGACTGTACCTGGCAGGGCAGCAAATAAAGGAAGTCAAGGAGGTCCGGGCCTTACCCACCTGAAGGTATCCTCGGCTTAGGCGGCCAAGGCGGCTAGCGCAACTGCAATAATTCTGCCAAACATTCACGGACCACAAGAATGCAGGCGTAGATTGCTGGTGTCAGCGGCCGAGCTCTGTTCGGGTCCCCAGTCTGGCTCAAGGTCACTTTGACAACAAAGAAGGAAAGAGGGATCATTGGAAGCACTCAGGATTATTTAAGCGTACCGCACGGTTAGCACAAACTCTGCTCTTGTGCTGGTAGAGGCCCTTCCCTGGGAGTTAAAGGTGGAGGAGAGACGAAAACTTTGAGACAATAACTCGAGCTGCAGTAAGGAAGCAGAGAGAAAGAGAGGGAGAAAACACTGGAGGTATGGCAAGTCAAATTGGACTCCATTCCTATTGGAGCACTGGGGCACACTCTCCGACCTCTATCCCAAACATCAAACATGGATTGAGCGGCCGGGGGGAGAACTAAACCATTACTTCACACAGATCCTCACGAGACATGAGGTCTTTCAGATCTACCTCTTTCAAAATGAAAAAGCTCCCTCAACTAGTTGTGTTTACTGCCAGGAAGGAACGGAGAATGTCTCGACGTACACTCTTCTAAAGTATCGGGTACTGGAGCTGGCTAAAGCCACAGCAACCGCAAAGCTCAATAACAAATTAACTAATGAGGGAGACGGAAGAGGAGCAAATATTCCAGGTCCCCCCAGAGGAGCCATTAAGGAGTCCGTAGACTACATATGCGGCACGAATTCTGGGTGGAAGCTAGAAGTAGCTATAGCTACGCAGGTACTGAAGAAGAAAGGAGCCTTGGGAAGGCTCAGGGAGCAAGATTTTCGCCTATTGTACTAGAAGGTCACGTAAGCCTGACTGACGTTTCTCCTCCACGAAAACCTGTCTTTTCTCCTGATGGCATAGTACTGTTTTATGGAGACCTGGGTCATCAAAGAGTGAAGCTTAAGGGCGAGGTGCGTTTAGTATGTATGAGCCTTAACGGGCTAACATCCATCTGCTGGGGTCGAGTCTCACACTGTTCGAGATGGGACCTTCCTCCGTAAAAAAATTTATTAGTCACCTAACGGAAAATAACACTGCATACGTTAACGTTTTTGTGAGTAAAAAAGTCACAAGATCAAAACACTCTCATTTTGAAATAACTAATAATTAACTAGCACACTATAGAGCCATAATTCTCAAGTTATGGTCGAATATAAATAGATACACAGGTTTGTTAGCTATAATGTAGGCTAGTACACAGGCCGGTTACGATAAAATTGAGAGGAGTACACAAAACACGTGGCATAAAAACGCTTACTAAGATCGCCAAAATTAGAGACAAAAATGATCGTCGTAGCAAGGTGAAGCTTAGTTACATTACCCGTGCTTTGATTTCATAATTTATATTTCTTCAGGCTTATTTGTTAGTCGGAAGAGCTGCCAGAAAAGCCGTAGCAGCAACAGCTCATATTTGATCACTAATACATGAGGTATCAACTAAACTAGTCTTAGTCTCGTCCTGAGTGCGATCCTTCAAAAACTCTTAGGTTAGTCCGGGCGCTAAATTTTCATTTGTCTTCCCTGTCAGTCAAATGCAATCCGTCTGAAAATGATATTTTTCAAAATATTATTTTTTAATAAAATGTGCCTACGGAATTGAAAACCCTATTTATGTTAGAACATAAATCATTTTAGCTACGTGCATGGCGTCAACTCTAACAAAGCAGTTCTAACATACTATTTCATTATATCAAGAATGCGAAGATACAAAGTATCTTCTATTAAAGAAGAATGTGGAATAGTAGGTTAATCATTTTGATCGATATAACGAAGTGCGGAAAATCACGTTAGCATCGGTATGGTAGCTATCTTCAGGGCTGACTCTCAGCCAAGATTTAACGTCCATGGGACTGCTTTTTGCACTGCTTCATAGACGGACCCCATAAATACAAATGTGCAACGGTGGGACTCAAACCCGCGCACTTATGTGTCTCCTCCGGTCGCGAGGCGCAGACGAATGCACCACGCCACCGGGCTCGACCCGGTACCTCGGACGATCCTAACGCACGTGTGTACACCATTATTTCATTCTGAGGTTCGCAGCGCTTGCCTGTAGAGGCCTGCGTAATATAAATGAATATATATCAGGTTTGGCTTTCTTATCATTAGCTGGATCTTTATTCGATTGGTATCGCGGTTATCGTCCTGTATCGTAGTGTCTAGTTTTCAGTCGAAACTTATACCTAACTCGCCTAGATGAATTGTGCTACATTTTACATGTTCGGTTCGCGTGCCCCATCCAACGCGTTGGGCATAGAGGTCACAAATTATAATATATTACTAATATCAATGGATCCAATGCGTGTCGGGAACCATCTCTGATCATTTGATTTGAAGTTACTATCTCGCGACGCCCACTGCTGCATGCTCACGCTTCTTCTTCCGTGCGCGAAAGCCTAAGATCGTTGTTGTGCTCGTTCATTGCAAAATTGGGGCGGAACAGACATAAACGACAACCAGCCATGATATCCGTTTCGTTCAGTCTACAGACTGCTGTAGAATGGATTTGGCCGTACCCAGCCAGTCGGGTTTGCCGGTAGTAGTCTGCGGATTTACTCCGACTTTTACGGAGCCGCAATACGGAAGATACGAGATATGAGAGTCAGCTACTGGCGGCTCTCTCCTCTCTCTCCCTCTCCCCTTAAGGAAATCCGAGACGCTTGCCCGCTTGCTTGCTTCCTCGGGCGGTCGATCTGCCTAGTTGCCTGGGTTAGTGTCCGGTCGGTCTGTCTGGCTCTGAAAAGGCCTACAACATACTTGGGATTCACCATAGCTGTATGACCGACCATCCGCCGGCCTCCATCTCTTCTGTTGATGCTGTGTGGTGGGCAACGGTGGCCCCGGCGGCAGCAAGCCACGCCGAGCTGGCGACACAAGCCAATAGAGGGTTACGCACACCCACCAAAATAGCCACGCCATTGCAGCGAGGCTGGTGCTGGTGCCGTCGCCATCTCCTCTCCCGCCCGTCTTTCCCTCGGCCATCGAGAGCCGACCGACGGTGGTGGCCGGTCTCGATCGGCATGTTGTTTACTTTTATTGTTCGAGATATTGGCCTGCTCTCGCGCCGACTGAGGCGGCCACATCTGGGCGGCGGCATTTACGACTCTGGATGGGAGAATGCTGGGATGCGAGAGGTGAGGAGGAGAAACGGAGTCTGTACGTACGGCAAACAGACAAACTGGCAAGCTGGCTGGCGGAACGCAAAAAAGAAAGGAAAAGAAAGAGAAGGAAAAGCGGAAGAGACGGCGGAGAGATAAGGAAAGAAGCCAGGCTGTGGACGTCCGACTGACCAACGTTGCAGACATGGCGACCGGCCTCGTTTCGGGGCCTGTGCGACTTGCGCGTGGCATCTTTGCTGTCGGAGCGGTCGTAGATGATGCTCCAGCTGCCGCCCGCCCCCGTCTTCGAGCTCCAGATTGGCATGGAGATAGAGATAGATATTGTAGAGAGAAGAGAAAGAAACGCGAGAGAAAGAACTGGATGGAACGAAACAACAACAGGATGGCGAGAACGGGGGGGGGGGGGCAACGAGCGGGGTGATCGGCGGATTTAGGAGACACAGTCTGCCGGTTGTTTTTTTATTCGCCTCATCATAATTCGCCGAATGGCTCGTAAACTATGCCCCTCGACCGCTGCTTGCCGCTGGTGGTCGCAGCCGAGTCAACCAAGCGACCGGGCAACGTCTCGTTCGGTCCTGGTCGACAACACACAGCATATAATAGTCGGAAACAACGACGAAAGAGGAAAACGAGGAATAACGAAACTGGTCGAACCAAATACGTTTGTATGTGTCTGATATAGGAGTGGCGATTGTCACATGCAACGCCAGACGTGAGATGCGATGAAAATATCTAAGTGTCCGACATCTCGTCGTCTACGTTTACTTTATTTTCCTAGTCCGAAACAAAGCGTTTTGAATGATTCTGTACGCGGCGGCTTTAACTTTAATCGAATTATCTTAACAATCGGTGCACGACCTGACATTAGGTACAAAAAGCGGCTCATTTACTCGCATTGGCAAGTAAAGTATTCGCTTAATGCACATTGTGAAATACCTTTCGAGCAAACAACAGTTTGTCCGAGTGAGACGCCCCGTACTCAGTCTAAAATCATGCATTAGCCTAAAAACAATCTTGAGGTAGGAAGAATGCCACCGCCATCGGGAACGACAATCGCCGGACGTCGCCTACCTCCTTCATTAAGATGGACTTGAGCTCGTCGTTAGAGCTGCCGGGTTTTACCACAGCTCGCTCTATCCCTGACTGAGGCACACGGATCGCATCACGAGTCTCTCGACCTCTCCGTCAGGCGAAGTGCTCCGGCAGAAGAGTCTGGTAGTCCACGTACTCAATCCGCTTTATAAAAAAATGCTTTGCAAAAGACTTTCTTCAGCGTTCTTTCAGATGCAATACCGCGGCATAAAGGTGGTGTAGGTTGACAGATGACGTTTTGGCCGCCAGCCGTGCTACTGTCAGCGCGTTAAACCCGCCTGGGTAGCATACAGTTTAGAATTGCTCACTCCATCCGCTGCGCTGCCTTTCTGCGTGCTAGGCTTTGTTTTGTCGCTTTTGTTCCGTTGGACGGTGACAAAGTCAGCGTTGTGCTCCACGCCTCTGCGGTAGTTCTGTTGGCGATGTGGTAGCCACTGCCGCCCTCCTTGCCGTTGGCGTATTGTCATCCATCAGCTCGTTTGTTTCAAAGGATAGTGGCGGTGTTGCTGCCGCCGAAACCACTACGGCTACCGCTGCTGTTAGGCCCAGCTGCTCTAACCCCTGTCGTTTGGTTCGGTGCCACGGTCACGAGTCAGCTTTGTTGGTACAAGCCGACCTCTGCCTTCCGTCAGCCGTGCCTTTGTGTTTTCCGCGCCTTCCGTGTTCCGTCTGTTTTATCCGCGCTAACTTTCTCGTTTCGCGAGGGTTGAAACACCCCTCGATGGTCTCGGAATGCGTAAGTTGTTGCAGGGGAGCCGCTTCATCGCCCGCAGCCCCTCGTTGGAGCTCCCAGTGTAATGCCCACAGTTTCGGTAAACTCCACGTAGTACACATAGCTTTTCTTCATCGGGTCCAAGTTGGGTTCCTGCGATTTACAGGTGGCGCATGACACAAACTGTGTGTCTTCGAGGCGCACGGGCTCAAGGCACCTTTGTGAAATATAGTTAAACACCCCTGGTTACAAATAACCAGTTGTTCTCCTGTCATAAACAGGAGCAACCAAAGTTATATACATAATTAAGGATTTGTATTCTCTCATTTTTGCAACAATATTAGCATAACTGTATTGATGTCGCTTTAAAGCCTAATTGTATTTATGTCGACTGTTTCTCATAATCCATTGGCTTTGGTTTATATTAGATATAGACTAGGAAAACGAATAAGAAAAAAATAACAACCACATACCTAGTGCCTAGATAAGGGTGTTTATTACAGCAGTTTAAAAAAGCTTTTCGTAGAAGGCAGACCTTGAGGACCTCATGGCATTCTGTGACGGATCCCGCATTACTTACATTTAACATTTACTAAATATATTTAAATTGCAGTGAAAATATATAGAAAACAGTCGTAGCGTGTTTCTTGGTTTGCGTGCAAAAATCACACATTCGCTTTTGCGCCTTCCTTCACGTGTGCGTGTGTGTGTGTGTGTGACTGACAAATAAGGAGAAAAAAGTGAGAGAGTACATGTCTGCACACGCTACGTGATAACAGGGCGGTTACAATGAGTTAAATGAGCTATTCATCTAGGTGCAGCATGCAAACGACAACCAACGCGAAGTAAAGGTACGAGGAAGAAGTCAGTTTCGGTCAGCCAGTCAGTTTCGAATCTAGCTAATGCCGATCGACGGTACCGTTCGAGTACTGCACCCAGCAGGGCCCACCCATCAGCTAACTGTCGTTGCGTCGTGCCGCATCTTGCACCCGTTGAAAGCCCCCCCTCCTTATTTCGGTCCGATTTAACGGAAAGCAGCACGCCATCGAACAGTGAGTTTCAGCACATTGATTTAACGCGATGTCTCGCCGTACTTCGGGGCCGAGCCAACACTCAGCCACACGAGAAGAAGCGAAGATGGCGTGCGGCGAACTCAGTCCGTCAAACGTCCCCGACCAGCCATCAACCAATGGCATTTTGATATTTACTCGGTTGTTTCTTGTGACCATTTCTGCATGTTCTTTTGTTCGCCCTGTTGTATTTATCTCTCTGTAGGAATCTATGACTCTTTCGTCGTCGCTCGTTCGTATAAGCCCTACATTCTGCTGTAACATTATGATCGTACGTGTTTCTATCTAGAAATTAAAAATGTTTACTTAGGAACAAAACAAAGCGTACTATCGAGAAGCTAAATTACAAACATTTAGGCAAAGACACCAACAATAGAGGAAAAATCGGCAAAAATCATACCCAACGTCTGAACACAAGCGCAACATCCGATTGTCGATTATATACCCAAATAACTAAACGACTCATTTTCGCAACATGACCTTGCCTAGCATTATAGGCCTTGATGTAAGAATCCGTGCTGCAGAACGCAAAAAAATATGCGTTCTCGTATACGGGTACGGTGATTATATTTTTGTAGTGAGGTAATACGAAACGAGATATACCCAACTGGTGAAGAGGTGCATACGATCTTTTCTTAAAGTTCTCACATACAATCAGTTCCATGTTTAAACATTTTGCTAGTTAAAAGTTAATTTATAAACTAGAATAGTATTTGTAATTAAATAAACGATCGTTTAGAAAGTGGCAAATAAAAAGGCTTTTCGCTCTTTTTTCCCATAAATTTGGTAATATAGACACATATCTTACTTATGTCGTCAAACACATCTCATATTGCTTTAGATGTGCTGGATGTGTCGAGTTCAGGACACTGTAATTTTTTTCTGGAAGGTTTTGTGGATGCAGAATGTTCATGCGTTACTAGCAGCCTGCGTGACTAGTATAAGGCTCACAAACCCACTAAATTTGGATTCCTCCCCACCCTCCTAGGCTCGGTAATACTTGGAATTTCTTCGAAGCCATGGTAGAGGCGTTCCTGCCATTTCTCCTTAATTCAGATACGTTTTGTCTATCTTTTCTTTTTTTTTTAGGTTTTCCGTAAGGCTATTATTGTCCGTGTACGGTTTTTCATGTCATGGCTAAAATTAATCCACTTCGGCATTAACCTTGTTTAAATTGGAAACCATGCAAACGAATTTAAGAGTGGCCGGTCTGGGTCTCGAACCCAGTCCTCCCGAATGCAAGGCAAAGGCTTTGCCACTAAGCCATCTTGCTCGTCTATCTTTTTGCATAGTTTTGTGTGAAACACTGTGAAACATCTCTTACATTGTGAGGTACCTACTAACACAGAGTGTCCCGCAATATTTGCAGACACAATCATCAGTTTTGAAACAACTGCTCCTAAGGCATAAATATTGATGTTACCACTTTTAGGTCTGTCCACACAACACTAATCTGTTACTTTACCATGCGAATACTGGGCTGTCTGTAAAACGATCCATTGCAGAAGTCATATCTGTTCCTCTCAGTGTATTTTAGCTTCCCCGACACAGTTATAGTTAAACAGAGTGAGTTACGCAAGAGACCCATCGACCTCTTTATGAAGTCTGAAATACCCCCAGGCGTTTGCTCTTCTAGTAGATCCCTGTAGCGCGTTGAATTAGCACGACCGTCAGAAAACGCAATCGACGACATTGTATGATACCCGACAGGGGTCCAGATCATCACCGAACCGCCACCTGAGTGCCGCTTTGACAAAATTTGTTCTTCCTTGCGCTCATCGTAAAAAGAATAGTAAGTCTATCAAAGGAAATGTTTTTTTTCATCCACCACTTAGAGGTCCATGACATCGTATCCTGGGCGAAGTCGAGACGAGCTTTCTGATGCTCGATCGTGGCTTTCTCTTGTGTTTTTCTTTTGAGGCAAGGTGTTGTCTTCCTGAGGAGGTTTTGCACATTTCGCACGTTTGTTTGCACACCGGCCTCCGCGCAATTGCCCTTGCCGAGATTGCAGAGTTCGGCGCGTTCTTTAGAACCGCACGCTTGCTTCGTTGGACGCCCGGAACTCTTACGGCGTATCTTTCACCTAAATTCACGAAACTGTTCACTACTTAGGGACAACGCCCCAATCGACGGGATGCGGAGATATCGTGTTTCAAAGTATTCCGAGACCCCAAATGTCGATGGAAGTCTCTGGATAGAAGTTACTCTATGAGCATGTATTACTGTAGTTTTCACACGACTCGTTATAATAAATGCGTGTAATGTGGCAAACAATGAGTGGCTGTATATTTTTTTTGCAAACTGTATATATATATATATTCTAAAGTCAACATAAATACTTTACATGACCCATCTTGCCGAACTTACAGGAACTAAGTGCTCGTTAAGATTTGCTGTTCAATCTCCCTCAGACGAAAGCAAGGAACATGCCACTGGTTTAGATGGTCGTACTGAGCTCTGTAGTGCTCCGAAAGTCGCACCTATTCAGTGACATATGTTGGTGCGCGTTCACTGTCATGCCTGCAGAAATGATCACCCTTCGATCCCCCGTATTCAACCGAAAAATACATCGAGCCCTTCATTAGCCCTCCTCTGTCCCATTACGAGTAAACCCATTACTAGGAGTCGCTACGTCACTTCGAACGCGATTCAGCTCTAATGAGGCAATTAGTGCTGTGACATGCATCAAACGCTTGGGCGCCCCGTTTCGAAATCATTTTTGGATTGCTTCGCAACGAAAATTGAGAATGTGCTCTTCTTCCTTTCTGCCATATGTTATTTATCGACTTGTGTTAATTTCCGCAAAATATAATTGCGGTAGATAGAGAAGAAAGCACTTCTTCAGAAACGGATACGACTAGCGTACCCACATTGGCCTTTAATGAGAAGCGTATTTGACTGTTTTGGAAACTATATATACATAGCGCGCTTTATATCGTCCAGTACTGTGTGGGGCTCTCTTGGTTTTCTCGTTCCCAGGATTTTCCATCAAATAGGTCCAATCGGGACCCGGTCGTCGGACGAGCTCGTGCTTGCCTAGTAGCGTCGTATTATACCCGTATTCCAACCCCGCGCTTTACTATTCCCGCTTCTATGCCACACTTTGCACCGTGGGTATGAATCTCTGGGTTGTATATCTTTCCTCTAGTGCCTGGTGAACAAAAGACTTACCCAAAACAAAGTCAACAGTGGACTCTCGCAGTTGCTCCAAAAGAAGCATGCACTTTTGCCTTCATTATTGTTGCTGCATTGCTGTGTGTCATTATGGACACCGCTATGGCCTTCTAGTATGCTATACAAATCTTAAACGTACAAAGGCTCTACAGGAATTGCACCTGTAGCTGCTTCCAGACTCTTACTATATATTTTCCACTGCATTGGTTGCGTTAACAAATAGTTTGGGCTGATGTTTAGAATTATTTTAAGTTATTTATATGACGGTTGGTTCAAGGGCGGTTGAAAATTAACATTTGCTTTCCACAATAAGATTCCTGCTCTGGACGTAATATACTTTATTCCTTATATTGTCTGAGTTTATATAACACACAGGATATTTCCTCCCTGTCAAAAACCCCCTATTAGGTTAATTTTTTTGGAAGTCTGGCTACATTACTGGACATTAAATATATTGTTTAATAGCGTAGTCTGGTCACCTTCACCAGATCTGTTTCACCTTTGTCCATATATATATATATATATATATATATATATATATATATTCTGCATAGGCAGCGTTTAACATCTAATGCAGTCTGTATATGGTAAATGTTCATACTACAGTGCCAAACCTGTTAAAGACAGGCCCGTATCTGCTCTGCTTACCTTCCAAATTGCCGTGCCGACGAAGTAAGCCAAACATATTAAATTTGGTTAAGACTGCAGTCCCTGTTGATGTTGTCTTTCGGTGTCCCGGACATCTCCGCTTTAACGCGGCAGCCTAGTCAAGGAATTTCCTTGACTAAGCGACTTTTTCTTGTCTAGTTCTATTTGCCCTCGCTGATCTTTGTACATCAGCCGGCAACCTGGCGCCGTACAGAGTATTGCGCTGGTCGCCGGGCCTGTCGGTTCGTATCGGCATTTCAGTTGCTGTCAACAGAAAAAAAACGAAGACGAACGTCAGGAAACGGTAACCATCAACGAAGGTAAAACAGCCTTCAATGGCGGGATATCATAGAGTAGGCAGCTGGTTGCCATAAGAAGCGGGAAGCGGGTACAACCGACGCCGCAAAAGACATGGAGGACGAGGAAGAAGAAAAAGAGAAGGCTAAGGAACAGGGAGAGACGGAGCAACGGAAAGTAACACCTCTACGTGACATCACCGGCAACAGGCTGATGATTGTGTGTGCCAAGGCGGCGGCAGCTAAACGAACCCAATGGTGATTCGAAACTTTAAATGGAGTAGCAGTCGTCGTCGTTGTCTTCGTGGTCGTCGTTTGCCATCGTGCAACTCAGCCTTCTCCTAAATCGGCCAAACCCCTTTACGTCCTCTCTTCCTCTCTAGAGTTTCTAGTCGGCGTTTGGTCACGGCGCCTCGGGCAGGCAGGTGGTATGAACTTGAAAACATTCCAGTCTGCCGAGGAACTAGGCCCCGGGGAATAACGCAAAACGCACGTGCTGCCTTGAAGGACTGCTGCACCAGAGGTCAATTTCAGTCGTTCTGCAGACTACTGCTTCTACTCGTCGGCTCCGGTTGATATTGACGTATTACTTAGATTAAACAGAAGGAGCGGGGGACGTTTACGCGTAGTGCCGTTTGACGCTTACCCTCTTAAGGTAGGGAACCCCGACAAGGGCTTGTGCGTTCTATCGAAACAATGTCTTAGCGTTTTCCGCAGCATTACGCGAGCCGGTGGTTCTCGAGGCTTCTGGTCGTCCGTGTAAAATAACTGCCTGCATTATTGCTTCAACGTTAAAGTGTTTCTTTTGAAAAAAACTCTTTTTCGGCGTGTCCCGTCGTGTCTCGCGCTTCTATTCTTATCGTAGCATTGCAGCACGACATCTTGACGGTGGGGTTTAAATCAAGACAACATTAGTAAACACTATAATGTGCTAGATTTTATACAGGGACCTCTACTTGTCTCTAATTTATATAACATTAACGTCTGATAGTCAAGTAAGCGTGAACCTTACATTACTTCTTAAGATGAGCATTAGGAAAGTGCTAGCGGCACCGGTGTGTCCATTTGGCCCTCTCGCTCGTTGGTGGCGTTAATATAGAATAATTGAGCGTAGTTGCCACTAAATTATGTTTGTAGTTACATAGACACTTTCTTTGAAGGATTGACGGTTCCGCACAAATATCCTATTAAGTACCGAGTAACTATCCCCTGAGCCAATGTGTCTTGGTAAACTGCTCTTTGATAATTAACCCTATTGGCATTCGTATCGGCTGCAGTTACCATTAAGCTTTAAGGGAGTATGCGCGGTATAGTGGTCTAAGGTGTAGGCCGCTTGGTTTAAAAGTCACATATTGCCGCTTGTTTGTAAACCGTGTGTATAACCATAAGTTAGAGATGACTAAGACTAGACCGTTAGTAGTTATGTAGTAGAGTATTATTAAATTATAAAATAAACGACAGTGTATCGCGTATCGCACTATTTTGGGCATATCTGCCAAAAAGGGGCTAGCACACATAACTACAGCATCTTCCATAAGAACCATTTGACGAGTGCACAGCATCAGGAGTATTTTATGAGGCTTTCCATTCCACCTTCTAACCGGGCCTGTCTAAAATTCCTCTAAATATATTTATGAAATGTATCATATATTTAGCCTCAATCTGCAAATGTTCTAATATATTGCATCAAAAGGGTATGTGTCACGCCATGACGGAACCCGCCACTTCCATGCCAGAGTCGTCAGCCATCTTCGCAATTTCGTCAACATATATGAATATATATGCTCTCAACAAGTATTTGCAATTGACCATGACGCAAGGTGCAGTCCAAATTCCACATGGCGATCACGCCAGTGCGTATCTCATTAAACACCATTTAATGTAAGGCACGTATTACAACAACAGCAGCAAAAACAAGAAACACACAAAGCACAAACAGGTTCGCTAACGTTTTTTGCTAAAATATCTAAGGCAAACCGTCAATCAATGGCCACCGGCCAACGACTACAGGTTGGATACAAGAATCGCCAGCTCTCCGACACCTGAAGGAACGCGATGACCAACGGCCGGCCAGCCAACGAATACACCAATGCAAGCCGCCTTCGTCTCGTGTTCGTCGGCGGTTCGCGAGTTCTCGGCGTGCGGAGAAAGAAAATACAGGACCGATCGGGGGATACAAGTGAATGAAGTGTGACACGGCCCCGAGTCGGCGGAATGAAATGCGCAGCCTACGAGATTACGGCTGCCTACAGAGGTGGCTATACCCGTCGCTACACCTAGCTGGGTTTGCCCCCTGTGTACGTCGTTCGCCCATCCATTGCCATGCTAGTCGAATCGTCGAGGTAGCCGCGGTAGGCTGTGGAGGAGAAGCAGCCAGCAGCAGCAAGCCACACAGCGGCCGCCGGACACAGGGGTGGCAAATACACTCTGCAATTTATTCTGTCACCCAAGTGCCGTCCTGGTCAGACTCAGTTCGGCCCAACGTCCTCCCTATAGAACCCGTGCGCCCTCCGGCCTTTTTGTGAAAGGACATCAGGCGTAGGTCGTCTGCGCTATCGTTGGCATCGTCGTTGTCGCTGTCGACGACAGCAGCAACGACGACGACGGAAGGAGAGTACGATAGCGCTAGCGGGCGTTGTGGCAGCCGCGATGACGGCGCTGGGGTACTCGAGGTTGAGCAGCAATGACAACAGCAGCGACAGCGACAACAGCAGCACCATCACCACCATCACCACCACTACCACTACCACAAGGGTCAAGTCTGGACCGGGGTCTAAGCTGAGTTAGCTAAAGGAGGTGTAGAAGTGCGAAAAGGAGGCGTAAGAGGAGAACGAGGAGAAAGCAGGAGGTTCACGTGCAAATATCATAGCTGTTGTGGAAGAAGGGCACTTGAGAGGTTGAGAGGAGGAAAAATAGAGGAGACTGACTCCGCCTGCTTGTCGTCGTGATGCTGGTGGTGGTGGTGGTGGTGGGGACGGTGTGGGCGGTATAGACGGTAGTAGCAGCGGCAGTCGTGGTAGCCCTTAATAAAACACTTGATATATTTGGTATGCCACGGGTCCTCTCGCCATCCTAGGAGGGAGCTGCTGGGAGAAGGAAAGAAGCAGCCTCGTCCGGCCGTCGGTCTGCCTGCCTATCTGCCTGCCAGCTCGCCCGTTCGTCCCTTGCGCTTCATCCCGGTAGCAACGCTCGACCGTCTACTATCGTCTTTTCACCTTCGTCGTCTTCGTTGTTGTCACCGTCGTTGTCGTCCTTTTCTTGTGCGCCGTGCTCCTCGGCGCAGCCAAACCGTCTTCTCATCTCGTCCGCTTCTTCTTGGCGTTACGTCCCGTAGCCCTTTTTAGCTAGGCTGTCTTTGCAAGAGAGGAACAGGGGGAGGCCGGCGGCAGAGTGACTGGATGTTTGGCTGGCCGACAGCGTTGTCGTCCCGTGTTGTCGAGGAATGCTATCCAAATATTTCTTAGCAACCTTGCAAGCGATGGAGACGACGCGGTCGGTCGGCATCGTCGTTCGGTGGGTGCAAACCTCGCGTGCCGTGACGTCACGACACGCCGTGCCGCGCGCTCGCTCGCTCCGGTCGGTTGGATGGCGAAGCCCTTTACCCCACTTTCACCCTCCTCTTCCGCCTCCATCCCCTGACGCATCCCTAAACCCCTCGACGGTGTCCAGGGTTGTTAAAAACGCTTTGGGGGCGGCGTACATTTACCCTGCTATAGGATGGGGTCCCCCTTCACTTGGCTTGATAGGGAACTGAATGTATACCTCCTCTCCAAAACACGCGTCTGCGACGCTGTTCTAGCGTGCTTATTCCACTTGTACCCCAACAGCTCTGGCGAAGGTAAATGCTGCACTAGTAGTGATAGGAGAAGCAAATAGGTCAAAAACTAAAAGTAGAAGTAGAGGTAGAAGTTGTTGTTATTGTTGTACCGGGCTATCCTCATTACAAGTAATGTACATCTATTGTTGTTGTCTTCTTTTATTTTGTTTTACAACACCGCTGTTGCTGTCGATGATGTCAAACTCTGCTTACAGACGGCTAGTTGCGCTTTTTCTCTGTTCTCTTTCTTTTCCGTAGACTTTATGTCTTTAAGCCAAACGCATTTCGGCCCTTCTACGAGATTCGAATCAATCTTTTGACTACCACGCCTAAGTAAACGGGTTGAACAAATTGGGTCACTGTGTGAAACATAAACCTGCCTTACCCTTGACACTAGAGATGACTTGGCGGCTAATGCCATCTCCAGTGTTAAGGGTAAGGTAGGTTTAGGTAAGGCGGAAAGCTGAGACAGGGTAGATTTTGAGTGCATCATATAGGTTTTCACAATATTGGTGTGGCCAAGCCCAATAACGCCGAATATGTTGTGCGTCATATGACGGCAATTGGAACTTGAATGATGATATGAAAGATTAACTAACCGCGTAAGCGTGGGGAAATTTCTCATGCATTCACTGTCTGGCGTGCAGAGAAACTAAGACGATTATGGGGAAGGGGCGTGACGACCGATAAACATCGAAGCAACCAGAAAGTCTTTTCTAGAGTTCACACGTTTTCGTGCTGATGCGATGAGCTCAGCCATATCAGTAATTAACTAAAATTCTAAATTAGGTAGTAAACATGTTTACACAACACAGTTCTTCACTTTATTGATAACACTTTCTTGAAATATCAAGAAAGATAAAACAACGCTTGTTTGATCAAGTCCCATCGCATCAGCGATTACGCAACAACAGGTTGTGATCGTCGTAAAATCGCTAGTCCTCATTTCTCTATTGATTGCTGTGCTCTTGATTACGAAAGTTAGGGCGCGGAGGTGCCCGACAATTTTTCCGAGAATGATATATTTACATTTTAATATGACATGAAGGACTGTGCATGCACATGTATTGTTATCTGGAATAAAGAAATGCGTGTTACCAGTGAAGTCTATTTCCCTTACTATCTACCCGGTCAGTTTTAAAATCCAATTTTTTGGAGGGTGACAAATCTCGGCCAATGCTGGAGTCTCGCCTCACGCTCGAATCTAATATCTCATTGCTGCGTCATCGGATCCAATGAATCTCTTTTATAAATGTAGGCTAAATCTTGTTTTTCAGACAAAACATTATGTATATCTGAGTATAAAATCTACAGACTGCTTACACAAATTCATTTTTAATTTAAAATTCATTTTTAAACTGTCTTACAATAAAGAACATCCCGCAAATGTTTGCACCAAAGTGTGGTCACCCTGGGCCCAACAAAGGATTTTGGATGAAAGTCACGAACTACGGTGTCGTACCTCAACTGCGGCCTGTACCTCGTGCGGAGCCTGTGGTCGGCATCTGGCCATGGTAAGACTCAAAGAATCCACGAGAGCTGAGATTCAACTGAACCAGTCAAGTGAGTGATAAAGTAAAAAGGAATGCGCGGAGCAGCTGCGTCATCCATGGCACTGGCTCAGAGTTGACCTTTTCTCTCTACCTTTTCGCTACTATTCAAGTCGTTCGGTGTTTATAATAAATGTATTTTTCATAAGTACTGACTGCTTCACATTTGACAAAATTTTCAAGCGCACTATGTATATATATATATATATATATATATTACAAAGATGTCTTGACTAGAAAAACGCGGGCTCTTTGCGTCCGTGTCCCCAATGTCAGTTAGATTCGTTCGTAGCTGCTGAACAAATATTTTCAGGTTAAGGTTGGAAATGTGCGCACTAGCGCGACGTGTGGCTATTTCCTCGGGGTCCCATGGGGTAGCTATATTACGTTACGCTTATTGTATACACTCATAAAACTGCAATTCATTATTACAAATCCCACGTGGTTGCTTGGATTAACTGACGGTACATCGAGAGTACTGCTATCCACACGCAAATGTATCATTCTAAAACGTGGGTGATTGAAGGTCAACTACCAATTGTAAATAAATTTCTGTTGGTAAATTGTGTTCAAGCTTTAGTATAGACGACCTTAATTTAGTATACAGGTGGTTCTCAACACTTACTTTTAAAGCAATGGTGCGCACTTATATTGTTAATAACTTATTTGCTAGGCATGTGACAAGATGTTTTTAATAAACGCGCTTTTGTGCTATTCTCTATATAAATGTATAGACAGGTAGGGCGCAATACTATTGTAAAGCCGATAGAGGATGTCGTTGTTATCGCATATATATTTATATATATATATACACACACACGCATATCTTGAATGGGCATCACTCAAAGACAACTTAATCAACAAAACGGGTTGAACCGGCGGCTAAACCCCGGTAGACTAGCTTCCCACGCGGCCACTATATATATATATATATATATATATGGTCCCCCTATACAAAGCTGTATATCAAATGCGTTTTCACAGACACGGATATCTCTCTAGTGGCGCCGCCGTTTGCCGCACAAATAAATAAACTAACTACATAAGGACGACGCAAACTGTCAAGCACTGCAGGAGTCTTTAATCTCAAAGTAAACAGTGTGTTCACTGTTAGCATCGCTGAAAAAGGGAATGACTGTTTGCTAATGAGTATGTATCCTTTTAAATAGGTCTGCTGACTGACTTTGCCCGGCAGGCGAATGTACTATCGCGCTTGAATGTTCGACAAAAGACCATGGACAAGTTGTGATTTAAATATATAAACTCCGAAGACTATCACACAGCCTTTCAGCGGCTCGCTCAACAGGAAAGACAATGGTGGTGCTTTAATTATCTCTGGGAGGGGAGCTTCGCAGCCAGCTGACACCAAAGGCGCTGAAGGAATATGCTTTTGGTGGGGCTGAGAAACGATGATTGCTTCTCGAGGCACAGGAACCTCGTATAGACCACGAAATAAATACCGTGATAACATTTGCCGCAAACCTCATATAGACCACGAAATAAATACCGTGATAACATTTTCACTACCTCACTAAAAAGAGAATTATAGCTAAAGAAGATATGTTTGAATTTATAATCATATCTCTCATAGTTGGACTCATACACACGTATATATATATATATATATATATATATATATATATATATATAAGTCTGTTCGCACTTGTATTTTATAAGATTTCCCAGGTCTCTGTGTGGCGTTGCGTGTACTCCGGTATTTTTATGGTCAAAGGGCAAGAACCAATGCACTAGAGGATTAGGGAGGTCGCTAAAGCCAGAAAGCTGTGTGATAGAATAAAGGCAGTACACACCAATTCGTAGGGACAGCCTTTAAGGCGCGACCTAACAGGTATAAAAACGCTCACTAGACCCTGTGCTTCCTCTGGGTCTTACTTGTTTCATAACCCATTGTATTAACCTGCTTATGTAGATTGTATCTTTTCCGAAAAGGCTAAAAGGACACGGATTGTCTCACTATTTAAGAGCAAAAGTGGTCGAAGGCTTCGTTCAAACTTTTAACCAATTTCGTTGGTTCAATACGTATCCAAGGCTTTCAAAAAAGTGATGATATTGAGACTAAGGCAGCACGTAAAAATATATACACTAATACTAGCTACAACTAATATATATATATATATATATATATATATATATTAGCGTTTTGGTGCAAGATTAATATTACAGCGCCATGGGTATCTCTTATTTTTTTTTAAATAGATTACTTTTTTAAAAATATCGCGTTGTAAAAGTGTAATCGTTTGTCGGTGAGTTTTTCTAGATGCAAATATCACTCTCATCGCCTACCGGCATTCTGGGGCTCGCGTTCCTATACGTATCTGGTCTGTTGCGTCTGCGAGGAAGTTGTGCTTTCGAAATCCTACGCAAAATGCTCTAAAACTATTGCGACTAGAGGGGACGATGTCAGGACGGGACTACTGCGTGCGGAGTCGTCCATGTTGACCGGGTGTCCGCACTAAGCCCGGCGTCGATATGCCCCGTTGCGGGGAACCGTAGCGTGGACAGGTCGTCTGAGGAGGCTCGCAAAGGCTCAGGGTGGAAACACAGCAGGCAAAAGAGCCCGCGTCGGACAGTAGTGGGATCGCACCCGCGAATCGGCGCCCGCTCGCAGCCCGCCCGAAACACCGGACCCTCGGCTCTATGCCATCTTTCATTTCTTGCGTTCACAGTGTATGTCAGTTATTATAGCTTTCACTATGGTTGACAAGCTGCATGGGGATACTGACGCTGTGACATGACGTTTTTGACGATAACTTGAGCATTTTAAGATTACAGTTCCGGCAAGAACTGACAACGCATGATAGAAATGAAAAAGCGCAAGGGAAATGTCCGCTCATCTGAAGTATAGCTCCTAGATGGGGACATCATCGTTTATGGCTTTAATGTAGTAAAGTAGACAAGTCCCGGGTCACCGCTCCGTGGGCGGAGGCACGTGAATCTATTTTTAGGCGTACGGGAGCAGACCAACGCTGCAAGTCCTACACTATACAATGTTGTTGAGCAAATTGGGCACGTAGATACGTTTCAAATAAATTTACAACAACACACTTTTCTCCTGCAAAAGTTTTGAAAATGCCCGCTGTCTGGTGGCCGGATAAACTAACCCCACGATAGATAGCCGCAATAGTTCTGATATAAACTGCCAATTGCTGGTCTGAGGTGTGAGTCAGTTCATTGCCGAAGAGCGCTGTGAACATGGCGAGCTGCACCATGTTGCGACCAAACCCCGGTCGAGGTTCTCAATACTATATCAAATAAAATAAAAATGATTTAATTAAAAACATTTAAAAAAAAACTCGATTAGAATCCACTTCGATGCCTAGATATTGCGCTTTAAAGCATACATCGATGTCGGCGAAAATTAGATATGGCACGCAACAACGATGACGGATGCGCAAAATACAAATTGTTGTATTGTATTGGCCGATTAAGAGAAGTCCATTTGTATCCAAAATACGCTGCCGAATCCATATTCAAGACTCACAGCAGATTGTTATCACCACGGGTTTATTAATAACTGAGCTTAATATAGTGGCTTATGTTTTATAAGTACATCGCACATGTAGATACAATATATATACATATTTGTGTCTCTCGTTTTCTTTATTCTGTATCTTGATTGGTCATGCAATTGTTGTTAATTCGAGACCGACATTTTCGACGTCTCTGGAAAAATATCGGTCCTCCGGATCACCTACTCGGGCTGTAGACGCTTCAAGTTCCGCGGTGTCTGTGAAAAGCTCCGTGAAGCGAACGACCTACTGGGAGCCACCGTTAATCAGGGTCGGTTAACCGTCGCTTCGTTTGCACATACTGGCCTAGCCTAAACTGGCGTACACATGGCGTTTCTTGCTAATGAATGTCGTCCCCATGTCCGTGGAGGAGGTTACTCTTGTGCACTCGCCATGTCCGGGATTATGCAACGGCCATAAGCGCTTTAAGAAAAAGCCAGGATAAACCTCCTTTAAATGTTTTCTCTCCCATATTTTTCTCCCCATATCTCCCAATCTTGTTCTCTCTCGTTGGCCCCCTCTCCGTGATCGTCGGTTTGTCTCGTCTCGACTGAATGCTCACTATGCCCCTATGTACGCCGTATACAACGTCCCAGCTTATGTTAGTAGTAACCAATGCCCCAGCAAAGTAGTGCTAGCGAGTCTTCTCCCTATCTTCTGCCTCCCGAAGAGCGGACGCAGGGTGTGGTCAAACGACCCGCCTTCAGACGCAACATCTCTTGATTCGAGTCCTGTCCCCACCGATCTGCTATAACCTACCGCTATGCCTAACCCAAACCCCGACCCTAGAGACGCTCCCGAGATACGCGCGCACAGAGACGGCTGTGTTTAAATGTCGATCAGTAGCAAACTCTCGCCGAGTATTCTTAGATGCGGCCACAATTCGCCGCCACCGCCGAGGTCTCCAAACAGACTCTGGGTACAGTGGCCCGTAACTCCGTCACTGTGCTAGATATAGTCTATATTAGATATTTTTTACCACATACCTAAACAGACGCACATAGTTGCTTGCACACAAGTGGTCTATCCCTGTGTCTATCCCGACTGACTGGATACCCCCCCCCCATTCTCGGCGGTCGCTGTTTCTTGGAATGACGTGGCACTATATATATATACTCGTGTATAGATTACATATATATACGTTAGTAAAATGATTGTCTGGGTCTGTGGACGCTTTTAGACGAACAACATTTTGGCTTGTTTAAAAGTTTTATTTTTGTGTAGAAGAGACTATTTTATTGTTCCATTTTAGGGTTATAGGGAAATGTGATTACCTAACTACACTAGGGTTTGTAAGGAGCGCTATTATATATATATATATATATATATATATATATATATATATATATATATATATATATATATATATATACAGGTAGTTCAATAAGTTCTCAGAATGACAACCAAGAATTTTCCAAATCATGTTTTTAAATTTATTTTATTCTCTTCATTGCTGGAAAAACGCTTTCCACCGAGACTATTCTTCAAATGTCCGAAGAGGAAATAATCAGAGGGGGCCAGGTCTGGAGATTAGGAAGGTTGTTCAATAAGTTCGAACCTCAGTTGGGCCAGTTTTGCCGATGCTTGCCGGGACTTGTGTGCAGGAGCATTGTCCTGGTGAAACAGGACATCCTTCTTCTGCAAAGCGGGCCGTTTCACGATGAGTTCTTGCTAAAGGCAGTCTAACAGTCTTGCCTAATATTCTCCTGTGATCGTTTTACCGCTCTCAAGGTAGTCGACCAGCATTATTCTACGTTGGTCTTAAAAAACTGTAGCCATCACCTTTCCGGTCAATGCCGTTGTCCCTCTTCGGAGGTCCTTCATCAGGTGCACACCATTGGCAAGATGCTTCTTGGGTCTCGGGAGTGTAGTGATGGACCCAGCTTTCATCGACGGTCATGAATCTGCGCCAAAAATCCGACGGATTGTTCGACATCTTGGCCAAATTTCGCTGTGAAGCGAAAACAGGCGCGTTTTTTTGGCCTTGGTTGAGCAAATGCGGCAGTCATTTTTCTCTGAGCTCTTTCATCTTCAAGTTTTCGTGCAGGATGAAATGCACACTACCCAAACTGATCCCCAAGGCCTCCGCTATCTCCCTAATGTTCACTCGCTTATCTGCGGCAACAATTTTCCGCACCTTTTCCACGTTTTCCTAATCAGTTGCCGTTTTTGGGCGTTTTGAACGTAGTTCATCCCGGTGCTCCTGCGACCTCTTTTTAACTCATTAATCCAGTTGGAAACAGTGGCAAAACATGGCGCAGAGTCACCGTACACCTCGTCTAACTCAGTTTTCACTTGGGTCGCATTCCAACCTTTGAAATAAAATGCTTGATAACCACTCGAAACTCTTTTTTCTCAATTTTTCAAAATCACGCCGATACGTTGCACGGGAAAAGCGATCAAACGAAATCGCAACGGCCAATCACCATAATATTTTGACTGCTGGCAGTCGAAAAGTTACAGTTCCTAATAGCGGTGGAAGCGCGCCAAAATTCGAATTCTAAAAAGCTCATTCTAAGAACTTATTAAACTACCTGTATATATACACTTTACTTGCTATAGGTTTTTGTGGTTTTCTGGCAGTGCCACAGGTATATCGTATATTAGTTCTCCAACGGTTGTGTTCAGCTATCCGGCTTCCCCTGGCTAAACGTGCCGTGCCGCTGTCGCATTTGATCGCTTGATCGAAATCGTAATGATTGCTGTGCCGAAATTGTAACGTATCAACGGGCTTGACAGCGTGGATTCGTGCCAACAACGCTTTTCTGCCAACAAACGATATTTTTCCCTTGCAGCGCCCCTTACTACCACCTTCCGACGAAGGCCGGCCCTAGTCTAGACCTCCCTTCTGCCGCCGAAATGCTTTACTCTACCTACTGTTGGATAGTCGCATTTTTTCTTCGCTCTCGTTCGGTCGTTACTACTACTACTACTATTACCGATACCGTATTGCTACTATTACTTACTATAACGACGACCTCAATGATTTCAGTTCCGGCTAGTGCTACTGCTGTTGCCCATGTGGCTTCGGTCCGACTTGCGGTCAGCGGTCACGCAGACGAGTCTGCACGACCGGTTCCTTGATGGCCATTCAGTTACCGACGATTGATGGCCCCGATTACGGCTCCGTTAGGTTAGGTCTGCAACGGGGTCGTCCTGGCCGACTGTCGTTGTGGTGTTGGGGTGTGGGTGGTTGTGAGACAGGGTGGTTCTGGGGGTGGAGGTGGTGCTGCTGGGGACGGGGGTCATGTGGATGGTGCTCAGGTGCTCATGATGGGAGTAAGACGATGACGACGACGAAGATGATGATGATAATGATGACGATGATGAAAATACAACCTGCTCGATCGACCGGATCAAAGGTGCGTTACCACGTCTCGACACCTGCATGACTCATGTAGATTACGGCTGCTTACGCTCGTCTCACTCTGAAAACAATTGCGCGTCTCAGTGAGGCACGTCTCATCGTCTTGTATCGCTCAGCGAGGACGTTTTAGCCCTCTCAAATCAGTCGAGGCCTGCCGGTCACACTGGCCTGGACATCGCGGCTAGCCCACACACTTCCTTTGTTGCGGTTTCCTGTTTGTCAAAAAAGTGTGGGGGCATCGCGTCTCCTTCATTCGACACAACTTCATTCGGATGTTTGGTTCTACGCACGATTGGTACATCCTCAGGGTTCTTTGCGAGCCACCAATCATTTTTCGGGTTATGTTCTTGGTCACTGGTGAAGATTTTTTCGTTGAAGAAGTATCGCAGATGTCCCGCCGTTTCGTGTCTCACAACATGAAGATGAGATGGCAGCAAGTCATATTGAATTTGATCTCCAAACGGCGCATTGATAGACTCGGATCGTTAAAAACGCAATTTTGCATTATTTTGATCACTTTTGGCGTCCTCACTTCTCGTCGGCGGTTGTGAATCTGCCTTCCATGTGTTGCACCACCTAGCACTGTCCCTTCTGCATCTCTGTAGCGTCGGGCAATGTCGTAGACCGTTGCTCTTTTAAATCCAGTGATGTTGATGATGAGGTTGTACTTTGGTCATATTCTACACCCAGGTTGCGGCGGCCTTCCATGATGGCAATGTGTTTTTGTTCTATTGTGAGTGTCTGCTCACACAAACCGAACTGAATTAACGCATTCTGTCTATGCAGGGTAGCCCGCCAAACGTTTGCAAAAAATGCCCGCCCTCTATATATAGAACTCAAACATTTTATATTACAGGTAAGATTTGATATGCATTTTATAATGTATCTATTGTACAAGAACACAAGGATTTTCTCGACGATGTACACCTCAGTATAGGCATCCACGGTCACCAAAAAGCAGTTATGAGAAAATACTTTAATGCGGCCCACAGTCTTTGGGGAAGTAGCTTTTTATCAAGGAATGCATCAGAACGGTTAACTCACCGGATAACTGACTGGCGAATCCACGAGGAACAAGAAACCCTATCCGGTCATTGTTGCTTAACTTTTGTCAACAATTTAACTTCCTTTCATACCTTTTTTCGCACACAACGGCAACGCCCTGGCATTCCCAGGGCAAAGTTCTACCCGCCTATATCAAAAAGAAAAAAACCTCATCTTATTGGATGCTTGGTAGTGGAAATCTCTGCACCACTGGAGGAAACCTGCCGATAATCCGGTTCCCGTCCAGATCCTAAGCTGGTCAATCGCCTCCCGTTCTACCGGTGAAATAGTCAGATCGTCGAAAGGCGATGAACCTGCCACCGCGAGCGGCGATTACGCTCGTGTCACAAAGCAAGGCAATGGCCAGAACTTTTCTATCTATGGGAAGACTAGAGAGAAGTACAAAGAGCCCTACCTACGGCAATGAATAATAGTAAAATAGACCACTGCAACTCAGTTTGATAGGAGGTCGACTGCCCTATAGGTCTGCTCTCCTGCTTATCCAAAAACAGCTTTGAATTAGAAAGCTGTGGTAGAGGTTTACAAACGCTTGATAACTGATCGCCGATTGAAGCTGAGTGAACCAGCGAAAAAGAAAGGCATTAGCTATGCTGCAGTGCATCAAATATTGCTTCAGCATTTATGCATAAAAATTAAAGCAAAGTGGCTACTGCTCGAGCGAACACTTGAGCGACACGAGCTAACAGTTGAGAAGCCTGACAAGCGTATCCATCTCGGCAGGGGTTTTCCACTTCACGTCTGAACGGGGACCAGGGAGTGTACTGCACGCGGCCTGTCACCAGAGTGAAGATGTATATGTCGACCGGAAAAGCTTTGGCGACCGCTTTCTGGAATGCAAAGGACAAAAGCTATTAATTGAATACTAAGTTAAAGGGTACACATTATAAACTGACTACTTTTTGTTTACTGGTAGCCGATTTACCAACACGTTCACAGACCCGACACCCAGCTGTCAAGATAATTATGTATGCCGACGATCTAGTACTCTACAGTAGCAGCAGATACCATCTGCAACAGGCGCTGGCCACTTTGTCGGCATACGTGAACGTAGTAGGCCTTGAAATAAATATGCAGAAGACAGAAGCTATGAAGTTCAGGCACGCGGGCAGGCTGGCCGTGACCGATACACTTAGGTTAAATGGACAAGACCTGAACTATGTAAATAAGTTCACATATCTCGGTATCACAGTGACCCCCTCAGCCAAGACCTTCGCTGCACATATAGAGGAGAGGTCTCGAAAAGCCTTGATTGCGGCGACAACTCTTAAGAAGCCCCAGATGCTCTCGATAAAGGCAGCGCTAGCTCTATATGATATAAAAATAGCGCCAATTGCATCATACGGGATCCAGCTTGTATGGGCAAAACTAAGCTCGACTCAACTCGGTGCTCTCGATCGTGTGAAACCAGCTTATTTGAAGCGGGTACTAGGTTTACGTACGTCAGCATACAACCGCCTAACGTATTTGCTGTGCGATGCTCCACTATTCGTGGAACAGGTCAAAAAACAGTTTGCGCTTCCAGACACCCCTTCATACAGCGAGTTCATACGGCGATATGAAGAGAAAATGGCAGAGATTGATCCACATTTTTATATGACAGATGCAATGGTTAGGTCAGAATGGAAGGGCACGAGCAGGACAAACAGGCACATGACCACCCGCTTTGCTGTGCACGGTTTTCATCACCTTCTATGTCAGAAAGACGCTTGCCATGAACCCTGTGACACAAGTGTTTGTAAATATTGTTATGGTATATGCGTAAGATATCATGGCAGTGAGTGTAATGCAATCCCCTCTCTAACAAAGCTGGCACTGAACGATTTTTAATATTAATATAATTACGAGACTGTAGTGATATCGATCGTACTATTGTATATTTTACCCAATCTGGTGTGTAAATAAATCATGTGATTATAAACTGACTACGTCTCAATTCTACTACAGAAATCAACTACAGGAATGACAATAAGTAGAGAGCACTGGGCAACGCTCTTAGACCAGCTGAAAAAACGCATCGTTGCACTGCGACCCAATTTAAATTGATTATTTGTTTTATATGATATTCTGTATGCATTTCACTACACCAACCGACAGAACGTGGCTTGCTTTTCTAAACAAAAAATAAACATGTGTTTAGCCTTTTGGCGGTCTTCGATTGCGCGCAGTTGACTGCAATAGTGCGGATATGTCTAGACCACCTATGCGGTTTAGAGCTTTGGACGGTTAAGATGTTCCGTGGTGACGTGGTAGTTGCTTATACGACGCTCAACCTTAAAAGCATCTTCTATGATTGAAGCGTTAGAAATATAAAGTTCTTGCTTCATTATAGGATATATATGAGCACGTTTCTTGATCGACTTCAACGAATCCCAGAAGGGGTGCTATACCACGCGCGCAGCTTGCGTTCAGGCGGGCAGGTTTCGTGTTTCATCTTTTGCAGGAAAAGAGTGCAAAGATTCAGCTATAGAGGTGGAATGAATGAAGGACTTTTGCTACGAGCTTTCATTCAAGCGTGCTTGCTATCCAGCAGCTATGTTTCTGCACTGGCCCAGGGTCTCATACGGCAGAAAGAATCCTAATCAAAACGTGAGTTTGCCTGCAGTCGCTCTTCTCATTGACACCTTGTTCATGCTTGACATCTAAGTCAGCACGTTCGGCTCCGCCCGCTTCGTCTTCATCTCAGCGTTTGGCAAGAGATATCATCTCGCGCCACGTCGCCCTCGACGGCAGAAGAAGAGTGAAGGAGGCGCTCTGTGTGTGTGTGGACCGGTCGCAGCCCGTTCACAAGGCAGGAGCAGGATCTGTGCCCTATCATCTAGCATCATCTAGCACGGTTCAGCTACACGGTGGTGCCGTGCCGATAGACGCTTTTACGACGACGACGATGGTCTGCGCTCGGTCTCCAGGGGGGAAGCAAGCCGCCGTTGACAGCCCCACCGGTATCGCAAGTCGACGAGACGTCGTAGAAGTAGCACGATGGTGCGGGCGGCTAGGGGTGCGTGTTGGGGGAGCCTCGGGCCAAGTAGGGACGGTCCTGCGGCTGGATGGCTGGTTGAGACCCTATCAGCATCGTCAGCAGCAGCAGCGGTCGCCGCCACCACAACCGCAGGGCGGCCGCGCCATCACTACCATCATCACAAGGCCGCCTTTTGTAGGGTAAGCAGGGGCAGACGCTGGCAGAAACAGCATCTGCATGTGAGTGAATGCATGAATCGCTGCTTGTCAAACACGAGCTGAAGAAAAGAACGAAAAACCCCGTCGTTGAGGTTTTGCGGCGTGTAACATTACTACTACCACCAACGAGTGGGACGACGATGGGCCAGGAAAACGAAGGGCAGTGAGGTGCCCGCCGCACTACACGCCGGTCCCGGAAGGCAGGCTGGCAGGCAGGCCTGCTTGGGCCGGTGAGACCTGCTTGGCGGCAACGGAGGAGCGGTAGCGGAAGCGTCGTCCGACGACCAACCGACCGACGAAAACCGACGAAGCCGCCGTCTCCAATCGGAGGAATGACGTTACCGAGCGCGTGTGCACCACAATGGTCGCCTGCGTGTCACTTGCGGCTGCTGGCTCGTCTACCAGTCCAAGAAAAAGCAAAACTAGGGGAGAAGTCTTACCATAGGGGAGAGAAACTTGACAACCGTTCCTCCTACCTCTCTGGCCCCCGTCGCCGCCATCTCAGCCCGACGCTATACGCCACCGCCCTGCTTTCCCGGCCTAGGTCGATGAGATGACAGTGGCTGGCCCGGTGCCGTTCCCAGTCACCTAAACGACTGTGCCCGCCCGACAAAAGGGTGGCCGATTCAAACTCGTTTTGCAAAAAAAGCAAACGCCTTTTTGTCATGCTCTTGCACGTGAAGGCTTTTGCGCTGCGTACGTATGCACCCGCGATGGTACAGTCTGACAGACCAGACAAATGCGAGGCCTCTGGCGAGGGCGCAGACACTGCAAGACAAGGTGCGAAGAAGCGCAAAATTGGCATTGTTTGAAATTTGCATGTCCCCCATCTGACGCTTACCCCCCCCCCCCCCCACCCACTTTTATTTGACGCACCCGCATATGCTGCTATATTCATCCTATCTAGACAGAAACGTTTCGTGTCGTGCTAGAGTTGGTCAATTTGTGCGCACTCGATTCTCTTTCGTGTGTTTTTCTAAATTATCCTGCAAGTGATCGTCTCCCTGCTCGTTGTAAAGCCGCTAAAACTCGATTGTAAGTTGTGTGCTTTTCCGGCGCAGTTCATGTTCCGTAGGTATACTACAACATATGTGCGTTTCTTTCTGACTGAGTTACCATGCGCGCTATCCAGGCGCAAGCAAGATGCGGGCTGTATACAGCGCTGCTTTAAACTGCTAGAGAGCCTTCTGCGTGTTAAATGGTTGCTTTATTGATAACGAGCATTCTAAAGCTTACGCGAAGGAGAACAATCGGCCTGCTTATTATTATAGACGTGATTTCGTTCGTCAAGATTCGTTCGTCAGTTTCTCATTCATTCAGTCATTGCTGTGAACAATAGTAGTCAGGCATTGAAATTTATATTTAGCTACTGTGTTATGATTACATCTAGTAGTGCGGTCAAGCAGGTATTTATCAAGAGTTATTTCATGTAATTATGACATTATGTTATATAAGTATACATAATCCACTGCGCTTAAGGATTCAAACCCGCGTTTAACAAACCAAGAAACCCAGAAAAAGTAGGGTATGCTACACCGAAGCGTATCTTAATCTAACCTTTAATACATATTCATAAAATGTACAATTTTTTCATAAAAAAACATTATTATTTTCTAATTTAATTTAATTATTAAAAATAATATATATATATATATATATATATATATATATATATAATTGTCGTTATATTTCGATTTAGTATATATATATATAAATATACATATATATATATATATATATATATATATATATATATATATATATATATTATATATATATATATATATATATATATATATATATATATATATATACTAAATCGAAATATAACGAAATCTAAAACAAATGCAAATGTGTTAAATTCTTATTTTAAAATATACTTATTATACTAATCTAGTCATTCGTTTAATAATCACTAAAAACTACTTTTATTATACCGTATCTACACATAAAAAAATGTATCATTACAAATACTTTTTTTTACAAATACTTTACATACAAATACAAATACATTACAAATACTTGTAATTATTAAACATTTCATTTTCTAAAATTAATATTATAATATATTATATAACTTATCTTATATGATAGCTACATTAGCCACAATATTTTTTCGAAATAAATAAATATATATTAAGTTGCAGTGTTATGCGCTCTTGGTATAAAATGGTGATAGGTGTGCACATACTTACTAAACGAATTAAAAATTATATAGTTTGGGTCGGCCAGGAAGCCTTTGCCTAGAATCCATGCTTTTTAAATAGGGGGGGGGCTGATGGAATTGCACCACCTTTTTTTATTGACTGCTTGTGAAACTTGTGCCGCTTGTGACGTTGATACCGATCGTAAAATAGTTATAAGTATTTTAGCAAAGTTCACAAGACGCGGAAGGGTTGCCCGTTAACACTTGGCAAAAAGAAGTAACAAACCCGCATCTAATAATTCAAGCAGCTCTTTTGCATAGTTGTCATTGCAATGTGTCCGCATGCAAGACAAACCAGCTTCAGCGCTTGTTGTGCGAAAAGAATAGGAATAGCAGTGCCCCTACTTGGAAAACCTAATATGTGGCGGCGGTAGCTTGGGTGGCTAACGCACCGTGCCAAAGTTTGTTGTTGCCATGGTAAGATTGATTAACTAACCGACCAACGCAAGTGTGACCCCCGCCTTGCTGATTGCTTCTGTTGGACGTCTGTTGTCGTCTGACCATAATATATTGTCCACCATAAAATAAGTTAGTATGGTTGCTGTGCCGCATAATTGTCAGTTCTTGAATTAAGTTGAAATTTTATTAACTAATGAAGCTTAAGTCAACTCGAAATACACTGCAACGAACTACTGATAGCCTTGTGACTTAATAGGCAGATCCTAATGGCATACACATCACTGTCTTATGTGCTCTAATATACATTACATTGAGACCATGAACTATAAGTTTATATTATGCTGCATAAAAGGTATCTTTCAGCGAGCTGCAGGTAACCTGTTCCCATATGGAGAAGCGTTATTTTTATAGCAAGTGAATTATAGCAAATTGTAATACTGAAGATACTTCACACAAAATGATGAAATTTTACTGAAGGCAAACTCACGGCAGCTCGGTTTGACAACTTGGTAGAGTAAACCATGTAAAACCTCGACTCATTGGCCCCTTCGATGGTCGGTGCAGGTGCGGACCGAGCAGGTCATGCCTCCAGGTTAGCCGAGGCTAATAAATGCAGAAAATACTTAAGCGTCGATTATCCGCCATAACTTTGTCCGTTGGCGTTCGAAGCTATGGGAGCTGCAGGCCCCTTACACGCAAGCTGATTCAGCGCGTCGGTAGAAGCCTTAAACTTTCGACAGGAGACTCGAGAGTATCCGAATTCTTGCGCCAGAGGCTGTCGCTCGACATTCAACGAGGAAATGCAGCGTCTATTCGGGGCACATTGTTGAACTGGGCTAACTTTGGGTTAGAAAACCCGTGATCACACGTTCCTGCGGAGACAATTGTCCACTCCAAAGTGGTAACATAGTGAAGTTATATAAATAAGTGTAAAACTTGTACAAAAGTAAAGGTACTTGAACGTTGCTACTCGCTCTATATCATGGAGTGCTAGTTATATTACCTATAGATAATTCTACGTTCGCGTACACAATAGTTTTAGTGAGCCCTTCTGGCGTCTTTCAAGGATCAAGCCTCGACCCATTTTTATTTTTTATATTTATTTTAGATCTTAAAAACGTTATCCCCTAGTCGATAACGTGTAAGCTCTTTGTTGATGATCGGAAACTATACGGACCTTCCAACAACGTTAACGAAAAACAGTTACTATATAGTACGATTGAGACCGTTTTCAAAAGGTGTGTGGATAACAAAATGTCTATATCAGTGCCAAAATTGTTTAAAGAAAGCCGATAACTACATGCTACATGAGGAGGCTATCCCTAATTTAAATAGCATTAGGAGCCTTGGGTTTAAGATTACACTGGAACTGGCTTTTAACACTCATATCATACAAGTCATACGATCAACTAATCTTATATCTAATACCATATTGTGTTGTTTTAAAAAATAATATTTACAATTTTTACATGAGGCTTTGTAATAGATTGGTTGGGCCAAAGTTCACCTAATTCTGTGAGGTTTTGGCGGCCTTATTTAGACAAACACATTGAAGCAATGGAAAGTGTACAAAGGGAAACTTCTTCGTCGTGTCTTATTCAGGTGTAACAGTGCCCGAAATAATATGGTGATAAGCCCTATCAGGCTGCAGTCCAGAGCGGATTATCGCATGTACAATCGTATAATACACTCATTAAATATATTTTCGCGTTTGCTTAAACAATCGTAGAAGCGGTAACACCATCTCGCCAAAACATATTGCCAAGACAGATCGTGCAAATAACACGTTTTCGTGGCGGATGGCCGGGACTCTGAGAACTTAAAATGTTAAGAGCGCAAATGTCGCCGCGCAAGTAAACTGACTGTTGTATAAATTTAGATACTTATTTGTAAAATGTAAATAATGTTCCCTTTAACAAAATAGCAATCAGTTTGAATTAAATTGAAATATATTCATCCCCAAGAAGTCCAGAAGGTGCAGTCTCGTCTTACAGACAGACTTAAGTGCAAGGCACCGAACTTACTGATATTTTTAACATTTGAGCCAAACGTTAGAAATGTCCTATTTAGTGATCCCGAGAACTAACTTGCTTACCTGACAGAGCGACTTTACATGTGTACGACGCATGTTATATATTTGAGTACATGTGATATATTCGAGCACATGTAATAAATTGTCCCTGCGAACTTTTTGGTATAAACTACAATGCCATGTGTGTACTCAACCAATTTAGCAAAAAATAAAGTTTTTGCGAATTCTCTTCTAAATGGCCCTGTCGCAAACTCTAACTGGCGTTATATGTTCTTCAGAGAAAGCAGAATCGTCTCACAGACACGACGGTTAGTGTCTGTATAGGAGAACTAGTTATCTAGCAATTGCACATTTTGTGCTCCAAAAACACCAGTGTCACAAATTATAGTAATATCACTCTCACCCCGAAACAAGACTTCTCTGAGATCATGACCCATTGAAAAAACATTTGCCTTAACGAGCTCTACAATTCTCATATCGCTTTTCCAATAGTCCTGGAATATATATATATATATATATATATATATATATATATGCAGGGTCTATCATAACAATATGTACTTATTTTAAGGTTTGGTAGAACTCGGCAAGAACAACATTTTTACCAATGGAAGAAGGGGGCGGAAACGTCTTATTTAGAAGTTAGGATACAATTTCTAAAAATAGCCATTCTGCCTTTTTCTCCTGCATGGTTGTGCAGAATAAAACTGCAGAGCCAGTCAACACATGAAGAAAAATTATACCGGTGTGTTCGGTGGAAAATTCTGTATAATCTAAACGACATTCGCTATGTAATAAACCATGTACGCTTAAAAGACCATTCTCAGACAATAGCAAATTTAATGTGCATTATTTTCGTACCAAAGTAATAGTGCTGCGTTACGTAGTTGGCGGAACATCGAAAGTGAATGTATGCATACCTCCTAGGATTTTGGTCTGCTTCAGAAAGGGTGTATCAGAACTTTAGGTACATATTCTGAGTTTTGGTAGAACTCGACAAGAAACTATGTTATCCCAATGGAAAGAGGGGTAAAAACCTCTCAGCAAAATTTTACGATTTGGAGCGTGAAAGCTTCAACGTAAAGCATAACAACATATTGACTTTTTATAGCTTTCCCGGCACCCAGCCGAAAACTGTCGGGCAATTGGACAAAGAGCAGAGCCACGTGAAGTCCCCAAGCTAACAAGCTGCCAAGTCGATTTAAAAGGTCCCACCTTTACACACTGAGATCTATCCTCAAGATAGGATCTAAACCAGCTAACTGTAGAGAACGTGCAACCCAAGTGGGTCAACATCTGAGTAAACAATCCATGGTTAAGACAATTGAAGGCAGACGTCACGTCCAGAAACACGCCCAGACAGGGCTGGTCCATTTCGGCCAAGTCAACCACATGCTGCCAAAAAGGTGCTAGGGCTGAGTCTGTCGATCGATTTTTACAAAAGCCGAATTAGTCTGATGAGAGGAAGTCAATGTCCTGCAAATTACGAGTTAAGCTCAGTAACACAAAGTTTTCAAAAACCTTTGAAGTATAGTCAACAACTGAGATAGGGCGGTAGCTGGGCGCAAGACACCTATCCCCTTTACCCTTGTATAATGGGACTACGTTGGTAGATCTCAGACATCTAGAGAAGTAGCCGTGTTAAAAAGATAGGTGAACTACTCTTACTAAAGAAGCTGCAGTAGTGGAGGAAGCTAACGTTCACAGTTTAGCCCGAACACTTATGATTATAATAGACCAGCTAGCATTCAAGCTCTTTACCGCGCTCTTATCATCAGAGGCCTGCACCCAAGGCAACGAAAATGATTTGGTCGCTTGTGGCATTTGTTCGCAAATTTAAGGCATTTATAGTTCTATATCCAACCGTAGCAAAATGTAGATTTAGTTCGTCGGCGGTCGATTTGGGCTCGCTAAATGTGCGACCCGTGTTGGAAGTTAAGGCTTATGGGAGCTCTGCCTTAGCGAGCTCTCTACCGCAGGCTTTGTTAATATATTTCCACAAACGCCGCAAGACCGATTTAATATCATTAAACCGATATTTATCGAAAGCCTCTCTAGCTAGGCAAACAGCTCGTAAAGACCGCTTTCGGGAGCATAAGTACGCTCGTTTTGTCTCGGGTGCGAAGGGCTTACGATACCTTTAATAAAGCCCGTTCACCGTGCACCTCAATCGACAAAGTCCTGGGGCGAAAGAGAATGTGTGGCTGTCTCAAGAAGTACCAGAAACTTTCAGATTAATCTTAGCAAATGCTTTATTATAAATCTCGCCTACAGTAGCTCGAAGCGCTTCGAAAGCTGAATGCACATCTAGCTTCATAAACGTTGCTCCAGGAGGTACTTACCGGCGTACCAAGTCAAGAAATACATCAATACTGCGCTAATCATACCGCCCATGCGCTGCGGGTATGTCTTTGCCAGATACAACCAGAACGGTTGGCCGTCATTGACAGAGACAATAATCGGATAATATTCCAAAAAGAATAAAGTCTCTAGCACAGCTGCCTCACTGGAACTAAAAACAGAACAATTTTCGACAGCTATAAGATCTATACAGGTTGCTGACCTGGGACGGGTTACCGTATCTATTGTGCAAACAAACCCCCTCGCCACAGAAAGATAGGTAATTCATAGGAGGAAGAGTAGCCAAGACATTATATTATAATCCCCCATTAGCATGCAGGGCAGGCTGCTACTTTGCGGCAATAAGTTTTCAAGGGTATCAAGCAGCATGCCACTGTAACTAATACGACTTGAGTAAAAAGCAATCACAATTGAACCACTTGAACATGACCATCGGAACTACAAACAGATTGAGAGGAGTGTATTGCAGAGGTGGTTTTCACAAAAATGCCAACTCTCCCTCAAGGACGATCATTTTTGCAGACAGTGATAGAGTTGTAGCCACTAATTTCGTGAGTAGGACAGTCCGATCTTTTAGCCAAGTTTCACTAATGGCATCGACAGTACAACCAGAGCCTTCCCGAATCATAGAGTCAGCACTGGATTCAAGCTGCCCCTGTTTTAGTAGACCACCTGCCAGCAGCATTAATATGGATGGCTGAGAACCAATTAACACACAAGCGAATGTTGTTCTAAAGCCAACACTTTCTGATATTACCCGGAGACTGTGAAGCAGTGTAATTAAAAGTCATAAAAAAAAATATATATAAAATGAATTAATTCAAGAGAGCACATAACATCGATGTTAAGAGAATTACGAGCTCTTGAAGGCAATGCGGAGCTATAGGGCTGAAAACTTTTATAATATTCTTGAGAAGCGTAATCACCGTTGTCAAGAGCTTGCCGCTGCCTATAGCGTTCTTTATAAGAAAGCTCTTTTTCGTCGAACGCGAACAATGTGTAGCTTTAAAGTTAACTACCGGTTGGATAGTGTTCTACAAATTAGTCGTAGCGCCGGGTAAGTTCATTCGTACCTCTGACCCCAATGCCGAGTCCGCGGCCGCATATGGTCGGCGGAAAGTTTGAGCCAAGTTGGAATTATCTTACGGACATTCTGTAAGAGAAATTGTTGCCTGCAGTGGCACAGATTCAATCACCTTGACTGATACGGCCGTTGGAGATTCCACATTCACTTGATGTAGTAATCTAGATTCCATCAATACTTTGCCTTTCTCGATCTCGCAGGCAAGCACTGGGCACGGCGATAAGAAGAAGGACGAGTGCGGTCCTTTACAATTAACGCACTTGGCTTCTTTCTTACAGTTTACGGCAAGATGATCTTTTTGCCTACAGTGCTGGCAAGCAGAGTCAATGCGACAGTTTGCCATCATATGCCCAAACCTCAGACAATGATAGCACGAGAGTAAGGTATCAGCTGACATCACTACATTATAAGAGCGAAAAGCTAGAATTACCACAGCGGGTGGTATCTCATTCATATGAAGAAGCACTCTGTTTGTGGGAATGCTAGATAGCACATCGCCATTTTTTGCTTAATCATTTTTCTTTTGGCTGATACTTTGGGCTGTATATATATGTATATAATGCAGGTCTGTCTATAATATTGCAAACACACCGTCACAAATACAGCCGAGCAGGTAAACACTGCAAACGACACCTCGCTGCAATAATAAAACGTTGCGTGAACTACAAAGGCGTACATCTGACTACCGACAGGCGATATTCCGGCACTGCAGACAGAACGGAGGGGGGCAAGAGAGGCAGGAAGGTGTAAAAGCATTTGAGGCCAGATCATTCCAGTAGAAAGAATTGTAAAACTTGTCAACAAGGGTTTGACCGAGCAGCGAGGCTGACCCCTGGGAACTGCTCTATCAGATCGACACAGGCAAGATCCGATCTGCCGTAAGAGGGTGACCCGTGCTCTTTTCCATAACAATCTACACACCGAAATATTTTAAGTCCTTGTAAGTAACCTCGAATCGGTTTAGACCGAATTGAGCTGGACCGACTGCGCCTCGCTATGCGGAAGGCCCGGCCCTAGATAGTTTACCGGCTGAGGTCGACACACTATTGGCGAAGTGGCACCCACAGATGATTGCTGATCTCTGTGCGAGCGTTCTACGCCCTGGAGGTTTTTTTTTTCAAGTACATAGAAACGTTCTTACCCTTAACCCCAATCCCAAAGGTGCAAGATCAATTGCATTTAGGCCCATCTTCTAGATACAGTGAGTAAACTACTAGAGAATTTCATAGTACGACAACTCAATCGTGCTCTCTCTGACTCCCACTACGAGTTCACGGTAGGGTCAGTCCGCACATGACGCACTGAGGCGGGTCCTGCAGAATGTAGGAGAAAAATAATGCAGTCCCTCATTAAGTGAACGTTTGATCTATTCATGAAACTGGATGCTAAAAACTTTTAAATTTGTTGATGTTTTGTTTTGGACGCATCCAGTACGGCCCGTTAGTATCTGATAATCGCCGCCCTGAGGAAGAAAGGCATTACGTTATAAATCCGTCGAAGCTTCGCTTTATATGGTGACGTCGGAGTTTTCCGCACTGGTGTAAACAGCATTCGTACCTAGCAGGGGTGCCTTCCGGAGCTTACCCCTGACATGACACTCCGCACGGCAAGGAACTGCGCGGTGTACTGCGCAGTCTAAATCCAAGTGTCGATTGCACTCGCCCGCACGCTCTCGGGGGCTCTCTTCTCGTGGAAGAGCGAACGCGCCCTAAAAGTGGACATGGGCCGCCTGGGCCATGATGTGGAAAAATCTCCCACCACCGCCTAATGGACTCGAGCCCCGACCCCTGACGGAGACATGAGCAGTTCCAGACATACTCGTATATACCATACCATCGTTACCTGCGTAACACTCGTTCGCGGCCAGGCAAATGGGTCAGCAAGAGTACGCAAGATCTTACATTACATGATGCTACTGCAACCCTCCTAGGCTGTCCCAAAACGCTTGCACTACTTGCAGGGGTACATGAGTCGGTAGAGCATGAAAGTTCTTCTAGCAGTCGTCACGAGCGGTCGCGTTTGGCTTTGCTCCGTACAACTCGGTCGAAGAGTGCAGGAACCTGAGGCCTGAAAAGGCTGACCAATTGCACTCGACGACCTCAGTGGTAGGGAGTTCAACGCGACTAGTAATTACTGCAAAGGTACTGTGCAAAACTCGATTTTTTTTTTTTTTTTGTTTCGTGTTCACGCGTGTTTGAAACTCGAACGTTCGAAAAGTTCGAACGGTGCCAGACATCGTCCGTGCAGTGACCGGTAGGCCGGTTAACCGGGCTTCCCGGCAGTGTTTATACACGTAGCCCACTGTGTACATAACTATCCGTGTATAGTACTAACTGTGTATATAAGTGCAAATGAGCGCTGCCTATTTAAGTGCTCATTTTCAACATTGTATATAACAACTACGACAAGCCGCCACGAAGAGTGATAGAGCGCGTGCCGAAGCGCTGCAGTGCACGGGGAGTGGATAGCAGAGTGGCAGCGTCGGCGATCACAGTACCGGTCTAAGCCAGACCGGTCTAGGTTCAAATCGCAGCGGTTTTTTTTTTTTTTTTTTTTTTTTTTTTTAAAATAAATATAGTTTCTTACTTCACACTTAACTTTTAATAGTCTAAATCTTAATAATTTGCCTACTTACATAGCATAGCTTACAACTCTCACTCTTAAATTTCTTAAACTTAAATTGATTTTGTTATCCCCCGTAACTTTCGTGTTCTGAACTACTTTTACTTAATTTGAACCTATAGTAGTCCTTACTAGCACTATGTTTTCCCGGGCAAAAGACCCGGGCAAATGCAGCCCCCACCCGGGCTGCGAAGAAAACGCAAAGGACGACGATAACATCACTCCTGGCGGGGGTAACCCCGACGAAGCGGTCTCGGGTAACTACCTCGACAAGATAGCCGCCATCGCACAAAGGCTTAATAACCACGCGGCCAGCAGAAAAAACATGGACATAATGGTGAAAAACCTGGCTGAGGAACTTCGCGTCGCGACAAAAGAGGCCAAGGCACGAAGTAAGGACGTCGGCACACAGACCGTTAACGAGACCGCAGACTCGGGGTGCCAGTGTACACCTGACACCCTTGCCCTGGAGCGGCAGGCCGACAACATCACTGCCATGATCGAGAAGTGCCAAACAGAAGAGGACCTCAAGCGCATCCTCTCTCTTGAATGGCCAGCAGCCGCCTACACAAGTGTGTCGCACCTCGGGGCCAGCATCCTGAAGGAGAGCCCCCTTCGGATCCTGGTTGCCCGGGAAGACGATCCTTCAGACAAGACCACATGGCAAAACATGGCCTGCCAGTTCCAGGGCATAGCCGGCGAGGCCGGCCGCAGGACAGGGGTGGTCATGTCGCGCCAAATTTGCGAATCGGGGGATGACGGCGAGCCCATCACCCGGGCCCTAGTGGCAATCACGCTCCCTAAGGACGCAACGCTCCTCCAGGACAAGAATCTCCTGGACCAGGCGCTGAAAAAAGCCAAGGCCCTCGCGGGCTCAAGGGACCTTGGGCCAATACCCTGCCACATGACAAGCCAGGGCGAGCGGAGGGGAGTCGGCAAACTCCTGGAATGCCTCTCCCGGGCACAAGACTTACATCTTGCTGTCACCCCTACGGCGCGCACAGACAGGGGGGGGGGGCAGACGGTGGTAAGAAGAGCTCGGCCAGCACCACAACAACTTTCCTTCTTAAAAAGAAGGAAGGCAAGACTTACGCCGACATGATCAAAGAGCTGGGTGTCAGGGTGGACCCCAATACCCACAACGTGAGGGTAAATCGAGTTCAACAACTGCCCAGCGGAGACGTGCGGCTGATGGTGGCAGAGGCGGTACAAGGAGGGGCCAGCTCCTTTCTCCAGGCCCTGCAGTCAGCCGGGGAGGCGGACGCCAGCGTCGACAGGACGTCACTAAAGCGTCTCCTGATCAGGGATGTCATGGAGGGTACCACCCAGCAAGACATCGAGGCTGCCATCCGCAAGGCGCTGCCCATCGAGGGACCACTGGCCGTGGAACCCCCACAAAAGGGGGCCACCGGCAGATGGACGTCCCTGGTCCGAGCGGCCCCTCCCGACGCCGCCAGGCTCCTGCACATCAAACGCATCCACATGGGGTGGTCCTCGTGCCCAATCTCGGAGTGGATCACCGTGCCGACGTGCCAGCGCTGCCAACGAGTGGGCCACTCTGCTCCCTCGTGCACTGGCGCGGTCGTCACAGGTAAGCGCTGCCACAGGTGCGGGGTAGTTGGGCACCTCTCGAGAGAATGCAAAGCGGCGGCGACCTGCTATAACTGCGGCGAAGCAGGACACGCGGCCAACGTTGCCGCTTGTCCAAAGTACAGAGAGCAACTGGAGGAGCTCCGCCGCCGCGGCACCCGGCCAACGGCCGCGCACCTCGCGATAACACGAGTGCCAAACCCAACCCCGGCACCGGCTACCCACGAGGACCACCCCAGTGACGCCGTGGACGCCGAGGGGTTCACCCTGGTCACCCAAAAAAGCCGCAAGAGGGTACAGACTTCGCCTCCTCTGGACCCTCGTGCAACGAAGGCATCTAACAAGCAAGCCTCGCCCACCAACGACAATGACGCCAGTTCGTAAAGTACTCCAGCTCAACTGCAACCGCAGCAGAGGCGCGCACAACATGCTCCAGGAGGTCAGCAGCAGAGTAGGAGCCGACCTCTTGTTGCTCAGCGAGCCTAACATCCGGTGGGCAGAAAACCGTTCCCCGGACTGTTTTGCAGACGCCGACAGCGCTACGAGCATCGTACTTGACCATCGCAGCCAGATGCGCATCTCCAGACACGGCTGCGGCTACGGTTTTACATAGGTTGACGTTGCAAACATCGGACGCTTTTATTCCTGCTACTGCAGTCCTAACGTTCCACTTGACAACCTTAACAGGCTTTTAGACGACTTATCTTCCTCTTTTAACCAAACTGATGCGCCACTTTTAGTAATAACCGGAGATTTTAACGCCGCGGCCAGCGCATGGGGCTCGGCCAGAACCAGTCATAGGGGGCTGGCAATCCTCGACTGGTTAGCGGCTGAAGACCTCGTGGTTCTTAACAAAGGTACGCCTACCTTTCACAGGGCCGGGCGCACCTCATGTATCGATCTTACTATCACGCGCAGGGCCGATGCCAACAAGATTTTAGACTGGAAGGTGCTTCAGGAAGAGGAATCCCTCAGCGACCATTTTATCATCGAATTCCACGTGACTACTGCCGCGATGACAAATCCAACGGAGCGTCCGCCCATCATACGCCAGGGAGCCGAACAACTTCGGAGGTCCCTCAGGGCCCTTATAGCAGCAGAGGGACCTCCAACTACGGCGGAGGGTCTCCAGCTGCTCCTAGAAAAGGCGTGCGCGGTCTCCCCAGGCCGTCCCGCACGTCGAGGATACCGAGGAAAGCCAAAACACTGGTGGACCGCGGCACTGGGACAACTACGGCGGAAATGCCTAAAAGCGCGACGGTGGCTCACCCGCGCCAGACGATCGTCACACGACGGGGAGGCCGCCAGACGCTTTAGAGCCGTATACAAGAACTTGCGGGCCCTCCTGCGCAGGGAAATCTTCAGGAGCAAGGAACGCTCCTGGAGGGCTTTCCTGGAGGAGCTGGAGGACGACCCCTGGGGGCGCCCATACAAAATGATCAGGGGGCTCCCCCCTTACAAGCGCAGGGTAGAAATATCCCCGGAAGATGCGCGGGTGGCGATCGAGGCGCTCTTTCCTCAACACCCACCCTTCGACCGCGCCCCCTACCTAGAGGCTTCAGGGGAGGAGGAAGAGGATACCCCGGAGGTCACGCTCCAAGAGGTGCTGGACGCTGCGGCACGCCTCAAACAGGGAAAGGCACCGGGCCCAGATGGTGTCCCGGTCTCCGCGGTCACAACACTGATGAAAGAATTTCCAGAAGCGGTGGCGTCAGCGGCGACCGGGATGCTCCGGTCGGGCTCGTTTCCCAGCGCATGGAGGGCCGCAAGCTTGGTCCTCATACCCAAAGGCCCCAGCTCTTACCGCCCTATTTGCCTACTCGGCTCCCTGGCCAAAGCTTTCGAGTCTATCGTGGAGGCACGCCTGCGGGACTTCGCGGAGGAGAACGACCTGCTGTCAGAGGCCCAGCATGGGTTTCGCAAAGGCCACTCGACAATCGGCGCCATAAAGCAGATCCAGACGCAGGCCGAACTCCTCCACGAATCCCCGCCAAGAAGACGGGACCTCTACCTCGCTATTTTACTAGACGTACGAAACGCTTTTAACAGCCTACCCTGGAGAGTCATCCTGGAGACTCTTCACAGGAAGAACGTTCCCTTTTACCTACGGCGCATTATATCGAACTACCTAAAGGACCGGACAGTACAGTCCCACGGAATCGTTTTTAACATGACTGCAGGGGTGCCACAGGGCTCCATACTTGGCCCCCTGCTATGGAACATAGCGTACGACGACGTGCTGCGACTAAGGGACTTGCCCCCCGGGGTCAGCCTCCTAGCCTATGCCGACGACCTCGTCCTTACCGTCCAGGCCCGGACACCGGACCTGCTGCAAAGCCGTGCGAACGAAGCACTTGAAGACGTCGCCCGCTGGATGCAAGCGGCGGGACTCGCCCTCGCCCCCGCCAAGAGCGAGGCAATACTTTTGGTAGGACGGAGAAACTGTCCTGCCATTCACCTTCGCCTAGAAGACCAAGAGATTGTCCTTGTTGACAAGGTCAGGTACCTCGGGGTCACCCTAGACAGGGGTCTCCGCGGCACTGAACACGTGCGGCGGGCGACAGAGAAGGCAACCAAGACAGCAAACAACGTCGCACGGCTAATGCCTAATAATCATGGACCACGACAAACCCAGCGGCGAATAATCATGTCCGTGGCCGAGTCAGTCGCCCTATACGGAGCTCCGGCCTGGCCGACCGACACTCTGAAGCTTGCCGTCAACAGGACGCGCCTGCGTCGGGCCCAGAGGGTCGGAGCCCTCAGGGTGATCGCGGCGTACCGGACGGTAAGCGCAGCGGCGGCGTTCGTCCTTGCTGGAACGATTCCCTGGGATCTGAAAGCTGCCGAACGCCGCCGCTTATGGGGTAACCCCCAGCGCAAGAAGGACGAGGAGCGTCGGCATACTATCGACCTCTGGCAGGAAGAATGGGCCGGCCTACAAGAGGGTGCCCCTGGCACCAGTCTCCGCGCCGTTATACCCGACATCAAGGAATGGCTAAACCGCCCGGGGGGTGAACTCGCCTTCTACACGACCCAGATCCTGACAGGGCATGGTGACTTCCAGTCCTACCTGTTCAGGATCGGGAAGGCTCCCAGTCCTAAATGCATCCACTGCGGCGACGGACCGGAAGACACTTCAGACCACACGGCACTGAAGTGCCCAGCATGGGCGGAGCAGCGCGTACCTCTACTGCTTCTAATGAACACACCGGATTTTAACCTACGCGACGTCTGCAAAAAAATGACGGAAACGCTTTTAAACTGGAACACCACAGCCGGAGTCTTCAGAGCCATTCTACAGAAGAAAACGAGCGCCAACTACCTACGGCGCCCCCCCCTCCCCGTGGCTCCCGGGGAACACACCCGCCAGGAGTAGAAGACTCGCCCCCCCTGACTGTTTGATGATATGCGCAACGCAGTTCCCAGTCAGTGTGGGGGACGGGGACATGACTGGTTTTTAGTGGGTTGGAGCCCCACACTACCGGCCCGCATCTGCAGGGAGCTCCCCTGCCGCGGTGCCCGCGTGTGCAACCGCATTTCCCAGTTAGTCCTCTATAAAAAAAAAAAAAAAAAAAAAAAAAAGAGCATGAAAGTTCCCTCTCAGGGCCTCGCAGTGCTTCCACACATATCCTAACCTTGGGGGTAGGGAGGAGTGCTTGATCTTTAAGCGTGGCAGTCTCACACAAGATACTGTTGGCTGCTGTACCGATACGGTGCATAAGCATTTTCCGAACCTCTCAAAGCAAGAAAAGAGACCTTTGAAGTAAAGCAAAATGATTCTCGATGATAATAACTGCCCTGAATATAATTTACAATAGTGGCAGTACAATTTACCTATGCATGTGACCTTAAAAAGTTTTGGGCTAACCCTCAGCCAACATTCAGTGCCCACGCTTTTGCACTGCTTCGTGAGACGGACCTCATAAATACAATCGCGCAAAGATGGTAATCGAACTCGTGCACCTATGCATTTTCTCCGGTCGCAAAGCGCAAGCGAATGCGCTACGCTCCCGGGCTCGACAAGCATTCAACTTCTAACTAAGGACAATCGCTATAAAGATAGTTATGTTAGCAAAGTTGGGCACCATTTAACTACCATTTAGAGCCCATTTACGACTGCAGGGTAAGCTTGTCCCCACAAGACTGTGCCCGGCAAAGTAAGTCGTGTGACCTACAATATTCTGTCTTTCACGGACTCATTCGCTCCGGCAAAACACCGCCCTGTCACTTAACATATTACATATAGACGACGTTATTTCAGTACATAATGCCCCCATATACGAAGTCGATGAACTAGTTATGGGCAGCGTCCGATACGTTGCTCAAAGCAGTTTCTCTAGAGATAAATATGGTAAGACCAGGCTCCTATTGACACGATGCAAAGCCAATACAATGAAACCCCGTAAAAATCACCAAACAGTACGAAATCGACAGGCAAAAATCTGTTTTTACTGATTTGTATGTATGTGTTTGGCCCAATATTGGAACCGTAGTAAAGTACCTTTGGGGACTCTACAAGAATAAATCAACCCGAGCTTTGCAAAAGCTTATCCCCAAAACATCCAAGTCAACGAGATTGTCCCCCCCCCAGGTTCTAAAATAAATCACTTAACCTCCTTCATTCTATACGGACGCCACTAGCCTGACGCACTCCAAATTATCCATAAAAAATACTCCATTTCCCAGTTAGATAAGGAGTTATAAGGGCCGCTTTGTTTCTGTATCACATTCAACACCGCACCTTAGGTAATACGCTGTCTTTCAAATAGAAAAACCAAAATGAAAATATACGTATGGGTTCCAAACCCACACTGTTTCATCTACTCGTCCCTGAAATGCTTAGTAGTCCTCGCGTTTATAGAAGAATATTTACCATTACAAATAAACGTCCTGTGGACTGTGACATAAACAAAATGTGCCCATTGTTAAAAAACGTTTGCCACTCTAATCGGAAATTTTTGGCACAACCGGCAAACCGAACATTTTTTTAGAAAATATTGGACGTTTGAAAGCTACAGCAGTAGTATTCACAATGACTAAGCCGCTACATCTAATTTCATCATGTTGCTTAAACGTATTAACATAAAGTGAGAAACTGACGCAAATACATGTGATGTACTAAATAATTTGAGTTAAAGCTCATTATCAGAGACACATATGGAAAACGTATTATATTTTTTTCAGCCAATATCATTATGTAGCTAAAAAATAAAAATATATCTAAACTTAGCGGAAATAACTGTGATTCGCGTTCCACGTTGTTGCCTGTGGCGCGGGACTTACGCGCGCTGAGGGTATCGTCACGCGCAATAGAAAGCTAGTCAGATGCGTAAACTCTCAATAGTAGCATTTTCTATGTCCCTTGGCCATGGGGAGTAAGGTATACAATATACATTATATGGCAACGGGTTCAGATTGTAATAATGACGTGACCTATTCGAGGGTACGGTGTCCGCACATTGGAGCCTGACCGATCGGTTAATGTCCTGGGCCTAGTCAACCTAGTGGTGCCGATAATATCTAAATAAAATAAATCTGCATAACAGATTCAATGGATTTTGCGTTCATTCCGTTACGCATTTGTAAGTAAATTCAATTTACCCAGAACCTATTTAGTAAATAAAATAACTCATTTGCCTATAAAGTCAAGTGCCTAACAACCAAATCCTGTTGACATTGCTTTTAATTCTAGTGGTGGTAATCTCAAAATTTCAAATGCATTGTCACACTACTGAGCGACTACGCATAAATATTACTACCTGATAAACACTTACGCAGACGCTAATCGACTCAGTAACGTATGAAACAGCTTTTAGAACCTGCACATTTTTGGTGAATTGCTATTCTTTTAGTCGCCGTTGTCGAGACCACCTTTTTTTTTTATAGGACTAACTGGGAAATGCGGTACGCACACGCGGACACCACCGCAGGAAACTCGTCTGCAAGTGTGGGCCGGTAGTGTGGGGCTCCAACCCACTAAAAACCAGTCATGTCCTAATCCCCCAATCGATCGGGAACTGCATAAGCATAACTACAAACGATCGAAGGGGGAGAGTAGTTTAATCATTTAGCTATCCCGGGATGCCCCGCGGGATGATGTCGTGCAGTAACGGTTTTTCTTTTCCTTGGCGCGCATGATGTTCTCCATAATGCTCGTTCTAAGGGTGCCGTCTTCAGCCCTAGGTAGACCCGCACGCTGAGCGGCCAATTCCGGGCACCACAAAATTGTATGTTCAGACGTATCCTCTGATTCGCTTTGGCAGTACTTGCAGAAAGGAGATGTGGCTTTCTCAATTCTGAACAAGTATGACTGGAAATCACCGTGTCCTGCAACGACCTGAGTGATGTAGAACGTCAACTCGCCACCTGGCCGGTACATCCAGGCTCTGATATCCTTGATCAGAGTCCTTACCCGGTACCCGGGCGCTCCGTCCTGAATGGAATCCCATTCGACCTGCCAAATGTCAAGTGTGATATTCCTTTCCTCCGCCTTTTCCTTTTTCGGGTCTTCCCATAAGCGGCGTCGTTCATTTGCTTTCAGGTCCCAGGGGACTGTGCTAGCCAGAACAAGAACGGCCGCTGTGCTGACTGTTCTATAGGCCATCGTGATACGCAGAGCAGCCACTCTTTGGGCTTTGCGTAGCGTTGCCCTATTGTTAGCTGTAGACAGTGTGGTTGACGGCCACACCGGAGCTGCAAAGAAAACTATGGACTCAGCTACCGACATAATAAGGCGTCTTCTTGACTTCCATGGGCCATAGTTGTTTGGCATCAGCCGGTCTATCTTGTGTGAGACCTTAGTAGCCTTTTCTGCTACAAGACGTATGTGAGGTGTGCCCCGTAGTCCCCTGTCTAGGTGCATTCCAAGATAACGGGCGGTGTTGACAATCTTGATCTCCTGGTCGTCTAGGATTAGTTTCAAGGAGGTGCACTTCCTTGGCCCGATTAGGAGGATGCCCTCGCTTTTATTTGGCGCCAGTGTCAGGCCAACCCCCCTCATCGAGCCAGCGATCTCAGCCAGAGCGTCATTGGCTCTCAGTTCTAGTTGCTGGGGTGAGCGGGCCTGGACCACAACTGCGAGGTCGTCTGCATATGCCAGCAGTTCAGTGCTTCTAGAAGGTCGTCTAAACGTAAGACGTCATCGTACGCCAGGTTCCATAGAAGGGGTCCTAGGATCGAGCCCTGGGGAACCCCGGCCGTCATGTCGAACTCGAAACCCTCACTGACTATACGCCTCTCGCTCAGGTAGGACGAGATTGCTTGGCGCAGGTAGGGCGGGACTCTCTTCTTGAGTAGTGTGTCCAAGATTACCTTCCAGGGCAGGCTGTTGAATTCGTTTTTAACGTCCAGCAAAACAACCAGTAGCAAGCCTCTAGTACGAGGCGGGGACTGGCGCAGGGCCTTCGCCTTAGAAACCACCTGCTCTATCGCTAATAGGACTGATCGGCCCTTCCGGAATCCGTATTGTGTTGGCGAGAGGAGGCCGTGCTCTTCTGCAAAGCACCGCCGGATGAGTACCAGATCCACTTTTTTCCAGGCCATCTGGGCCTGGTGCCTTACCGGCCTTCAATCTTTCCTCCGCAGCGAGTACCTCTGCCGGGAAAGATCATCATCAGGGAAAAGATTTGCCTTTTTTCTGATTCCTGGTACGCCACGTATCAGCTTGTAGGGCCGGCCCCATGGGTCCTCCTCTAGCTCTGATAAGAACTCCCTCCAGCAGCAATATTTGCTCTCCGCTATAGCTTTGCGTAGACAAGCCCTGACAAATGTAAGCCCCCTAAGGCGCTTAAAATCACAATAAAGGTGTACGACACAAGCCTCATCTATGTTGCTGCGCCTTGCCCTGGTGGCTTTTCTTCTGGCCCAGATGCAGCGTCTACGGGCCAACGCAACTTCCTCGTTCCACCAGTATTTTGGTAAGACAAACCGATAGCGCATAGAGTGTCCGCGGTCTTTGAACGGCTCGCTACAGACCTCTTGCAAACATTTTTGCAAGTCCTGGGCGCACTGGAGTTTCCCTCTTGAGTCTAAAATCTTTGTCAGCTTGGCCCGGAGCGTTTTGGTATCTTGCGGCTTCCACTTCGGTGTCCTTGTTAAAAACGGAGATACTAGTAACGCGTGCTAATTAATATAATTATATATATATAATAATAAATTAAAATTATATAATAATAAATAAACGGATACTGTAGTGCGTGCTATTTGGAAACTCAAAGTTTCCCGGCCGGACTCCGTCTTCTGCGTAGCCTTTGGTGATAGTGACTTTAGTAACGTTTCAAGTAGCGCCTTCTGCCCGAAAGGCGTGAGTTTCCGGCGCTGGCTGGGGGCTCCGCCGGCTCTGGCTAGGGTATGCGAAGAGTTTACTGACGGGCATGGCTTAACAGCTAGACAGCAATGACGCCTTCTGCCAAGGCAGCTGCATGCTGCTCGCAGCTGCAAATTATTGCTTTGGAATTGTGAAGGTTTATCTAGGGCTTTACAGCTAGCACCCGAACGTTTGTTTGAAGGTGTGGACATTGTACTCTTGACGGAAACTTTTATGCGAGTGGAACTGCATCTCGATGAGATGCGAGATTTTCATCTGCTAGCGAGTCTTCCAGACGGAGGGCGGGGAAGACCAGTAGGTGGACTTTCAATCTATTTACGAACAGGGTCACCCCGAATGCAATGTGTGTGTCGAGGTGAGTGTTGCATGACACTCACCTCAGGTAGTTTCAACCTCGCATTGTTCTACCTGCCACCTCACTACGATGACGTTGAGGTTGCCGATGCGATCAGTGCTGGTCTAGCGGGACTAAACCTCCAGCTACCCACTCTGGTCGGCGGCGACTTCAACTGTCGTATTGATAGTGGCGCCACCGACAGGAAGGGCGATGTGCTTCTTACGCTTCTAGAGAATAGAGGCCTGCATTGCGCGAATGAGCGTGATAAATTGTACGTACGTTTGCCAAAGTGGAAGAAGCACTATCGACCTCCTGTTTTATAACCTTCAACATCCGACGGAGTTTCAGGGATGCGAGGTCCTTAATATTCCAGCACGGAAGCACCTGCCGGTGCTAGCGTCTTTGTGTCTGCCTGGCCAGGGGCGCGCCCCGCGGCGGCAGCCGACAACGTACTTGTCTAGGCAGCTAGATTTGCGTGTATTAACGCGCAAATTACGGCTCCTGGGATCAACTTCTAACATTGAACAAAGTAACCACGCTTTAGAGGCCACTGTCAAAGCGGCTGTAGTCAAGAAGAAGTACAGAAAAAGACGGGCGCGGCCCTGGTTTACACAGGCCTGCTACCTAAAACGTCGGGAAGTGTTGGGGCTCCTGCGCCGAGCACGGGCTCTGCACCCCGACCCCCAGATAGTTGCTGATCGTAGGGCGCTTTATGGCCGACATACTGCTCGCGGAGAATAAGCGCCGGTATGATGAGGAGGAGGAGTTTCGCATGCTTCAGAGAGCAGAGCGCGAACCCCATGTCTACATTGTTCGCCGGCTGAGCAAAGGCATGCACAGCATGACAAAGGAGCAGTTGCGGCAGCACTTTAGTGCGCTTCTGCTCGATGCAAACGCCCCCGCGCCTAACCCAGTTATTGAGCGACCGCTCACTCTAGAGCAGCACTGCATGAATTCGCCGTTTACGGTGGAAGAGGTGGTGCAGATCTTGCGCGGGTGTCCCAAGAGGAAGAGTAGTGGTCCTGATGGGATCTACTATCTATTTATTATTATGTAATCTGTTTAATCAGATACTCAGCGGGGGACACATACCCCAGGTTTGGCACGAGGCCAGACTTACTCTGCTATTCAAGGGCAAATACGGTGACAACGTGGACGATCCAAATCTCTACCGGGGTATCGCGTCGGAACGCACTCTTAAGAAAATCTTCGCCAAGTTGATTATCTCGAGGGTGTTTCCAACTGTGGAGAAGACTCTACCTCCGAAGCAATTCGTATTCAGGAAGGGTCGAGGTACACAGGACGCGATCCACGTACTCCAGTCGGAAGTTGAGCGGGTGTTGGCTGTGCCCGGGGGCGACTTGTACGCCGTCTTTATTGATTGTGTCAAGGCCTTCGACAAAGCTCCCCGTCACTTACTAGTCGATTCATTTCGACATGCTGGGGTGGGTGGTTCTTTTCTACGAGTGCTCTCCAGCTTCTTTGCTGAAGACCGCCTTGAAGTAAACATAAGGGGCGAAGACACCTTGCAGCTGAGGCAAAACGTAGGGACCCCTCAAGGGGACCCTCTCAGTTGCCTAGCCTTCTCTTTGCTCATTGCAGACCTAGCCCGCCACGTGCGGAAGGAGTTTAGAAACGCCGTCGTCGTTATGTACGCGGATGACATAGTAGTGGCCCACCGGGACCGCGGTGCCATTCGTCGTATTGTCGGCGACGTAGAAGGTTACCTTCACCGTAGGGGCCTACAAATAAATTCGCGAAAGACGAAAGCCATTAAGTTTCGCCGTGGGGGTCGATTGGCTGCAGCAGACGTAATACCCTGCTGTGGCCAACCGCTGGAGTTTGTCAACTCCTTCCCGTATTTGGGTCTGAGACTGCACTATACGGGAACGACCTTTACCAAGCACATCGGCGACAGGTGTCGGGCGGCTATTGCCTCTATTCACACAGAGGTGAGAGATCTTCGACGAATGTCTCTGAGTGCTGCATTGCGTCTTTTTAAGCTTAAGATTGTGCCAATGTTGAGCTACAGCCTTGGCAGGGTGTGGGGCCATCTTTCCGCCGCAAATTTTGCGCAGCTAGAAAGATGCTTCACAATATGTATGCAGCGCGTTCTTTGCTTGCCGCGGACGGCAAGGAATCGCTTTGTGTACCTGCTAGCGGGTTGCGGACCGGCAGTGGAAATAATCAGAGTCAGGCTTAAGTCACCTATTACAATGCCACTTCAACAATTTTTGTTGGAGTGGCAGGGAAAAGTGACCGAGGCCTCGGCTGAGGTAGCGCAGTTAGATGTGTACCTCACCAGGGAGCTTTGGGAAGGAATGGCATGCACTAGCCGGCACGTGTACACAAGGTACATTGTACATGGCTATCATCACTTGGTGTGTTCAACTCAAGGATTTCACCAAGTTGGCAATCAATGTCGTTGCCGGTTCTGCTCGCAGGTATGCGCTAAATACCACGCAGCGAGCTGCCAGTCGCATCGGCGGTCTTTGCACTTTCTTGCCCGGTGGGACGGTCGCTAAAGTGTTAAAATTGTATATAATGATGATTGTATTGTATTTATGTACCATCTTAAAATGCAAAATTATTGCGAAATAAACAATATGTATGTATTAAAACGGAGAGCATGTTAAAGTGGTTGTTTTACTGATGTCATATTCTATACAGTAGTGGTCGCTAAGATTTTCTTCGTCAAGCAGTACGGTCCAGTTTAAAATTTTAAAAGCATGCTCGCGTTTGCAGATTGTCAGGTCTATGTGCGATTCCATTCCCCGGCGGTGGAAGGTAGGATTCGAGCCCTTGTTCAGGACAACCATGTCCCTTGCCGCTAGCCATTCTAGCAGCAGGGGACATGGTTGTCCTCTCCTCCAGTGTACCTCTTCTGTTAGTGTTGGTAGACCTTCAAGTAGTTGAAGCAGCGTTAAAATCTCCAGAAAGAACTACCAGTGGCAGTGAGCAGCTCTTAGCTGACCACTCCATGTCTTGTAGCATTCCTACGAGGTCCTCGAGCGTTCCGTTAGGGCTGCTATAACATGAGTAAAAGCGGTCAATCGTCTATGTCAATCCACGAGAAAGATGAAGCCGCACCTCTGCCCGTTTCTCGGTAGCAGTTTAACGTGTTTTGAATTATACACGTGTTTCTACGGTCGTCTACCACTGATGTTGATAGGTTTCTTTCGGCCAGTTTAACATTTGGCTCACTTATAAGAGAGATAGCCGCTCCTCTTCTCGTCGCAATCTCATCTAGCATTAGGTGGGATGATCGACTTCTATTGCAGTTTACTTGAATTACTTTAAGTTGCGTCATTGGAATTTTGAGATTTAGCAGCCCGTTGGTCCACTGGCGGTGACCGTATAGTCCTCTTTCGCGAGGGTTGTCTAAAACCCTCGTCATCTTTAGCAGGCGCGTTTACTGTGTGATCTGGATCATCTTGGGCGTTGTTCAATGGGGATTTCGGGTGGGCAGTCGGGTCTCGGAGTGTCGAAGCCGCCTAGAAATTGTGTTCAATCTGTGGGTAAATTGCGTAGCTTACTTAGAGGTGGCTGTAATGTTATGACTACTACTACAATGACTCTCTATTGTAACTGAATTACACTTTATCGGGGCAGGATTCACTTTAAAACAGAGTAAACTGAATGAGAAGTGAGGCAAATGCAAAAAGTACAACAAAATGAGATGGAAGCATTATTCACAAAAAGGGCGATATAAAATTCAACATTATAAAAGCTATACGCATAGTCGCACATGATGTTATTTTGGCACAGTTAGTAACACATTTGTTTTCATTTTTTTCACAATTCTTTACTTTTGTTGATTTCTTTTCCCCGGAATATATTCCTTTGTATGGAATTCTTTGGAAATAAATGACGATAACATGTGGATGCCTACCACTGGCGCCGTTCTTACTACCTGATTTGAGTACGATTGTGCTGAGTTAATTATTTACATATTTATATTATTCGTTTGCCTAAAAGATAATCATAGCTCAGTGGATGTTCCACTTTGCCCCTCCAGACGTTCTAACGAATCATTGCCCAGTTTAGAAGCCCTCGCTAATTACTTCTGCCCGACCTCCACCACCTAGTGTTCCGAGAAGTGACCACAACTGTTTTGGTCTCACATGGTGCGTCCCGTCAAATACGAGGGGAGGCTATACGTCACAGCCAGGCAGAACCTGATTACAGCTTAGGTCGGGGTCTGAAGGATTGAATCCTACATTCCTGCCGAGCACAAGGATCGCAGAGCTATTTTCCTGCCAAGCACAAGGCTCGCAGAGCTTCATGCCGCGTCGTCGCTGTGCAACTTAGGCGTTTATCCTGTAGAGAACATATTACACGTGGTACATACATTGGTTAATGTAGGAGTCAATCGGACTATCTAGAACTTTACGATAGTTGTAAGACCGGACATTTCTTCTTCAAAAGCTATTGAATATGCGATAGCACATGGCTATGCCCCGGCAAATGAAAAAAATCTGGCAAATGCTCTCCTGCCGCATGTGAATGAGCCTATCCTTTTGGCATCGTTTTTAACGACATGTTAACACTTTTCGTAACTTATTTCGGCATTAACTTTGCGAATACGGTATTTAGCTCAGGGCTTGATTCGAGTGCATCTCTGTAGACGCGATGGTTTACAAAACCCTATAAAAGGAGGTTCAAGGGGTTCAAATCCGGGGACCTTGCTAACCAGTCAGGGCCTCCTGTTAAGAAGATAACGTGATCTAAACATTTTATGTAGAGCAGCTCGCTCGTTGCGCCCACTGTGTGAATAGTGGATCCGTCTTGTTGAAACCACATGTCGTCCACGTCCAATTTTGGCTACAGTTTTCTATCATGTTTCAGTATCGCTCGCGGTCGTTTTCGAAGAAACAAGGGCCGACGATACCACGGCTCCAAAAACCGCACCAAACATATATTTTTTGTAATAATGGGCTTGCTTCGAGTATCATTCTTATATTTTCAGGCTCCAAGTGCAAAAGTGTATTCTAACGGTCACAGGCAGTCCGGGTGGTTTTGTTGTTTTTTCAGCCGAACCTGTAGCCTTGACTTTCTCATTAAAATTCTTCACCGTCGTGCTCGACGCTAGGCGTAGGTTTCTAACGTATTTCTTCGTGCCACTACCGCCAGTAAATAGTAATTTTCGTAACAGCTTTTTAGAAACACACACGTGGCTTAATATTTTTTTGCTCCATTCGAAATAAACCCTAAACTGTCTGCCATCAAACTCCACATGAGCGGTATTCATGTTTACAAGACAAATGGCGACAGAATCAAAACACCAGCGCTCCGTTGCTCACTTCGTATATGACGCAGTACATCCGTATATGGGCGTATAGGTGCCGCATACATTCAGAAGACGATCTTTATAATACAATCATTCTTTACAGCAATAGAATAGCTAAAAAACTTGATTAAAAAAATAATGCATTATTGTCGTTGTCTTATTGCACCGCCAAAAAAGAAAACACAACGAAACAACGGCTCTACTCAAGCAAAGTTCAAAAAGTCTTTCTGACAACGACGTAATTACATGATTCTATAATCTGCTAACCTATACTGCTACGTGATCAGACGTCGAGAAGCCCACAACACAAATCCCATAGTTGCTTGCCGAACGTATATGGTTCGCACTAGACGGCGGCCAGCCCATGCTCCGAGGCAAAGCGCAGCGACACGCCACTGCCACGGCCAGCGAACACCAACAATCAAAGTCAGTCCACTGATACCTCGACTCCTAACGACAATCGACTGACTTCGTTTGTTGCCATACGAGAAGCAAGCTTCGCTGCGCTCGTAGCCCTGGTAGGGACGACAATTGAGATCCGCGGCAGGTACACCAATTCAAAGCTAATGACGCGTTTTTTGTTTCCAGTCAAGCCTCGACAAGCTTGCTCTGCCCTCATCTCTCCTACTCCTGGCTGCCGTCCGCCTCGCTGGCCGAGCAGCAGCGTGTAACAATTTAATGAGCCATCGCACAGCAAAAGGTCCCCGGACCTCGGATTCTCAAATAATTCTCAAACGATGACCGGTGGAGTTCTTGCGCTCCCTGCCCGGACACGATGCACTGGACCCATCGTTCTCTGCCAACTGCCTGGAGCCTGGAGGCACGCAACGGCCACCCGATCATCTAAGGAGCCCCCATGCCCTTTTTTTCACCCTTCCCGTGTGGAGGACGGTTCGTGGTTCGTGTCGAGGAAAGTGGACAGAGCACTTTGTATTCGCTCGTACACGCTCCTTGCGGGGAATTTGCTGGGTCGATCAGCTTTGGCCGCTGCCGGAACCCCAAGTGTTCTAGTTTGTTCGTTCGCTTGTTCCCTCTTCGCTAGTCGTTTTTCCTGCTCCCGAAACAGAGAAACGCCCCTCCACGACTCGATGCGTTTCATTCCGCTGCTGCTGCTGCTGGTGGTGCTGCTGCTGCGGGGCCCCGTCTTTCTCGTACGGCTGCGGATCTTCAGCTGATATTTGTGAGTTATCGCTCTGCAGCCTGCTCGAAGATTTCCATAGCCCCTTTTTATCCGCTCGTATGCCTCTCTTCTGCTTCCTTCTTCTCCCTCTATTATATCTTCTCTAAACCCTCGTGATCGAAGGGAACCTTTACTCTCTTCGATCCTTTTTATTTGGTTCCGATTTTGCTTCCAAACTGCCGGGCGATCCGACGTGTGGTCGGCCATCAGTGGCCCAATGCTACTACGAAAATATCCGGAACCTCAAATATTTTCACGAGTGTATTGGCCAATACTCTGTATTCTCTTGTGAGGTTCAAGTCGTCGCACTCTATTTATTCATTTTATTTATTTATATTTTATATTTTTTAGTTATATATATATATATATATATATTAAAATCTATTCATTTTTTTATCTCATTACATTATTTTTCAGGTTATGCAGTGGAGCTGTAACAAAGACACAATTGCTAAATATATTGAGGATGTCGGCTATTTTATGTAGGTTTATTGTTCTCCTGCTGTTCAAATTTGCAGCGTCTGATGAACGTATACACAACCATGTATACAAAGCATATCCTTCTATAACGCGCTAACTGGCCGAAATTGGCCAATTGGGTTCCCATCGTCTATTGAGTGATGCTTAGCAAGCTGTCGAATTTTAACCTGCACCTGACGTGTACAAGCTTCCGCTACGCACATTGAGGCCGTAAGGCGGCTTCGAAACTGAAAGTGAAAGCACTACCGTATAGTAGCTAACCTAGGCTCGTTCGCCATGATCTAATTAGTGCAAACATTTTCGGTCAAACTTGTCGACATCAATTGGTGGCAGTGGTGCGCTGCTGTGCGCATAGCGATAATGGAAGGTCCACTAATGCTACTACAATTGCAGACACACAGCCAAAACGTGCGAGAGCACCGGCGCCGCACAATGCATATGAGTATTTGTTGCATTCGTTGCATTTCGATTAATTACCGCTGCGATTCGACGACGCCACTGGGCATTCAGGTCATGCCGCATTGCCGTCTGACTATATAAACGCTCACCTATGTGTGTAACAAATGTCCCATTCCTGATCGAACGCTGACGAACAAGTAAACAGGTAAACAATGACTGAATAAATAAATGTAAACAAAAAACAACAATAGGAGGGATACCAAAAATAGCGAGCTAGCTAGCAGTGATGTTTGCATGTAAATGCACATGATATTCGTGTGAGTGGTACATGAGCAAGCACAAACAAATTGGCATGCAGTGTTCTATAGTATATGTGTCTAATATAATAATCTCTTCTTGGTTGACCAATCGTGGCGGAAGACCTGGCGAGTTCCAGCGTTTACTCCATACCATGTTATATACGCATATTTGTTTGTGTCGAACTCGCAGAATGGGTTCCGCCACAGCTCCATTCTAATTCTAGAGGATAAGGATTTTTCTACAGATGACCGTAAATATCTTGTGTGTACGCATCTTGAATAACTGATATTTATTCATCAATTCGTATATTACAATTTTGTCTAAGTGAACGTGCTTACCTTTAGCGTAGAATAACCCTAGTGTGCACCATTTGGTAAGCGATCCTAGAATTAAGACCGCGTTGCCCCGCTAGACGCCAAGGAAAGTCTCTGGCGTAAAAATTGTGCGGCTCTATTGTCACTCGTAGTTATCTTCAAACGTTCTTGCCCAACTTAGTATATAGCTTCTTCGTCAGGGGGCCTGGTGGTCCCAAGGTCTCGAAGGCCACTGAGCTGAAGTTATGAGCTCTTGCAACTCGATTAGAGTTCTAAAGATATTTGCATTGGCGTATATCGTCTCCCGGACTTATTTAGACATTGAAACATGACTTGGAGAGGAGTAGCAATGGCCTAGTTATCATAGCGGGCGACTTAGACGTCGATATGCTGTGTGACCTTGCAGTCCAGCGCGCTTTCTTAATATAACCTCAAATGTTGCTTGTGGGGTAATGAGTCAAAGTGTTTGACCATTAGCCGATCAGCATGGCACTTACAGTAGGCAATTATTCGCTTATTAGTGATTTTGTTATATATATATATATATATATATATATATATATATATATATATATATATATATATATATATATTATTTATATATATTGGATATATATATAGCTTGGACCTAGAGCCTTGAGTTGTTTGTTTTCAGTTCGTTAAGTGACACATTGTGATAACAGACAACATGGACAAATAAAAAAGTTTTTCCTATGGAGGGAAGACGTGGACACGTCTTGTTTAGGAGAGAGAGTGAAGTTTATAAAAGTAGTTTTTCTGCCTTTTTTTTCCTACATAGTTGTGCGAAATCTCTGTTTGCGGGAGAACCAGTCAACGCATGAAGGAACCGATTACACCGGCGTGTTCGGAGGAAAATTCTGCACAACTAGACACTTCACTAGCTTGCGTAGCAAAAAGCTAATACCTAGATTAAGGAAAGTCATGAAAAGTCGATATTTTACGTTAACGCCTTTTCATGACAAATCGTAAAATTTTTCTATTGCGACCAAAAATGTACATTCGAAAGACCACTCTCACGCAATAGCAAATTTAATGCCCATCATTTTCGTATCAAGATGATAGTGCTGCGTTACGTAGTTGTCAAGTCACTAAGCTTTTTCGATAGCCATATCGAAAGCGAAGGCATGCATATTTCCATAAGGCGTATGAGAAAGTTAGATACATATTTTGAGGTTTGGTAGAACCCAACAAGAGAATAAATTTTCCTAGTGGAAGGAGGGGGCGGAAGCGTCTTGGCAAATTTTTACGGTTCTGAACGTGAAAACTTGCACGTAAAACATAACAACTATGACTGTCGAAAAAGCTTAGTGACTTGACATCTACGTAACGCAGCACCATCACCTTGATACGAAAATGATGGGCATTAAATTTGCTATTCTCCCGCAAACAGAGATTTCGCACAACTATGTAGGAAAAAAAGGCAGAAAAACTACTTTTATAAACTTCACTCTCTCTCCTAAACAAGACGTTTCCACATCTTCCCTCCATAGGGAAAACTTATTTTCTTGCCGAGTTCTATCAAACCTCGAAATGCGTGCACAACAATATAAATGACCCTGTATATATATATATATATATATATACATATATATATATATATATACATATATATATATATACATATATATATATATATATATATATATTTATATATATATACATATATATATATATATATATATATATATATATATATATATATATATATATATATATATATATATATATATATACATATATATATATATATATATATATATATATATACACATACACTACCGCGAGTGGTATCAAAGAGGAGTGTGGGGAGGAATACGAGTTTAGTAAGTTTGTAAGTCCCACACTAGTTTCAGACAGCTGCCAGCGACGCATCTGCATTATGCATTCCCAAAACCTCCGACAAAGAGAAAACGTTCCACGTTTAGTGATCACCGGTGTAGGAATTTCCGAATAAATCTCTGAGCTCTGTTAATTTGACAGTTAATCATGCATTTTACCCGTGGGCATGTATGTTCATCCGTGTGCAAACCTGCTCAGACGTGATACAGTTTTCCTGAGCTCCTTCACTAGGCACACAAACCATATTCAACTGCTGCTTTATCGTTTACGTCGGTAGGAACAATGTACTTTCCTGACGCTCACTGGGCTGCGGATCGATGTTTCGTATCGCTAATCTACCCCCCGCATCGTCTACTGTGCCAATGCTCGTCTCTACAAACTGCCGAAAGCCCCTGCTGGGAGCCATGCCACTGTCCAATGGCGCATAGCTCTGACCTTATAAATCTCGTGCTCCAGCAAAGCCATGAACTTGCTTTGCTAAAATCGGAACGTGCTGCGCGCAAATTTGATCTGGCGATTCTCAAAAAAAAGATAATTGGTGGATCTAAAGACAAAGAGAAAGGAAACAATTTTGACTTCTGCGTCTCGTTCGACAACGTGTGTTTACACTTCATATGAAATGACTGGCTCATCCGGTCAATTCTCGTTCGCCAACAGTGCCTGCTTCATCATTATGAATTGTGACATTAGCGAAAGAAGTGACCGACTGACAAACAATGGCGAAAGAAGTGACCACCGCTCTTGTTTGATTAAGCGGAAGATCAGTCTAAGCAGAACAGACTAGCGCCTAATCTTCATCGCATCAGCTACGTTTGAAGTGCAAATCAAGAAGTGCGTTTCTATAGTTTTCTATAGCGTAATCTTTTTTTTATAGCGCCTAATTACGTTGCCTTTGATGACGACGATTACATGCCAGTCTACACAGTTCACTCCTGTCTGTTTGTGAACGATGATGACAAAAATGTCATAATTGACCCTAGAGTCTGGACGATGGCTGGTACGATGATTAAGACCTTTCTTGGTCACCTATCACCTATCAAAGCACATCCTAAGTTTGAAGGTTTGGCAGCTATCGACTCGCCTGTCGTGTCGCCTTCTTCACCGTTTTCGGCTTCGAGTGCCAGCACGAGTGAAAATAAATTTCGGAAATTCTAACTGCCTTTAGTTAAAAGAAAGCAAACCTCTTATCGTTTACGGGTCTGCGACAAATTTTGAAAGTTCTCGGTTGTAGTTCATTTTTTTGAAAAATCAATTTGTCCGAAGAAACTTGACTAGGTAATATAAAATGAACTTGTAGCAAATTGCTGCTCACTTTGGCATAACTGGTTGGTCCTCATTATTTCATAGTTGTGCGTTTGTGAAAGACATGTACTCAAAGTTACTTAATAACCACGTACGCTCCATCTTTGAATTTTGCTATGCTTCTTGACTAACAGGCACACAGTCGCCCCATGTGATTAAATCCGGCATACATACATAAATACCTTAAAGAAAGCCAACCTTTAAACTAGCCAGTTAACATATCAGAAGCTAAGTTTTACTATGGGATAGATACCACCTGTTTTTCACAAAAAGTTTGCCATGTTACCCTCTTAGCCACTTAAGCTGATTTTCGCTGTTCTAGTATCCTGAGAAATTACCCGTGGCGCATAAATCAAGTTTACATGTACCTAACAAGCTCAAGACGACTACAGCGCGTATCAATCAACGAGAACTCAACGTCTTGAGATGTCACAGGATTGGGCTATGTTCATAAATCCTCCCTTCACTGCGTTTGGCCAAAAGAATGCTTTTTATCGTGTGAATCATACTCGCTTTTTAGGAAAGTGAAGAGTGTTGCTACGCATGCTTTAACAATAAACTTATTTCGCTCTTATTTACGGAATCGGTATTTTTGCGTCAGAGTGGAACGTGATCTAAGTCACCGCCCCCTTGGGGGTATCTGAAAATGGCTAAGCGTCACTTTTGCTATATGCAATTTTTGTACTGCAAGCTGGTGTCTATACACCGTATGATGTGAATACCTTTAATACGCGGAATTTTCAAATTGAACACCAAGGCGATCAGATACAACTTCAACAAGCTGTGAATGGTGTTGAGCGCTGGTGTGCGGGACATAGACTGTTGTCATTTACGCACAAATACGTTGTCTAAAAACCTTGATATTTAGATACGAACTACCTAATCGATGGTGAGACATTTTCTGCATAGGTTGCAACTTGTAACTTTAGTGTTAAAGTGTCTGCTGAGCTCGATCTCAGTCATCATGTAATATAATTAGTCAAGTCTTCCCCATTTTCAAATATTTTATTGCAAAAAATCCAGGTGTATATTCGTCTATATAACTCTATTATACTTTCCGAGCGGACAATTGTCTCCGCGCGAACGTGTGATCACGGGTTTTCTAACCCAGGATTTCCGAGCTGCTGTACTGTTATCCGGTCTGGAACCCGTGTTTGATACTAATGAATAGAAACTTAAGTGCGTACAAATGCATTTTTAAAGAGTTGGTGATGTCCTTAATTTATAGAATATTAAAAATAGAAGAGACTTGATTTGGTTTAATCCGCCAAAAAGTATTACTACTAACACGCCAGAACGTGTGTTTGCTATTTCTGTAGCGAATGAGCAAATCTAACAAATAATTTCCTTGATTTTAGACCAAATTCTCTAACAAGTGGATGCTTCGTCTTCTCAAAGGCAGTTGCATGCACTGAACGCATAAACAAGCTTGGCGTATGTTAAGGTCGACACATGAAAAAGCTTTCTAACCTATTTTCCTATTAAATTCGTTCTCGGTCTATATTGCTCTTAGTTAAACATGCCCAAGAACATTTGTCTAATGACATTTCTACCTATACAGTATTTGTATTAGTATGTCTATACATAAATATGCGCTGCCAAAGAGTGCTTTTGTACATCATTAAGCATTAAGAATTACATAATGTATAGCTAAGTATTATGTGCTATATGTAAGCCATTGATATGATGCACATAATTCACTTGTTGCAGCGCATTATAAGGGAACCCAAACTTGACCGACGAATATTTAATCGGACTTCTAAGTCACGTTTTAATCTACGGATAGTCAAAGATATTTACCCCTGTTTACAAGCACAAGCGCGCAGCTTCCTCAATACGCTATCGACTGTTTGTCGCAGGCAGAAGATGTCAAATATGTCCCACTCCTCGCGAAAGACACTTTTCAGCTTGTCCAAATTCTGAAATTGAGACCGGGCTTTGCGGCGGCCAAGAAGAAGTCTTCCTTGTCCGAAGAATAGGGTAGGTGTTGTTTGCACCACTCGTGCACAGTTTGTCACCCGTTTAAGCTTTCTATTGGAACATCCAAGATTGGCCTTGGAAGTGGTTTTATGCTCGGTGAAGTAGAACAGCATCTAAAAAGCTCAACATGTTTTGAAGTGCCTACAGAGCGCGGTCTACCAGTCCGGCGTCAATCACTGAGGTTCCCCGTTGTACGAAACCTATCAACAGTTCGTTCTATAGTGCTCCGATTAATTTCTGTCTTTGCACAAGCTCCGCGGTCAAACGGCCCTGTTGCAGCTCCTAAATAATATTTACTATGCACACACGACATTTAACCATTTTGCCGGCACTCACAAATTCGAACATCAAGTGAACACAAAACGACTTTTAGATATTACATTGTAGCTAGACAAGAAAAATATTATCTACACCTAATTAGAACTATATTATATGCTATTTAGTTGTTTGCACTTCGGTGGGGATGCAGCCGTGCGTTCAAATTTTTCTACACTCTTCGACACAAGCAGACTTATGTTGTATGAGCAACCACACAGGTAGGCGTCTGCAGGCGTTTCGTCTGTCATCACGCAGCAACAGCTTCGTGTGTGTAATCTGTCGCTGCACATGGCGTCCCCAGGCGTTGTAGGTTGAAGGACGTCTAGAATTCGCCTACGCCTCTTATGTGAAGGTTTCTAACAGCGTGCCGGTCGTGCGCATACGCCACGTACTGGGAGATCTACGGTCATCACAGGGGAATGTCGTGTTTTGAGGCCGTTGATGTGAACGGCCATCGGAAAACCATCATCGATGCGGACCAAGTCGTGGTACCAAGAGCAAACAACCGTCTTTTCCAACCTGAGCGCTGCTAGCCGTTAGGGCAACGGCCGTCAACTTCAATTCTACGCCGGCCGAAGTTAGCCGTCTACTCATACGTTCGAAGGCTTTGATCGGCTCTGATTTGCTAGCTTCAAGTTATTAATAGCTTCACCACCATCATCATCATTATCGCCATCATCCGCAGCAATAGCTCTGCCACCACCACCACCATCATCGTCATCATCATCGCTGACATTTCCTGATTGCCGCGTAGTACGCCGAATGCAGTACAGAATCGCCCTGATCCTGCGGACTATCTCCCTCTCGTAGCAGCTGTGTGAGCTTAGCTATAATGGCTCATCAAAGTATTCGAATTTAACCGGATTTGCAGGGCTAAGCGAGAGGCTAGCTAACACGACGCCGGCAAGCAGCCCTCAGGCAACAACAGAATGAACGCACCAGATATCCTCGCCTTATGAACCGCTGGCGAAGCGGCTGATGTACAACCTCGTTTGACGTATTCTGCGCTCTTGCTGCTGCTGGTGCCGCTGCTGCCGCTGCCACCGCGGCCGGGAACTCTTATGCTGTCTTGGACTTCGGCGGGCGAGGCCGACCCAAGCGGCGGTGGCGGTCCATGCTTGACGGTCGATGATCCTCTCGTGGCTTTTCGTTGCAGCGGAGGGGGATCGATGTGGGCGACCAAACGAGGAGATGGACACGCACACGGAGGCGAGACGCAAAGCTCGGGGCCGGCCCAACGAACGTGGAACCTCGAAGAGGAGGGCGGCCACATTGGCCATTCGCCGTCGGCGACAATGGGGCGACATTTTTAGGTGAGCGGAGAAGCTCATCAAGGCAGCCGAGACTTTTTATTATCGCGGGAGCGACAACAACGTCGCTTTGCGACGGCCTCGTGCGCCCTCCATGCGCTTTGCGAGCTTCGCGTACATTGGCACTTCATCGCCGCCGAATATCAGCAGAGCAAGCTTGTATGAACGATGGTTCAGGATAGCCCGCGGAACAGGAGAAGAAGATCGCCGAATTAACCAACGACATTCGCTCCGACTGCAGTTTCGAGGAGGTCGTCAGTCCACCCTGTCGCTATTTCTTCTTTTCTCTGACTCTCTCTACCTCGTGCGCTCTCTCTCTCTCTCTCTCTCTATTTCCTTTCTTCCTGTATCTGTTCCATTAAATTATGATGTGCACTGCCTGCGATGTTGATAGCATGAACGTTTGAGCAAACTAATTACCAACAAACAATATCGTACGCAAAAAGCGTGTGCAATTCAAACATTGGTATAGGCTTACGGTAAACGGTTGCGGCACTCAAAATGTTTCGTGCTTTAGTCGCCATAGATAGACATCTATTACTTCGGAACCGATTCGCCGGCATACGCAACAAATTGCGGCATAACGACGTCTGCAAAACCTACAAATGATTGTGTCGTTTAAAAACATCGCTAGAATTTTAAACGTATCCGCGTGGGGTTTTGAACTTGTTCTCGCTGCGCTATCACGGAGTTTTTATTCGTTAACCTACCCCAAACAAATAGGCATAGGAATAGCATTCAATTTTCATTGGGATGTCGCTTTAAAGCTGAGACGGAACTAGTCGCACGACTCGGCCCGAAAGCGTCGCCGCGCGCACTCGCACCCCATGCAGGTGAGGAACTAAACAAGGCTTTGACATTGACTCGAAGAGGCAGGCCTTGGCGCCAGCCGGACTGCTAGGTATTAGCCCCCTCCTTCCCCCCTCCGTCCACACACATTTTGGCAATCCCCGATGGCCCTGCCCATCGAGCCCCGGTGCACTCTCCCGCCCCATCGAGCTGTACTGTGTACTGCCACTAGCGTCGTCGTGGTCGTGGTCGTACTCGTTGTCGTACTTACTCTATACTCTACACTCTCTAGCTCACTCGCTACACGCTACGGCCACGTACCCCTAACGTGCGCCCCTGCCCCCCCCCCTCTCTCTCTCTCGGAGGCAAGACGACGCCCTAAGGGCTGTCGAGCAAAACAGACCCGGCAATCGCCCGTCTCGACTCGCCGTTGCCGCCAACGCCGCGGACTACACCCCCAACACCCTCTGTGAGCTATGAGCTTCATGTTAATAAATCGTGTTAAATGATGCAAACTTTGCTCCCTGACGCAGCGAGTGTGGGCACTTTACCAAGCTGCTGCTGCTGCTGGAGGAGGAGGCATTACCAACAGCAGCAAAAGCAGAATAGCGGGCGGCGGCGACGACTGGGCTGGGATCTCTGTGTACAGTGCACAACAACCGCCAGACCGGAAGCTTGATGGGCGTCGAAGGCGCACAGCAACGGACGATGGTATACCAGCGCCGTGGATCGTGAAGCGGCCCAAAAGGGCCTGCGTACGCTGACGGAGGGGCCAGGAGATATTCCGGGCAAATATATAACGTGAACACAGTCGCTCTCTCTCCTTCTCTCCCTCTCCCTCTTTTTCTTTCTTTCTTTCGGCAAGCAGGCCGGCAAGGCAGCCGAGCAAGGACGGAGAACAGGCAGAACATGACATAATTAATAGCATTATCACTATCGAACACTCACATCGTTTTTAGCAACGTTTACTAACCGTTTTCTCCGCCCTCTTTCGTCCGGCTCTTGTCTTTGGTCCTGTCCACTTTTACACCTTCTTTTTTTCGCCTACTTCTTTCTCTTTTTCTTCTACCTTGCACACTATTTTCCCCCTCTTGTATCTCATCTCGTCCTCATGTCCTCTTGTCTCTCGAGTAGCCTCTACACTGTCTCCGTGTAACACAAGGCCGTGTCACCGCGTTTTACTGACACATTTACGATGTGCCAACAAGACAAAGAGAGAAGGCAGAGTGAAAACGAGCAAAAGAAAATAAGGGAAGAAGGGAGGAGAGAAAGAGAGAGACGTGTATATCGGCAGGTAGGTATTTACGTTAGGGCATTTTGCTCGTGACAAAATGAAAGTTCGAGCGGCGGCAAAGTTGCTCCAGTAGCAGCGGCTAGATGAGCATTCACACGTATTGGCGGTCACGTCAAAGGTAGTAGTAGTAGTAGAAGTAGTATTCGCAGCTATCCCTAACAGTACCACAGTGTTTCAACGAAGCAGTAACACAGATGGACACAGAGGTTACCTTCGAATGCTTTTATGAGGCGTACGTTATTGAGTACGTTAATAGAGGAACAAGAACACCAACAGATTCGTAAGTATGCGCTTCCTATAATTACGTCCATTGTGTGTATGTGTGTGTTTACTTGTGATTGTGAGCTGCTAAAACAGGTGGTATACAAGCGAGAGCGGGTTTGGCAAGCCCGAAGAGACGAGCCCCAACAAACAGCGATGCACAGCGGTGCACGCCTCGATCTATCCTTCTGATGGTTTTGCGAAAGTGTTGCAGAATTTGGAAGTTTTGAAACTAACCATCTATCCACCTGCGACGCGCATTAGCATAGAGTGGGTTTCAGTAGTTCGACGCTTCGAACTCTAGATCTCTATGGATCAGAGAAGAAGGAGCCTGTACATCGCAATACTGTATCGCATAAAGTGACGATTGTTGTCAGCAAAATGTGAGCCGCAAGATACTCTTGCTGCAGCCGTTTAAGCCAGGCGACGGGACCATAGATATGAATGTATGATGACTATGCTAAACTACTAAAACAACCATGTGAACTCGCAACATGAACAAAAACTCTGAAACTATACTCTCTTTGAGTGCAATAAACATGACGGATGATGAATAGTCCCTGAGTAAAAACTCGACAGGAGATATAAGTCGTCGCGACTGCATGCAAAATCATTTGCACGAAGCGTGTGCCTGTCTGTAGTTAAGCTTTTCGGCAACCAAGGCTTGCTACGTGACTCCGCGGAATATTCCTATGCAAAAAAAAACATTTCGGCAAACACAGAACGAGGGATCTGGCAAGCTAAACTGGCAGCGTGTATCTTGATAAATTACCTAAACAAAGGGTAACAACGTGTGCTGATTCATCAGAAGGTAATACCCGGAGCGAACTTCGACATCGTGCATTATTTGTTGCTCATCTAGGGCAAAGCAATCGCTAGCAACAACGCGAGCGTTTAAGGAACGGCGCCCGTCAAATTAGATAGAAACCATGTATGGAATAGTAGGAAAAAATTACATACAGATCATATAATTTTATAAAATTGTATTTATGAAATTTGCAAGAAATATAATTTTTTGCTTTATAGAGCGGGGGTGGCTTAGGTGGATAGCGTACCGCTCAAAACGGGCGTTGCTATGGCAACCATAGTTAGCAAAACAATCGCAAGTTCGAGCCCCGGCCTTGCTGGCTGTATTTGTTAGATGTGGTTGTTATTGCCCTGCTGCTACATACCTCTGCTGAATGAAGCCTATATAAATCCAGTACGAGAACGCGATGACGATAATTTAGATGCATTTAGACGGTATCGTGCCACAGGCAGCTTAGGCCATTACGAGCGTCTAAAATGTGGTTGTCAGAGCATTAAAAAACGGACTATGTTCGCTATTTACGGCATGTTTATCAGCAGTGTTTTTTTAATATACCTAAGCTATTTATTTTACCACGCACGTACCATATACATATATGTCGACCTGACTACTGCAATAACTAAATATATTAGACATACAATTGAGCCAGAGGCCGCTTCAGACTAGCGATTTTTATGATATGTCTGCAACATACCATACGACATATAGTCAGGTAGATGCGCACGCACGCCACTTGGGTTAGCAAATAAGAAAACATAAACCTTTGTTCCTACGAACGAATTGTGAAACGTAAATATTGTTTACTTGTTGTGGTTATATAAAACTATTAACGTTACGACACGAAGAACAACGTTGCGGTTCCAACGTAATTGCAACACTAATCTATCGATTCTGTTTCTGTCATTGCGGGATTTAAGTCGTGACAACCATTGTCATAGTGAGATTGACTCAAGGCGACTTGATACGCTGACTGGTTCACTAAGTATAGCACCCTCACAGAAATGAACACTGTCTACACCCCAGTAGAATGTGCTTGACCTTGAGTTGTAAGTGAGAAGTCATTTAACAAAACTATCATCTACAAACTTTGGTTATACAGTAACCGAGACTGTACGTCGCTCATTTTTGATCCTCGATGACGGCTTTATATATATATATATATATCTCTTTCTAGCCTCACCCCACATCCCCTCTCTCTCTTTCTCTCTTGTCACTCTCACCCCATCTCTATCCCTCTGTTTCTTGTTCGTCCTTGAAATGTTCTCGAAGAAGTGCGCCGCTTGAATGCACTCTTTGCGGCAGCTGTTTTGCAGTTTCACGCAGCCATGGCTCGTCCATATATACTCGTGCACACGTCTACACACATGTATACACGCCCACTTTGTCTGGACACGCATGTCCAGCTGTTTTGCACGCGACGACTGTGTGTGTACAATTCATTCGTTCATTCATTCATCGTTGGTATTCAGTCAGCCTGCCATTGTACGCTTGCATATACAGCAAGCACAATGAAGGCTTTTTTTTCTCTGGCACAGTGACCCCCGGTGACTGTGCCATATAAAAAAGGTAACACCGAGTGATGACAAATCGACTGCTCGGCCTATAGCTGTAGAAGTAAGGGCTGTAACAGTAGTTCGAAACATAGCAATTAGAGACATGCGATCGACTCATGATTGAAATTGCTGTGTTGTGTCTTTAAACCTCGTTCTCAATAGTTGGATGGCGAAAACACCCCCTTCTTTTTCTCACTGATGAAACTTCGTCGCTTGAGTGATGGGCATTTCACTCAGTGAATGAAGTGAGGTCACTTCTGATGCTACTTATGCTTCTGCTGCTACTTGGCTGGTGGTTTCTGTTGGTGTTGTTACAGTCGCGTCCTGGTGTTTGTATGACTTTTGTACTTATTTGTATGGCTTTCGACAAATTGTGTACGTGTATTCTACGCCACTACGTAGTTTAGCGTGTGTGTTAAACGTTTTCATAGTTTAGCCATGACTCGTGAAGTTCTTATTAGATTCCAAAACGTCAAACTATCCGAAATAAATCCGAAAACAAAAAGCAAAATTCTTTCTTCCTTTGATATGTACAAGTCTTTTAAACGCCACTCAAAGGATTGCGTTTTTGCTTTCATACCCAAACTAAAAATTCACTCCTCGCCTGTGACAACCTTTTCTAACAAATGGAAGTATTTGACGACCTCTTGAAATTTAAATTCAGCGACCCTTTTTGCAGGTAGCCTTCTGCTGGAGGCTCAGCGCATTTTGACAATGACTTTCGAGATGACTGATTTTGTCAAGGTTTTCACGTGTCAGCGACGAAGACCTCTCACGGATTTCACTTATAGACTGTGCATAGACTTACAGCCTCGTCGCCAAAAGCATTCGCACTGCATGCACATTTATTTTCGATTTTAGTACAATATGTAATTCATGTCTCCTTCTACTTTTTGAGGATTTTCAAAAACGATCGACAGATAAATCAAAGCTCATTTATGACCGTACGTAATTAAACAAATCTATGTGCAATTGTAATTAAATTATAGGCCGCCTGCTTGCCTAAGACAACATTTAAAAAAATATTGGGACAATCACGTCATTCAATTTTTATACAACAAAATTGCGGGAACTTTTTGTACACATAATCTGGCCAATACAGACAATTACAACAGCTAAATTGTGGAGCTTTTAAAATATATAACAATTCGGGTAGAGGAAAATCAGGACTAATCGTGATCTTAGGAGAATGTAGCATTGAAGAGTACCTAGGAAGAGCACGAGATATATTGTATCACTGACCGTACTCACTGATATGACTAGAAGATGTAAGCCCATCAATTGATTAAATTTTTCGCTGTACTTTATCGTGACTTTTACTGAGCTACCTTGAGAGCCCTTTTGCCAGAACTTAGCCAAAATCCTTACTAGCAACAGCAGTCTTAATTCAATTAGGCAAACCACGAAAGACTAAGTCAACTGGTTCCGATTGCAAGTTTCTTTATTGCGACTGATAGTTGTCGACTTTTTAATCGACAGGTAACTATCACCTCGTTGCACCGGTAAATGGACTGGCGTGATGCGATGGCATAATAAAATACTACGAGGTAAGAATGACAAAACGAGCATCTAGAGCATTTCTCGGAGAATGCTCGGATATACGGTAGACATAGATTTAGGAGTCCTGCTCGACAGAGCTCGCTGCAATATTTCGCAACATTTTGTTACGAGCCCTCATGCTCTGTTGCACGGGCCAATCAGTGAACGTACTCTAAGCTAATTTGGAGCATAGGAAACGTAATTTAGGCTAGAAATCTAGCCAGGTAAAGAACGGGGGCTCTCGTTTACAAAAACTTTTCCCGTTTCAGAGTCATTCATGCGACTGTCTTATATATACAGAGAACTTTTCAAGTGGACTTAGGTAGTACGCATGTTTAGTCGTTACACATTGCTCGCCCGCGTGACCTGTCCGTCTAGGCAATATTCTGGACACGTGAAAGACTGGCCTATGTCGGAATCGATAGCTTCATTACAAATACTAGCTCTCGAAAAGACCCACGATTTTATGTGCTCACGTGCAAGGGCTCGTAAGTTTCTATGCTACGGTGAATGCGCCGTCGCTCTCAAGAAGCGCGCGCATCGTGTACTGTGGCTTTCACTCCTTCGATAAATTGACCTAAATTGATGAGGAGAGAGGATTGCTGCCACAATGGTTATTATGGCCTTGGCTACAGCTATGGCAATCTTGAGAGCCATTATTCGTAAGGCCCGGTCCACACGTTAGAGATCTAATTGAGTGTCGAGCCCGGTCACGCCTACGCAGGTCGTTGCTTACAGCGCTGCCCTTTGACGAGTGAACCCGGTCGTGTTGGACTTCCATTCTGTCACTCAGACATTAGCCATTGAGTGCACAGAGTAAGCCACCCGCTGCGACCCCGCCAACTATTCGCGAGCTAACTGGTAGTTGAGCCATAGCTGAACGTACGCACTCAATCTACCACCATTCTACTTGCAATTCCTTCCACCCCCCCCCCCCCCCCCCCCGATTTCAATCTCTCCCGTCATGTGGCCATATCTCTCAGCAGAGCAAAAATGTCTACTTTCGTGTCCGTGTTTAGCCATTTTACCTGACGTGTAAGACTCACCAGGCAACTAAAAAAATACGGGTAGTGTACGAGAGGAAGTGACTCGTAGATTGAGTTTCTCATGCAAGATCAGATGGTATCGCAAGTTTGGCGAAATACACAAGAAGTAATTCTCTTTCTCCGATTTTTGCGAGCAAACTACAAAATTTATACAGCCTTCACTGCAAATAATTATAGAAAGTTCAGAAATGACCAAGTTGAAGACAAATAATAACATTTTCTGAGTCGTCCTATCATAAAAATGGTTAACGATCTGGGCTGGACCGCTCGCTGAGCACACCGAGCAGTGTGCTGACAGCCTCTTGCTGCTGACGTGATGCTTGAATTTTCTTTAATGGTAATGTCGTCGATAAGAATGATGAGCTCGCTGGCTCGTTAAGCATCGAAGATCACCGTTAATTAACATCGCCCAGGCGCCGTCTCTTCCCACAGGCCGGCGATTACGACGAAATACGACGAGGCATAACGCCAATCAAGTGAACGTCGAAAATACTAATTAGACACGGGCTAGAACGAGAGAAAAGTACGAAGCCGACATTGCCAGTGCAGCGTCACATCGAAGGTCGGCCCTGTCACGCTCCGGCTTACTAGAACCCTAATCACTAACACCACTAACACAATCCCTAACACTTTGACGGAGAGTTTGTAGCAACACGACCAAGCTTGTGACAATGTATTGCAGTTCAATGAGATGCTGTTCTCCGATCTTGTCGACGACACTCTCCCTCGGTGAACTAGGTCAATGGCTAAGGCTTCACGCACTGCAATAAGCTTTGGCTTAGAACGAACCGGCGCAGTGCTTATTGCGCCCATACTTGCCCGAACCCATAGTGAACCTTTGTTGTTCAGATCCACTTTGTGCATTACTTTGCTTTTACATTTCCTTGTTAAAGAAATCAAAGTGAGTCCTGTATGAATAGGTTATGGTCTAACTACAAATAAAAACGAGGGGAAGATACATCTAGTAAGTTGTGGACATGTATCACTAAAGGCAAGCATGCTTGATTACGTCTAAAATACCCTTTAACAACAAAATTAAACATAGTGACCACCGAATTTTCGCGAGACACGAGTCGCAGAAGTATTAAATATGAAGTGTTGGATACAGGCCTTTTTATCAGATCTAGATGTCTACCGCATTAAATTCGACGCAAGCCAAAATGTATGACATAAAGCATGCAATGGTAGCGTTAGAAATAGCAGTCATAGTAATAATGGCAGTCACAACTTAACACTTTAGCTCCCATGCTCTCCTACTAGAAACCAGTAACAGATTAAACACCAACTTGTTGCCGTTCAGCATGTCTAACATCTAGTGGGCAGAAGAGTGCCGATCGGATTGTAGACAGCCTTAAAAAAACTGGCATTGTACTTGACAGCCGCTGCCACCTTCCGATCTCTGAGCACGGCAGCGGGTACGGCGTTACCTGGATCGACGTAAGCACTCACTGGGTAACACTGGGTGCTATACATATTGCTACTGCAGCGCCAACGTTTCACCCGACGTCTTAAGCAAACTTTCTCGTTGAGGCCAACCCTTTTAGGCAAAGTGACATTTCGTTTAGTGAAAACCGGAGATTTTAAAGCGGCCGCCAATAGATGCAGGGCTCCTCCGAGACTAACAGTAACGAACTCGCAGTCTTTGAATGACGGCAGAGGATCTTATCTTTTGTAACACTGGTGCTCCTACCTTCTACAGAGGTGGGCGCAACTCGTGCACTAACTTAACCATGAGGCGCTAATCAGGAGCCTATTCGATTCAACTGAACAGTAGATGACGAAGAATCTGTTAGCGACTACTATTTTATTCAGTTTGATGTAATCAACTGATACCTAGCAACACCTCTTTAACGCTGCCTCCGCCCGGCAGACGCGAGAGAGCGGACGAACTTTGGAGGGTGGCTAAGAAGGCTCATCGGGTCAGAAGGCCTGCCTAAGGCCGCGTTGAACAGAGCCCTCTTGGACCACGCGATTCACCCCACTTGTCTCCGCGCCGTCACACCTAAATATTGGTGGACGGCCGAGATTGAGCGCGCTTGTACCGCGCACACGCGACACCTCTTTACCTGTAGCTGCGGTGTGTGCGCAGACAGCTCTGCACTATCACGCCAGAAAAGGCTGCGCGCCCATCTTCGCAAGATCACCAGGAGCAAGGAAAGCTTCTGCGCGGCCATTCTTGAAGACCTGAAGGACGATTTCTGAGACCGTTCTAACAAGACAGTAGGGGCGCCCCGCCCAAAAGATTGCTCTCTCTCTCTACCTGCGGGACCCAGGGTTAGGTAAAAATAACCTGCAACAATAATACCCAAGCAGTAGGCATGCGAAGAATTGCAACGCTCAAGTTGGGAAAGACTCCGGGCCCAAACGCCATCTCCGAGTCTGCAGCGAGGCTGTTGTTGAACGAATATTCGGAAGCTGTAGTCGCTACGGCGACAGAAATGTTTTGCCTAGGCTCAATTTATAACGAGTACAATCCGGCAAACCCCGTTTTGATTCCAAAAGGGCTCCTACCCAATAATCTTTACAGGAAAAAGGCGCCGTCTTATTATCTTGGAGTCATATTCGACTACCAGCATGGCGACTGCGATTGGCAAACCTTTCCCCTTCCAACCTGCATGCCTACACTTACGATCTTATGCTTACCGTCGAGGCCTGGGTGCCGAAGCAGCTAGAGAGACGTGCGAACGGGACAATCTTCGGCGTTGCTTACTGGATGCAGAAAGTGACATATTGGGCAACATCGAGGCAATTCTTCTGGTAGGCCGGGGGAATTGCCCCGCCCTTCACCCGCACCTCATCAACAAAAAAAATGAACATCAGTAACACGGCCGGGCTGACCCTCTGGCACTTGAACATTCTTAACCTGAGTCGTCTGCGACGGCTTAACGGGACGGAGCCCTGTGGGTAACCATGGAGTACGGCGAGCACAGCGGCGGCGTTGCTACTCGCCGAAACAATTCCCTGAGCTCCGAAAGCAGAAGCGCGCCGTCGTCTGTGGGAAGAACCTACACGCCAAAAGAACGACGAGTGGCAGCGTAGCATCATCGTCTGGCAGGAGGACTGGGACGGCCCGGAGAAGGATGCTCCAGGCGTGAGCGTGACCGTATATCTAACATCATAGACTAGCTGCATCGGACCGGGGGAAACTTAACTTTTCATTACACTCTCAGTTCTCATCGCCTGAACCTTCCATACAATCTTCAGTTCTCATCGCCTCAGTGGGCGTTGTGCTCAATGACTCATTCCGCGTGACTCACAGGAAACGAAAGTAGCTCGGATGCAAATAGTGGTAACATACACTTAATAGAAAAAATATACGCCATGGGACTAATAATGTTAATAATATCTTACCTGTGATCACAAAACATAATACATAGCTTACCTCCGTAGTCTGAGGTTTATTTCTTACGGATCGCGTGTAATGGCAGATATGAGGTGCCACACTGTCGATATATTCCTCCCACAAGCCAGCCAAAAATATTGTTATCGGATATGTCATAATCGCGCCCGCATGCATTCGCTCTCTCAAGTAGAATTTTAAACGTTTGGAAAAAATAAAGTTTAGACTAAATAAACGCTCCACAAAAAACAAAACAAACGAAGTGGACGACCTTTATGTAATCGAATCAACTTTGGGGGCAAGCAAAAGTGCACATTTCCTGATATTGTTCTTGGAGGTCGTATTAGACCGGGACTAATCACGTGACTCGTAGGGATAGAGCCGCTAACTATTTTTTCTGCTTCTTTTTTACCCGTTACGTTCCTCGCATATTTCCAAGCATAACTTCAATGCACCTTAAGCCTGTCCGTCCTAGAGAACGAGCCATTGTAGAGCCGTCCGTCGTAGAGAAAAGCTAGAGGCTGCCTTTTTTTCCATTTCAGAGATCTTCTCTTGAATCAATGAGAGTATCGATAGACGCTACGATGTCAGTGTCAATACCAGAGATTTTGTACTCATCTGCTATGTTAAATAGCTATAGTCGTAATAGGTATTGCAAAAAAATGACAAACGTCAGGTGCCCCGCCCCCAATATATGCATCTAGCTCTTCACTAACGCTGATTTGAACACGAAAAGCAAATTCAGTGAATCACACGTTAGACATGTCGGTGTTTAACGTATAACTTGAACAATAGATATCTGCCAGCTTGCTCTCCTGCACGAGTAAACAGTAGCATGTTTCTATCCACACTTAACATCCCGACTACTATTTTAGACATAAAATGCTACTGGCAATGCACGGTTGTAGAGCCTATGTAATCCGGTATCTCAAAACTCCAAACTTTCATAGAGGTTTATTAGTAGAATAAACACTCGGTTGGAGTAAATGTAGAAGAGAAATAGCTTTGGTAATTCTATTTGAAACTTTATTTTCATTTACCTTACATTTTTTTTATTAAGCGTAATTATATCCGCTGAGAAGATAGGCAGTTTTACTTATACATTAATTACTCTTGGCCTACCAGACTTACATATTTTTCTTTGTAGATTGCGAAGCAGTTATGATATTACGGATATCAACAATAATGTTGACCTACATTCATCAAGTCACTTATTATGTCCAGTTATTATCAGTAGCTTCAAAGCTACACAATTTGACACGTTTTTTTAGATATTTTAGAGCGCGTATTTTTAAGAGTTGCAACAGACTTTCTCGTCTCCTGGACGAATCGTATGTGTAAAGTGACACAAGAAATCCTAAGATAGAAACACGTTTGCACATGGCATGCATCAGCAACCTGCCACTGTTTAGAACTTCCTAATGTTTTTGGCCGGGGAAGGTCGGCACCTCTTTTGGCGCTTCAATTTTGACCGCGGCGAAATTGCAATTAGCCTTACTAATAAAAGATGTTTTAATAAAAATGTTGTTAAACACCGTACTGCAGTTGTCGCCTCTAATATGATTTCGATATTTCTTCCACTAAGTAGGCGCTATCAAAACTGAAATACTGAAACAAAGACATTAGGCATTACTCCGTGGATTACAGGGAGATCGGCCATCTTGCTGTTGTAGAGTAATACTAAGCAGTGGCAAAAGCTTCACGTCATTTTTGTTTCAGCTTTCCCTAAATACAATAATAAAAACATGAGTTTTTTGCGCAGCCGTGCGCCTTTTTGAGCTTATGATTGTGCCAATGTTGAGTTACAGATTTGGCAGGGTATGGGGCACTCTTTCAGCGGCAAATTTTGCGAAGCAAGAGATACAATCAGAGTCACCTTAGGTCACCTAATACAGGACCACTTCAGCAATTTTTGTTAGAGTGGCAGGGAAAAGTGACCGAGGCCTCGGGAGAGTTAGCGCAGTTGGATGTGTACCTCACCAGGGAGCTTTGGGATGGAATGGTATGCACAAGCCGGCACGTGTACACAAGGTACACTGTGCATGGCTACTATCACTTGGTATGTTCCACCCAAGGATTTCACCAAGTTAGCGATCAATGTCGTTGCCGGTTCTGCTCGCAGATATGCGCTAATTACCCCGTAGCTGCCAGACGCACCGGCGGTCTTTCACTTTTTCGCCCGATGGGACGGTCGCTAAAGTGTTCCAATTGTATATAATGAGCTGTATTGTAATTATGTAAGATCTTTTTTATATTACTTTTTTATGTGTGTTTATTATAATTTAGAAGAACATATAAAATGCTCCACGACGTTGCTGTAACATCTTGAAATGAATGTTATTGCGAAATAAACAATATGTATGTATAAAAACACGAGTTGCTTAATTGAGTACAAAGTACGGTACTGATACAGCAGAGCGTATGGAAGAGGAGCACTAGGATTTCGCCCTCCCGTCGAATGCCTTTATCCATTCCGTGTCGGAATAGAGAAATAATGAGTAGGTTGACAAGAATATATGAATAAATTTACTAAGAGCTTGTAAGGAGAGATATCTCACCTGCAGCCATCAGTTGCCATGTAGGGCTCATTTTGAGTACTACCGTGCTAGAATTCATAAACATTTTTTAGGAGGTTGTTTTTAATTCTCCGTCCCCTACGGGCTTGGCACTTAACCTCAGGTATATCTTCAATGCACCGAGGGCCGGACATGTTAAGAAATCTATCTAGGGTTTCCCCAACAGTCCTTGAGGCAGCAGCATGGCCGCTGACTCTCAGCGGTATGGTTTATCGTCTATTCTCAGTGAGCATCGCTCAAAGAAAATTCGACCAACAACAGCAGGGATCGAACCGGCAACACCCCGGTAGATGACAACCATGACTAGCGCACTAGTCCCCCACTAGACCACGCCGCCACAAGTACTACCGTGCTGTAACACATTGTGTTAAAGCCCCTTCGTTAGCGTTGCTACGTTGTCACCTGGCACGGCATAGATGTTTAGTAGGACATAGTAGCAACAGCAGCAGCAGCAACACCAACGGTCGCAATGTGTCGGCTGACCGAGGACCAGCAAGACCGTGAGCGTACTGAATAGTTAAGGAGGAGAAAAGACAGGGCAGGGAAAGTTGTGCCCTGTGAGCTGGCGGATGGAAAGCGAGAAATGCAAGATGAGGTTACGTAGCTTTCTCCATGTCACCACACCACCAGTAGAACATAGGTGGCTGACCACCGACCCCGGTAGTGTCGCACTGTGACAATCGCGTAGTTATTTGCCCGCCGAGCCGACGGTGCCACAGTGCGACAACGTGAAAGTCTAAGAAACGGCCGGGCGCCCAACAAACGGCCGGGCGGTGAGACCGGCCGCCTTGCTCTCATGTTCGAACGGCAGATGCAGGCAGTTTACTCGTGTGCGGCTTGCAACACGATTGTCGTCTTGGCTGCCCTCCCGCACCCCCGTTGCACCCCACAAGACACCGATGTTGGAATGCTTGGCCATCCGAGAGCCAACTAAGTAGTTGTTCAGCTAGCAGCTGCCCGAAGATTTCTGCCGCCCAGTCCGAGCGGAATTCCATCGGTGTATAGCATCCAATTATGCGCAAGTTCCGTTCTTGATGATGTCTCTTAGTCTCCTATCGTTAGTGTCTTCGAGACGTCGTATAAGATTCGGCGCCCCCTAACACAATTACGGCAGAGGGCAGTTGCTTCGTTTTGTATATAAAAGTGTGTCTCATTGGTACAGACAAAATAGCAACTTAATAGAATACTTATTTGCATCCCAGAGAACGGTCGCTAAAACCTTGCCGGTCAAGGTGTGTCGCTTCACTATAGTGGCCGGCTTTTCGCCACGTGCGAACCACACTATCTGGTGGCATTTTACCGTTCAAGAGTAAAGTGTTGGATTCAGGTTTTATCGGCGGCCCTGCAAATTTTGTCCAAAATGTTTAAATTACTTATACAATATTTTACGTATCGCAACACATCTAATGTCCGTCTCTTTCGCTATTTCGTGTAGATTTAATCGGCGACCAGTCATCACGAGTTTGTAGACTTCTAGCATAGAAATCGAAATGCGACAGTCTCACCTATGTATTTTCTATTAAATTTCTGAGAGCGTTTACCATGTCGAACTTTGTGCCAATTATATCTCTGATATGCGGGGATTTCTTATTTGTTGTTATAATTTAAAAAAAGTCTGAGAGCAAAACTCATGAATTGCCTGTTAAAGCGTGTCCCACATGAGCCGAATGAAAGACAGCAACAGAACCGACAAACCACCGGTGAGATTCTGCTCGCCAGGTTCGAGCAGAAGCTATATTTGCATTGAATCGTGACCGACGATGGAAAGCGGATCCTCCTTGGATAATCCCAGGCGCCAGACTTTATAGTTAGATCCTGCCGCAGCAGCGTTATCAACTGTGAGGCCGAATGCTTTAGAAAAGACAATGCTCTGGGTTTGATGGGATCAAAAGTGTGTTGTCTATTATAGGCTGCTAGTACCTGGTGAAACCGTCGGTGCTGATCGATACAACCAGCAAACAATCGCTGATAATTGAACTAGACATAGGCAAAAAAACGACCAGGATACAAAATGGCGCAGCAAATTGATTCTGCTCCACGACAACGCATTACCACACAAAGCGGGGTTGGTGAAAAAAACGTTTTCAGTGGAAAACCCTTTTCCACCCGGCTAATTCTCCAGACTTGCCTCTATCCGATTATCGTCTCTTCGCATCGCTCGGTCACGCTCTGGGCTAAGCAGAAATTGTATTCTCACGAAAACGCCCGAAAACGTGTAGGTGATTGGTTTGCCTCTAAAGGTACGGACTTCATCTGGCGAGGAATCCACAAATTGCCCAAAAAATGGGCACAGTATATGTATAGCTAGCGAGGGCCGTTATTTTGAATAACATATTTTTAGTTCTTATAGAATGAGAATAATTTTTTTGCTCCAAAAAGACTTTGCATTTCCTATCCGAAAAAAATATGCATAGACTTATATATACATATAATTATTATAAAATAGTTAGTTTATATATATATATATATATATATATATATATATATATATATATATATATATATATATATATATATATATATATATATATATATATATATATATATATATACATATATACATATATATATACACATATATATAGCAAAATTGCCTAAGAAAGGTAGGTTCGCTCGACACTCCACGGAATAGCAAGGAGTATGTGAGCACTGAGGATGACAGTACGACCAACAATAGTGGACGTCGCATAATTTATCTTTCAAGGGAAGCGGCGCGCAGGGGGGGGGGGGAAGTCGCGATGAAGACGAGAGAGAGAGAGGGGGGGCCTTTTCGCCCTGCGTTCAGCCTATCTGAGAGCGCAAATTATAGACGGCTTCTAAGGTGGAAGGAACCTTTCCATGGCCTGAGGGCTATCGTAGACCAACCACTTTCCCTATTGTGGGTGGTGGCGGCGAAGTGTGCGCGCATGCAAGTGCCTTGGGTGTGCGGCGACCCTGGCCGCACGGCCCGACCAGCCGAAACGATGAGCACCAAGCAACCAAGCTGCCGAGCAGCAACCGCCCGTCGACGGGGAACGAGCTAAAAGAACGAAGACTCCGAGGCCTGGAAGACCCCTACCGGAAAGGACACAACCGAAGCCGAAGGCCGGTGAGAAGGGAATGGCCTAGGAACGCGGGCAAAACACAATTCATCGCAGGCAGGCAGACGCGCGAGCGGACGGGCGGGCTGTGGCCCGACGGTCCAATAATAGGCGCTGCTCATAATGGGGGCCACAGATCATAATAATAGATTAATTTCCCTGCGAGGAATGGTGGTGGCGCTGCTCCCGCCGTAGCCGCGGCAGCAGCAGAAATTACAGCACCGCAAGAATAAGCAAGGATGTGATCGAGGGGAGATAGACGGGAAGAACCCAACGAAGAAAAAGATAGTTATGGTACTCTGAGTGGTCTTCAGGCCAACCTTTGGCAATGTTCGCCCCCGCCGCCCCCGCACCCCCCTCCCCCTCTCGCAACCATTGTCAGAGTCTCGCATGCTACGTCACCCATCCGCCGCCGGCCCCATTGCTAGCCAGAGTCTCATTCGCCGGTTGCTCATAGTCTTGTCGTTATGTGTCCCTTATTTTCTCCACACCCCCCTCTCTCTCTATCTCTCTCATATCTCTCTCTTTCCCGTGGCTCTCATGACTCTCATCTACGTTTTCTCCTGCAGAGAGTAGGCGTCGGAAACGATACAAATGCTCGGAGATCCTGAACGCGCCGGCATGTCTCGGCCGTGTTCCGCCGCGCAGTATCCGCTAGCTATAGTAGTGTATCGTTGGCACATTTTATTGTCATATTCGTCATTGCTTGCTGTTACTGTGCTGTTAGATAACGTTGTTTCTGTTGGCTTGTTGTTGTTGTTGTTGTTGTACACCGTTGTTCGTGTTGTGTGTGGTGTTTTATTGCTTAGCGTTCCTGTTGTCCTGTTCGATGTAGAGTACATGCAATAAAAGTGTAAAAGCAGCTATACTGTAATCGTTGTTGTTCAAAGGGGTGGAGAAAGCTGTTGTTGGTGATGTCGCTATTGCTTTTGATGGCCTTTTTTTTGTTTCTAATTTGTTGTCGGTATTGTTATTTGTTGTTTTCGTTTATTGCAATTGTTGCTGTTGCCAATACTATTATGTTTGGTTATTGTCTGTTGTGTTCTCTTGTTGTTGCTAGCGGTATTATTATTCTTTGTTATGGTTTGCTGCCATGTTACTATATTACAGCATGTCACATGCCGTTATGCTTTACCCGAAGTTTTGGACAGCATCACTGGCGCTTTAAGCTACCGCTACCTAACACACCATATAGAGCCTCGTTATACCAGGCCATATAATCACGCCTATTGTTACGCTTGTTGCGTTCAGGACAGCCATCTTTCCGCCTAGTGATTTTCATCCCCTTTGAGGTGCAGTGCGGGCCTGGCTTCTACATAAATCTATTGAAAAGCCAATGGCCTGTAAATAGAAACAAATAAAACGACTTGCAAGAGTTATTTCTGACAAGTAGGTAAATGCTCTACGCAAAAATGTAGCATGGATATGTATGTATATATATATATATATATATATATATATATATATATATATATATATATATATATATATATATATATATATATACTGTACCAATAAAGTATATATATATATATATACTGTACCAATAAAGTACAAGAACATTTTTGAGGGACTTAGTATTGCATAAGAGCCTGCAATGTTTACTTTTTAACATTATTTCTACATTAATTGAGGCGCGTATTACATTGTACAACCAACTTCTACATTCTTTTCTTAGAGATTTCTTATGCTTAATTCAACATGTGTGAGTAATAACATTGCCCTGGGACAACATGATTATCGTCCTAAGCGTGTCGCACCTTTTGTATTTTATAGCATAACGCCGTTTAGAGGCTTTACAATATATATCAACATTAACTGTATCACCTCGAGGCAAAATCTACAAGGAAAACACCTCGCCTATCCCAGTTCACGCTTGGCAGATCTCTATGAGAATGGAATCAGAAGCTGCTCTTCCCAAATTATAAGTACGTTAGTACAGATGGAAAATATGTTAAAACGTAGACAAATGTCCAAACGATCAAATAGAAAAAAATACAAATGTATCTATTCCGTTGTTTTTATTTTAAATATATACCTACCTAAAATATATATATATATATATATATATATATATAGCGGTCAAATAGATATTTCACAGTATATCTAAACACACAATCGCTTTACTTATGCAAACAGTGCGTAAGATCAAACCTTGTTCGTAGGTTTCACTTATAATCACTAGTCACGTGTCAATGATGCACGCTGGGTTAAAGGTCTTCAATCTGGTGGACAGCTCATCGGAATTTTAAGCTTTAATTTTTCCTTGGCTTTTAAGCATTTTGTACACAAATATAAGGTATCGTATACTGATGACATGCGAGTTACGCTAAAAGCTTTTTTAGAGACTTTCAAGAATATGTTGGCCGTATGCTCTATTTATGTACTAAAATGTCGCAAACAAATATATAGGGTGGAACGTTGAGCTAAGAGAGTTACCGTTGGCCATATATAATATATATATATATATATAGGGAGAGAGACCAGTACGCGGCTATTTATTAAGAGTAATAATCACAATAATATTAGCCAGAAGCATCTCGGTCGTGACCATTTTTGCCTCATATAAGGTTAATGGTGGAACGACTCCGTTGCCGTAGGACGAAGAAGATTGCAATGCAAGGACGAACGTCCGAACACGAATAGGCTGCCATCACAACGATAAAGAATACGCCATAAGTGTTTGTGCCCCTGTACATGTGTGGGCACGGAGTCTGCCGGGAACTCAGGGGGTTGTTGTTAAGAAGACGATAGGATCGTTTGTGTTGGTGCGCTCTCCTAGATCATGTCCGCTCTGTCTAGGTAGTACCGTATATTCGTTAACGCACGAAATAAGTATGTCTGTACGTACGAATGTAGATCGTACGTATCTAGCAATAGGTAGCCCAGCATAATGTCGTCCTCCGTTGTGATGGAGGGGGGGGGACTGGAGGCGAGCTGGGGGCCCGCCGCGGAAGCGGCTGCAACGATCAGCCATGGGCACATGGGCGACTGGGTGAAAAACGGGGGAAGGCCTGGGTGGCCTGACATGATGGCATGCAGAAGCATCGGAGACCGGAGCTGGAAGAGCCTGGCTGCTGGGACTGGGCTGCTGGGGTGCGCGGCTTGCAGGGCGCGACCGGAGGGCCACTTGAAGGCTTCGCGGCGGGCCACGGCCAAACGCGGTGCTCCTCTTCTCCCGGCCTACCAGAAGCACTATGCTTCTGTGACGTACGGACACCGAAGGGGGTTAGCCGGCAAAGAACGAACTGGAGCGCTTCGTGTCTCCCAATGTGTATGATGGCCGGCCGGATGCTTGTGGCAGGCGAGTGGGGAACAAACGTACAGACGCACCCATGGCCGGCCGGCATCCGACGATAGACGGCTGTAAGGTCTTACGTGGGTATAGGTAAAGCGACTACCCCGAGGTTAGTGGAGGGCGTAGAAGAGCTATTATTCGTACGGCGCTGTCGTCTACGCCCTGTAAGCCCTGTTCGCTGCTGTTGCCCCACAGAAATGCAACGAAGGAACAGCAGAAACGGCGAGCGGAGACATCACTCAGATTTTCTGCCGGCGGTGGCGATGCTGGGCTAGGTACGGCTAGGGGTTACGGTGGGGAACTATAAGCAAAAGTCGTAGATTCATGTTGGTCTTTTTTTGGTGTGGCGTTACTCAAAGGCAGCACGAATTATGCGCTATTTTAGTCGAATGCATAGTGTCTGTCTATAGGCCCACCAAAATAAGTAATGTCGGTTTTAATGATAGTGATGAAAGTAATGCGGGTGATACTGCGCAATTGTTTGCTTTACACAGTGTAGAAAGCAATTATATAGGGAAAACATTACTACGACTACATTAAACTGAATGCGTCTGACATTTAATGGATGAGACAGACGTAAGAAGCAATATTTGCATTGCATTGCGCCGTCAATGAGGCGCCGTCTTAGTTGTACTCATAAAAAAATATTTATTTGTTATTGTGCAAGCATGCAATCTTTATTTATATTATATGATAACCTTAGCAACACTAAAATACTTATATGCTTATAAAAACGTCGCCACATTAAATGCATACGTCTTGCCTGGTTAGAAATACAAATACCGTAAGCTCTATAAGTAACTGACTTTCTGGCCCCTTAACCAGGGCTGAGTAGCTTGCCATACTCGCTCTTAGGATTGTTGATATTTTTTCTTCTATATGTAGTAATAGAGTCTACCCTCTCTCTACTCTAAGACTTGGTACCACCTTCGCTAGAAGCAGACGAGCGTCAAAACTTAATACTCTAGATTTCGTAATTCTACTGTCGTTTTCAACATAGATGAAATTTCATATAACAATATATTATTTAAGAAACTCTTATATACCTAATTACATGGAGATCAACAAACACACCATCAAATAAACAGAATTTACACATGATCAAACTTCTCAACTTAGGTTGTTTTTTTCCTTAACTTATTTGTGTTACTACTACAAATAATAATTTTGCTTTCTCTTGAGCTTCCAGTAAATTGCACTTAATTTATCTTGCTTTTTCATTTTTCGTTAGTTTACGCTTAGTTTAATTCTATACTGGATCGCTGCTGTGCTTGCAAAACATCTTCACATTTGGATGTACGTCTCGATATACCAGTAAAAGTAATTCCTCTCACGAAAACCAACTTGCAGGAGTTTCTACAGAAGCAGTGTCAAAGGACCTATTACGAGGATTAGCATGACGGTGATGATGCTACGGTGGCCCATCACGTATATTGTGCCTATATCTAGGGCTCGCAGCGCGCCGCACAACAATTCAGACAAAGACCGCACTGAAATTAGATTTATTAACGTTAATGCCGGAGGAGCGCGAATGCATTTCAGTGTTGTGTCAAATAATAAAAAAAGCACTTTCTGGCCTAGCGAGAGAAACATTGAGAGGACAGGCCGGTTTGCTCTAAAGATGGCGCACTCCCATTACTGAAGGCTTTTTGCTACTGACGTGTGCCGACAGCAAGAAACCTTACTCACAACACCTGGGTTCTCTTAGGATTTTGCCTAGTAGAGGGCCAAGGCAACAATACACGGCCATTGTCAATTAAAGCGAGTTACCCATCCATAGCCAGCTCGTGCGGCTCTCCGGTATCCTATAGCTGCTGCTGCCACTGCCGTTACTGTCGGCCCCCGAGGCCGCCGCCTCTGGGCGTCCACGTCATAATGACCCTTGAAGAGAGAACGAACGAACACACGAAAGGTGAAAAGCCTGATGGCTCCCTGCCCTCCTCACGTGTCCCAATGAGTGCAGCACAAAAATGACACGTTTTTAGGTGGGAAAGGCGCCGCCCGTGTTTTAGCGGGTCAAGCGAATCAGCGAGCGAACGATGGCGGTCCGTCCGGGACACGCTCTACCGAGTTGAAGCTCCTAGCAGAAGAAGCGAGGCGGTCTGTGGGCTTTTCTCCTCCGACTTGGCACGCAGGAAAAGTTAGCAGTGGCACGTCATGTAGGTAGGTAGGGCTGAAAGAAGACCTTAGTACATGTGAGCAGCAAAAACATTGTATTGAAATTTTCTAACTATCCGGGTTCAGAGGCCATCAGAGCATAGAAGAAAGCGGCTAGTGTAATCGAAGTTCGCGTTGTTCTTCAAGGTACGTCCTATTGGATGTGTAATTTACATTTAAACTGGTGGTATTGTGACGGTCTGAAGCCACTTATACATATATTCGCGACAGTCCCCTACAAACGGTGGTGTAACAAACTACGTTAAACCACTACATAATATGTTGTGCTATCTGTTGGATGTCTGTCCATTTCGCTTCCAAGATTTTGCTTTTTAATGCTCCGTCGTAATCTAATATAGCTGCAACCTCAATGGTTCTAACTCGTTCTCTTGATGTACAAGACTAGCGCTTGTACAACACCATAGCCCTATATAAATAAAGGCCTTTGACGTGAGAAGACATAGTTACATCTAATAAGTGAATCTGCGTGTAAGCTAAACAGTATTTTTTTTAACAATCCGGCATTCATGCAATGATCAAAATCTTTTAAACACATTTACACATACTTACATTACTAACATGAGACTTTTAAACAAATATACGTTATTGCAGGCACACGTTGCGATGCTCGCGTAAAACTCTCCCTACTAGTTCGTAACGCCAAAAAAAAGTATCACATTGCGTAACGTTCGTAAGGAAAAGAAAAGTATCACATTGCGATCCTGGGCAAACACTGTTTTGACATGGAACATGAGAACATACCAACGCCACTTCAATGCGTTAACTCGGCGTACCGAGCGTTCTAAAAGCTGTGTTGTTGTTGTTGTTGTTGTTGTCGTTGTTGTTCGTTGTTGTTGTTGTTTTGTTGTTGTTGTTGTTGTTGTTGTTGTTGTTGTTGTTGTGTTGTTGTTGTTGTGTTGTTGTTGTTGTTGTTGTTGTTGTGTTGTTGTTGTTGTTGTTGTTGTGTTGTTAATGTTGTTGTTGTTGTTGTTGCTGTTATTGTTATTGTCGACGTCGTCGTCGCCGTCGCGTATTCCGCCCCTGTGTATTTCTATGCGTTTTGTCCACTATAACATGCTTATCCTAAGACCGCCCACGTTCCTGCATAATGCCCTAGTCACAGGCTGCCCGAGCATACTCTGTCCCGAGCGTCATTTACAGGAGCGCCCGAAGGCAGAGCGATCGTGTTCTCCGCCCGAAACCTGCATATTCCACACACGTTGCGTCAATACGTCTCCTCGGGCCATTACGCTCGGCCGTAAGCGGATCTCCTCATGCCTTTTCTGCACGCACGTAGTTATATGGGCAGGCAAGGTGACGTTAGCAAGCGATCTAAATAAAATAGCCATTTAATGCTATCGAAGATTAAGCATGGTGTTTCAGCCGTTATGTAGTATTTCCGTCGATTAGCCGATGCTTTAACTTTGGCTGTTGCACTCGTCGCTTGCCGCAACAACTACGTGTTTCAATCATTTCAGATATAGCTGTGCTGCACCGTGCTCGTTAAGTAGCCCGGCAAAACTTCTAGACAAAAAAACGTCGTGTCGAAGTTCTGTTGTGCCTCCGGATTGTTGTGTTTGTTGTTGTTATCGTTTATTGTTCTTATTGCTGTCGTTTGTTGTTGTTGTTGTTGCTGCTGCTGCTGCTAGTGTTGTTCTTTCTACTTGTAGTGTTGTTTTCATGGTTGTTGTTGTTTTTATCGTTGTTGCTGTGTTTTGCCAGGCACGTAGTCTTTGCGTCGTCCTTCTCTTCTCACAGAACTGTGACAGGAATGCCGCGGAGAAACAGAGCCCGCCAGTGCCAAAGGCGTCGTCCTGAGTACAGCGTGCGTCTACTTATTCAGCGCGTGTAACTCAACGCTTGTTTGGCATGCGAGAGAGTCTAACATGACACCCCAACGCTATCTTCACATAACCTACGCAATAATCTACATACATGTACATACTGTTTTTGTAAAAGACGTGCGTCACCTTTCCTTGCCAGTGGAATGCCTCATACAAACTATAGGGCAGCATATGTTAACAGTTATTTTCATTTAACAGACAACTATCTCAGAAACGACAAGATTTTGATCTGATGATTGCCGATGGCAAAGTATTAACCGACATCTTAATTGGAAACGCTCTAAAAATTTGCTCAAATGACGTACTAGTTCTCTGCTTGCCAATCTACAATGTCCTTAACATAAGACAATAATAGCCTATAGTACGCTAAAGTATGCTGGACGCCATCCCACCTATGTATATACATATGCTCCTGGTCTTCATTACTGCCAACTCTACCGGGTGCTCTGAAAACTGGAAGACAAGTCCAAACAAACAATAGCAGTGGTACTACTTTAAATGCATGCATACAACTGAAGGGAGCAGTCAAGAGGCAACCACACACTACAGGGTGCGTCAGTTAAATCCGGACTAAACGTCATCGCCCGTTTCGCAAATTATGTCTAAAGAAAAACAGATATTTCGGTAATTTTTTTACGTGCCGTTAGGTACACTCCTGAGGAACATTTTTATTCAATGTAGCCACCACCAGCAGCAATTACACTTTCAATTCTGGCGCGAAAGCGCCCGCAGGCCTTCTTTAAAGTTAGCAGGTTGAGATTCTTGAACGATTTGACAATGGCTCTGCGTAGCGCTTCTGTGTTTGCATGTCGAGACTTGTTAGACTCTTTCTCAACAACGCCCCATACATAGAAGTCCAGGGGATTCAAGTCTGGACTGCTAGGGGGCCACGTCGTCTTGTCCCAGAACGTTGTCATGTTGCCCCGTAGCCAATCCTGGACGAGATTACTGGTGTGGGCGGGAGCGCCGTCTTGTTGAAAGACATATTGTCTTCCATTGGACACTCTATCAATCCATGGTTTCACCACGCTTCGCAGAACACGTAAATAAACTTCCTTTGTTACGGTTTCGTGTCTGTCAAAAAAGTGTGGGGGCATCACGTCTCCTTCATTCGACACAACACTTAAGACGTGCATACTGGCAGGATGTTTGGTTCTATGCACGATTGGTACATCCTCAGGGTTCTTTGCGAGCCACCGGTCATTTTTCGGGTTATGTTTTTGGTCAATGGTGAAGATTTTTTCGTCGGAGAAGAATCGAAGATGTTCCGCCATTTCGTGTCTCAAAAACGTGAGGATGAGATGGCAGCAAGTCATCCTCTTATTTTTCGCGGCCTGAGACAACATATGTCTGACTTGAAACGTGTAAGACTTGTAGCGCAGTTCTTCGTTGATAATCCGACGCATAGAACAATCACTCATATTGAATTTGATCGCTAAACGGCGCATCAATAGACTTGGATCCTTAAAAACGCAGTTTTGCACCATTTTGATCACTTTTGGCGTCCTCACTTCTCGTCGGCGGCTGTGAATCTTCCTTCCAGGTGTTGCACTACCTAGCCCTGTCTCTTCTGCATCTCTGTAGCGTCGGGCAATGTCGTAGACCGTTGTTCTTTTAAATCCAGTGATGTTGACGATTTCGGCTGGCCGATGTCCGGCACAAAGCAATTGGATAACGGTTGTTCTTCGGTCACATTCTGGACCCAGGTTGCAGCGGCCGTCCATGATGACAATGCGTTTTTGTTCTATTGTGAGTGGGCTGTCTGCTAACGCAAACCGATCTGAATGAACGCCTTCCGTCTATGCTGGGTAGCCCGCCAACATTTGTCTGGATTTAGCTGACGCACCCTGTAGTTGAGCCATATGCGGCAACGGTAATCGTTCGCTAACTTTGACGCAGCATATGGTTCAAAAAATTAGTTTAATTTTTGATGACTGTGCATTTTACTGACTGTAGTAGGTGACTGTAGCTTTTTCGGTGCACTGCGCTTTATCATATATATATATATATATATATATATATATATATATATATATATAATTGTATATATATATATATATATATATATATATATATATATATATATATATATATATATATATAATTGTATATATATATATATATATGTATATATATAATTGTTTATACATATATATATATATATATATATTGTCACTAGCCCGTTAGCGATGCATGGTGCTATCTTGTTCTCTCGCTCTCTCTCGCTGTATATATACCTCGAAACATATTAAAAGTATATATTTAAAGCGCTATTCAATCTGGTATACTGGTCATTTGCCGCAACGAAGCCATACCACGCTCTGAGACCTCGTTTCTCGTGTATCGCCTTGTAAAAAAATTTGCCAGTTTTTATCGGCCTATCCATACTGAAGGTTTTACAGCCATTCAAATGTAGCCAGAGTATATTTAAATTTAGAGCGCCAGCCTTGATTAAAACAAACCAGAAGCTAACTAGCGCAACGAGTTTGCAGCCGTCTTCACTGAACTAGAAATTAACTAGGAAGTCACATAAAGAACTTAAGCCCAATAATACGTTAGGCCCATGTAAAGTTCTTATAGAGACTCTGACGAGCTCAGATGGTGTGTGAAGTGAACATTTCGCAAGTTGCCGATTCCCGGGGTAGCACGGTCCGAGGGCGTCATGCATATATTTCCTACATGACATTTTCGTTGTCTTGCCGGTGACCTGGGGTATAGCTGGATGAAGCTGATCATATACTTTATTGTAATATCTCTTAGACGAGATTAACATCAATATCCAAGTCGCCCTGATTGCAAAATAAAGAGATTTGTTTGCAGAAAAACAACTATACGGCTTGCTCGATGATGCAAGCCACCGTCCTACGTACAAGTACTGTGAACGGTAAAACACCCTTGTGAAATAGTAGCCATTGAGTTAGAATAACGACTTCCCGTTACAGCAAATACGACATATTACAATGGTTTCAACTTGTCCTCTCAGACGAGAATAGTACTTCGCTGTAACTTAATGTGGTTCATAATCTATTTTATTGTTTCAAATATAAATGAAGTGAGGCGTCATACAGTTATTGTATATTAAAAAAACGGTCGTAATTTTCGTACACGAGTGCAGTCGAATTTGGACATTCCTGGAAATTGTCTGATATTAGCAGGGGCAGTTCTAAACGAAGCGAATACATTTAAGCATTTGATGAGCCTATCACGGAAGAGAACAGTATCTAAACGATTATCTATTGAAGGCGCTCATTTCTAGCTTTACAGATCCGATGCCTTTTTAACTGGACGAGTGACTATCAATTATTGAAGCCAATTCCCGACGCAGATTATATATCCAACTTGAGTTAAGCCATTAAGTTTGTTGGTGAAGTTCGAGCGCTAGGATGGTGGATTTCGAATAGTGCTAAAGCGGTATTCGGCCATGGCTAAATGGAATAAGCAGAAAATTGTACAAATGCGCGTTTTGCCAGTTTATTTTTTAATCTCTTAAGGACACGTTTTGATTTCTCGAGACGTTATAGCATGTAGATCACTGTGTTGAGTATGTATTATAACGGCGCTAATTTGAGTAAGCTAAACAATTTCTCCGTATGATAGAGTAATATTAAGTAACAGGTGGTGAAATAGAAAATGTTAATAGCCCAAATGCTGTAATTAATTGCTATGCCACTTTGTTTTACAACTGCTTCAATTGATTTTCAATGCCTTTTGCTTCGTAAAACCAACGGGTACCGTCGCTAGGCTTACTCTATGTTATTGGCACGTAATTAATTTTGAGTCGAGTAGGTAGTGAGAAATCACAAAGTAACGTGCAAATTATGTCCATTGGTTTTCAAATAAACTTGCCGTATGACAAGTGTGGTCGGTCCAATAGAAAAAAAAGTAGTGAGAAAGCACCATTTCACGCAAATATACCTTTGTTTCTGTTAGTAAGAAGAACACGGCGCCGTCGAATGCGTTTAATATAAATTAATTCGCTAGAGAACAAATCACAACATTTGCATACGTCTTTTGTTGACAACACAAGTGTGCCTCTAGCAGAATCCTTTGAATAGAATGAGGCTCTCTGACAGACAAAACGTTCTAGCTGATAGAGAGGGCCTTATTCTATGCAATATATATATATATATATATATATATATATATATATATATATATATATATATATATATATATATATATATCAGTCAGACTGCTAACCGGCAAATGTGTGTAGAAAAAGTGCACTAAAATAACACGTCCTGGCGATGAATGGCCGTCACTACCTCTTCTACTACGCAATGAGTCCTGGCACCACCGGTGACCCTAAGCAGAGTTCCTATTATAGTGCACGCAAGCGTGTGTAGCTAGACATGCGTTGTCTAATTCTGGTTTAGCTGTATGAGTCAATGTATATGCCTGCGCATGCTCTTTCCACAGTGCCGCTCGCGTTATCGTGTATCGTTAAATGCTACGTTGCCAGCTGTTTTGCAGCCCGCCATAGAGGGCCAAACCGCGCATTCTCTCATTATTTTTCATTGTCAGTTATTTTTGTTTATTCATTTATACATCACACAAACTATATATTTATATATTTACTATATATTCAGATCTACCTCGGTAAACCACTGTCTGAGGGCAGCAAGCCTAAGACCGCGGCCGCATATCCGGGTTGAACGTCAATTGATATTCTCTGCACCAAACATTCGTCCGCTCTCTTCTGATCATTCTCATTTGCCGCTTTTTCCCAATTTCTCGTAGAAATGTTAATGTCGATTTGCCTACGTTTCTCTTGCAACTGGCTGTACTATGAAAGTTACATCCAACTCAACAAGGTACGTCAGACTTTCTTGCGGCCCAGCTAAATTGGCAGCAGCGCCTGCTGATTTCTAAGCTCGACTTCTGTAAGACGGGGCCAGCATGTCTCCGTACAAGGTTGCGTCTCACGCAATGACCTTTCCAGAGGACAGACACGGAACTCATCATCTGAAAGCTGACTGTCCGACTCTGGCTTCTTCCTGCAAGATTGCTGTGCCACTGAATTCGGCACGACGCGAATGCCTCCCGTAGCTCCTAGAACAGCCAAGGCCATGTTCTCCCGTCGGTGACATCGGTGTGTTGCAAAAGGAGCAAGTATGAGGCGCCTATACAGTTTCGCCTAACTGCAGGCCAGCAATGGCGCGAAGTGTTGTATTGTCCAGCATCGTTTCAGAGGATAACTTGAAACCATTTGGCGTTTGATTCGTTGAAAGCCGCTAATAAGCGCGTCTTGCAAAGTACATCGGCCGCACCGTCTAGGCGTTGCTTCGGTTATAACATCATGCAGGGCAGACTGACGTGTGTCATCAAGCACCACTTAGTTTTGCGCCCGGAAGAAGTCTCGATAAAATCAATTATTGAATAGTGATTAATTCAAATAGTGAATTTTGAGAATGCGGACTCAGCCAGATTCGTTGTACGCCACATTTTTTGTTGCCTTCGGCTGAGGTGAAAAGAGCAGCCTGGTCCTCACTCACATTTTCATCGGTACATAGCTTGATGTCGGGAAGCAAGCCCTGCGTGCGAAACAATCATTCGTCGCGAAAGGCGGAATCGAATGAAAAACAGTACAGCTCATATGTTAAAGCGTTGAGCTGCAATCCTGACGTGACACCTCACAAAATCAATTAATTTGTGCACATGACTAAGGCAAAATCAAGAGTACCGCCAATCGTTCCATCATTTAAAAATCACGGCTTACATTTTTACTCCAGAAGAGCAAGTAGCTGGGGGGCAGGCCGCAAGGGGCACCTTGTCTCTGGCATATCCGGATGCTTTTCGCTGAGTATGCAATGCGTATTGAAGTCTTAAGGAGCCATAGAGTCTGTCGAAAAATTAAACGCGGGCTGCTGCAAAAACGCCCTTTGAGCCAACATTGTCTGTGCCATTTAAGCTATTGGTCTACAGGGTTAAGCTCAGCTAAATCCGGACTAAACGTTATCGCAATTTATCGCAACACTCCTGAGGAACATTTTTATTTAATTTAGCCACCACTAGTAGCAATTGCATTTTCCATTCTGGCCCGAATGCACCTACAGGCCTTCGTCAGAGCTAGCAGATTGAGATTCTTGAACGATTTGACAATGGCTCTGCGTAGCGCTTCTGTGTTTGCAGGTTCAGACTTGCTAGACTCTCGCTCAACAACACCCTATACATAGAGGCCCAGGGGATTCAAGTCTAGACTGCTAGGGGACCACATCGACTTGTCCCAGAATGTTGTCATGTTGTCCCGCAGCCAATACTGGAAGAAATTGCTGGTGTGAGCGGGAGCGCCGTTTTGTTAAAAGACATATTGTCTTCCATTGGACACTCTATAAATCCATGATTTTACCATTCTTCGCGGAACACGTAAATACACTTCCGTTGTTACGGTTTCGTGTTTGTCAAAAAAGTGTTGGGGCATCGCGTCTCCTTTATTCGACACAACATTTAGGACGTGCACATTGGCAGGATGTTTGGTTCTATGCACGATTGGTACATCCTCAGGGCCCTTTGCGAGCCACCGGTCATTTTTCGGGTTATGTTTTGGTCAATGGTGAAGATTTTCCGTCGGAGAAGAATCGAAGATTTCCCGCCGTTTCGTGTCTCAAAGACGTGAAGGTGAGATGGCAGCAAACCATCCTCTTTACTTTCAAGGCCTCTGACAACATCTGTCTGATTTTGAAAGTGTAAGAATTGTAGCGCAGTTCTTCCGACGCATAGAAAATAAACCCATATTGAATTTTATGGCTAAGCGCGCATCGATACACTTGGATCCTTAAAAACGCAGTTTTCCACTATTTTGATTACTATATTTAGATAAAGGCCTTTGACGTGAGAAGACATAATTACATTTAATGAGTAAGTGTGGGTGTAAGCAAAGCAGTGTTTTTTAACAATCAGGCATTCAAGTAATGACCAAAGACTTTTAAACAAATTTACACATAGCAACGCATCCTCACTTCCGGTCGGCGGTTGTGAATCTCCCTTCCGGGTGTTGCACCACCTAACCCTGTCTCTTTTGCATCTCTGTAGCTCTTTTAAATTTAGTGATGTTGATGACTTCGACTGGTCGATGTCCTGCACGAAGCAATTGGATAACGGTTGCTCTTTGGTCATATTCTGGACCCATGTTGCGCCGGCCGTCCATGATGACGATGTGTTTTTGTTCTACTGTGAGTGGAATGTCTGCTCAGGCAAACCGAACTGAATTAGCGCATTCCGCCTATGCAGGGTAGCCCGCCAAAATTTTGCTGAGACACCCTGTAGCATCGTTTCTGCCTGGCTTCGGCGTCGCACAATGGTGTCTGCATTGATGGTCGAATGGGGCACGTCTCCTGAATCGACTGAGATTGTTCCGAACAATTGACTACAGAGACTTTCCCTTCGCCCTCTGCGAGAAATTGCGAGGACACTTGTTGCAAAATAAGCCAGACAGGAGCACGAATCCAGGTGCTCTAAGCAAATCGACCCGATCGTATTGGTCAGTTCGGCAGCGACTGTGGGCCTCACACCAAGCGGAACCATTGAGAGCATTCAGCAATTTTGGCGGCCGACAGACGCAGCCATTGAATAGCGAGAGCGAGGGCAGTTGATGACGAGATTGGCGCCAAAGCTCGTGTTGTCGACGTTGGGGTTAATGGCGCTGCGGTGTTGCTCCGCGTCAACAGCATTGCCCACTGACAAATGTCTACTTGTCTATTCATCATTAGAATTGGAAGAAGACGAGCCCACAGCGTCACCTACTGCACCACAGCCAGTGTTCGTCAAAGGTAACGGTGGCTGGAGCGAGTGCTTAGAACGACGGCGTTACATTAGATGTCCTTAGTTGAGCAGCCTGCTAAGGTTGCTCCACCAAGGTTGACACGAGTGTTGAGCGGGAAGCCAGTTCGAGCTGTCTGCAAAAATCATCCAAAGACACTTCGGAGACGCCGCCACTTGAATGAGCAAGCTGTGAAAAACAGTCGAAAGTGCTCTACGAATTGCTATTCCGATTTGCGTGATTATGATGTCGATCAGGGTTGGAAGTAGCTTCTCCGTGATACATTGCACCACGTTGTCAAAGCTGTTGTTTTGAGGTACGTCATTGGTGATGTGCTGTTGCTATTCGATGCAGCAGGGGCCCACAGATGCATTTACCATGCTCTGAAAGACAGCAGAAAAAGACCGTTTCGAATATGAGGATGATGGTAAAATGTCAGCCACTGGTGTGCAAACCTTCACTAGCGTGACTTCGGGCTTTCTCTGTCTGTGTGGTATCACCGACTCTTTTAGCTGCTATATACTGCAAAGTCGATGCGAACAAATGGCTCTATGGTTTGATTTACACAAGCAGCTCGTTGCTGCTTAGTGGCAATCTTTCCAAATACGGTTTATGGAGCCATAGCGGCGACAACAGCATGTCGTGCGGAGACAGGCCTACTTGGTATGACTGTAACAGCAGTAGCACTGTTGCGGCTCCCTGCAAAGCATCACTCCGTGGGTTTTCAGGCCCAGACGAACATTCGTCCGAAAATTGCGGTACAAGTTAGATTAATTTGGTCAGTGGTCAAAACTATACCAGTTCGGACGTTCTTTGTTTTGACTCTAAAAGCCCCGATATATTCGAGGCGTTAATAATAGTTGTGTCGCTGAGTGTCGGATACATACCGCAGATCTTCCCCTTCACTGCCGATCAGGGGCCGCTCGTTTTAGACTGAACCGGGATCTATCCGACTGAGGTTAACTCGGCAAGGTCGCCCTGTCTCCGGCTTGCTCGGCGACAATAACAAGTTCACCAGATCGTGTGAAACGACGTTCCCAAACTTTTCCCTCAAGATGTCAGCGCAAACAGCGTGCGCCAAAATTTGTCTCCAGCAAATTACTATCAGCAGCAAAACAGATCGTCTTAGGTCGCTCATTGGTTTTACCGTTTAGTGTTGCGTCCTTTCTCATGACTTTGCGGACCGCACCACTAACATTCTAGCCCTCTTATACCCTGCTGCCTTGGGTTAATAGGCATAATGAGGCCTATTAACCCAAAGCAGTAGGCTCGGTTCCTTCGAATAACCCTCTATGTCTTCCTTTTCTTCGTGCGTCTCTCCGGAGTCACCTGTTTCCGGCCGCTTTCCACGGCTTCCCTTTTAGCGCTCTCGTCACTGGCGCGAGCAGCACCAGAGGATTCCGCTAAAGTTGTCCGCCCTATCCCGCTGCTTTCGTCCTCGACGGTTTCTTTCGTTGCGGCGAACTGGTGATATTTTACCAATCGATGCCACCGCTGTCGCAACGATGTCGCTGCCGGCGCCATCTCTTCCACCTGCAGTGGAAGTTGCAGCTGCTTTCTTTTAACCTCGTTTGCGTACCTGTTTTTCGACTACATACATTTTGCCCGGCGGTTACTCGCTGAAATCCGCTACAATGGATATGCGCATTTGTGCGCGTGTGCATTGTAACGACGGGTCAACCAGAAACCATGTCTCTGGTTGCCAAACTGCGACGATAATATATGACAGCGGTCTCCCAACACAATGATGAAGAAAGCGGTTCACAGATAAAAGGGAACGCAACTGCCTGGCTGCAGTTTGGAGTTTTGCCCGCCGTCGCTGTCAGTGGTTTTCGTTACCAACTAACGTTTGATTTTGTCTTATAGCATGTATACTCAGGTTATAATTTAGTAGGTATTATTGTGAATAAAGTTGTTGACATTTAAAAGATAACTCACCGACTAATAACTTATAGTTGCTAACACACACATAATAATAATAATAATAATAATAATAATAATAATAATAATAATAATAATAATAATAATAATAATAATCATAACTCCGTTGTAATCGGTGTAATGTCCAAGCTGAATTTTTTTTTTATTTGCTGTGCGTCTACAGAGCAGTTGTGGTGACCGCGACGCAGCGGCGTCCCTACGTCGGTCTTGTGTAAAAACGGCAGCATTATTATCGGTCCGGTATGGAAGGCTATCAGTTCGGGGCACGACTATGATGGATACGCGATATGTATTATGTGCGCTCAGTATGAACATCGATGTATATATATATATATATATATATATATATATAGGCTTGAGGTATAGCGTCGGAGAATACGTCATGTCATGTACACAAATCAGATGCACACGTTTCCTTGGGGACAACTGTTTTTCCTTTGCTATGCTAATCGATGAGTAGCATCTTACTATATGTATATGTTATGAGTTCATAGATATCTCCGTCCTTCGGTGTATTCGTATATGCACATACAGATAGATATGTTTATACAGGCAGATGCAGATATGGATAAACGAAGAGGTATGAAGATGAGGGGCAAAGTAATAGAAAGTGGCACGATAGCTGTTGACGTTTTTTGTGCCATTAAGATATCACCGTGAAGGTTGTGTCGTCATCATCAGCGAAATGGTGCTGGCGGATTAAGCTGTCTCCGCCGAATGAATAACACCATCTCACTAGTACAATTCTGACTAGCTTCGCATACCATTAACTGTATTACCATGAACCATTCATTATTTTTACTACAACATGTCATAGACACAACGCACAAAAAGGATGTATGATGCAAAAAGAAAACGCAGCCTATGGGATACCCATGAAATAATTTAAAATGTATCTAAGGGTACCAGAATGCCATCTAGAAAGCTATTTAATCTGTTTTTGACGGACATAGCCGCTTAACACGACAAAGAAAGTTGACAATGAAACTAGCAGGATTAAAGTTTGCGACTTAAGTCAAGAAACGCATGTCACACTTCGTGCTCGGGACACAAGTCACGAAACGCAAATCACTCTTCGTGCTTGCAACCTCGGTTATAAATGCTTGCGGAACATCTAAAAGGTTTTTTTGGCAGGGAGGCAGGGTCAAAAATGCGTAATGCACATCCTTTGGTCTGAGTAGTGTGTGACTCTCAAATCCACCATTAACCTGGTAGTCTTCTAACCTACATCTCCATGCGTTGCCGCCTCTCTTCCGTCATCTTTATATTTTCTCTCATAGCGATCGCCACAATGTCAGATCTCGCGTCCCAGCTTTTGTTTCGAGCTGAGTATCCCTGAGAGTAGACTTTTTGTCGTACTGGTTTACACGTTTTATTGAGATCAGACTGTCTGCCTAGTGATATCCGTAACCCTGTACGCGACAAGCGTGTGATTCACGTCATCGGTCTCGCCGGCGGTTTATGTCTACCTTAGTTTTCCCGATCTTCACCATATAGCTCTGGAAGCTGCTATGACCGGTGAGGACTTAGGTTAGGTAGTACGTAGTTTCCGCGTACTCCCATTGGTACTATTTTATGAGATCTGATATTATTGGCCTTGTTCACGACCCTGGTGCCTCTGGTTCCGCTCCTGTCCACTCAGCCTCTCGCCAAGGTATCATACAAGCAATTATCAGCACAGCGTCTGTCCTGTACGCTCTGGTGACAATTATGACCTTCTGCGCTTTTTTTTTCATGTCTTTCATGTTTGTTCGGTCCTCCAACAGATCCACATCCCTTGCGGTGGCTAAGAGTTCAAGGTCGTCGTCATAGGCGACGAACTCAACTACGCGAGGCCTGCTTATCTCTAGCCCGCTGTCGTACTCTAGGTTCCAGAGCAGACTCGTTGCCGTCGTAACACATCTCTCACAAGATCTCGAGCTCTGGGACTTGTTGTCTCTCCTCCTCGGTTTTAGTAATTAATAAGTTACATCCAAGTTAATTCTTGCTAATGGTAGTCTTCAAATTCGAGCGTGTTGTCTTGTATTCAGATCAGATATCATCTGTTTTTCACACCGCTTTTCCTTGACCAATTCCGTTCTCGCCATTTTGGCCTGCCCGCGGGCTCTAGTGTTTTGGTGCCAAGCTCTAATGTACCATCTCCGTGCACCAGTCACCTCGGGCAACCGCCAAAACTTTAGTGCGCGGTTTCTTTGACGCGGGTGCACTGAAGATGGCGTGCACTTAGAAGGATCTTGTCTGAGATTTTCCCTTTGAAGGTCTTTCCCAGTTCGTTCTCCCAACTATTTTCTATTTAAGCGTCTGCTTTCTCATCCTGCAAGCCGACCATTCGGGTCTGCGGCTCTCAGCAACACCGTGCTCTTAAATAATTTTTGGTTTTCCACCGTTCATGTAATATATCGGTGATCACTAAGTTCTCCTTGTTTTCGAGTCCACTACTCCGTAGGTTGTGTCTGCGGCGCTATTCGTTAGGTCGATAAAGGCTTTCTGGCTTCTGCGGACGAACTTCGCTACCTCTTTCGGGTTGTTTATCACCAGAAGATTCAGTTTCGCCAACCACCCCATCAATGACGTGTATACGAGCAAATATCTGGATATAATGGCGACTCAAGGGTACGAGTTAAGTTTCAAAGGTATTACAAGAATAGAATCTGGTACAGCTATCGATCACATAATCCATAGTTTTACAAACATGAATGACCCCGATATAAAATGTATAGAAAGACCCGATCACGCTGCCCTGGCACTCTCGATCTCTGGAATAACCAGACCAAAAGTTAATAATATACAGACAAAAGTTATATATAGTCTCGAACAGGTTAGTGATATATTACGAACAACTAGCTGGTCTTTTTATTATAATATATCTGATCCAAATACTGCTGCAAAACATCTAACGGAATCTGTTCAAAATATAATTAAATCATGCTCTAAGGAAATAGCTATAAGACAGAGTAAGCATAGACCAAGGAAACCATGGATGTCTCCAGCCATTGTACAAAGTATAGAGTACAGAAATAAGCTTTTCCTTAAAGTTCGTCATCTGGACCCTGACCACCCGGAGCGATTAAAGTTTAATAAATATAGAAACCAACTTAAACAGATGATCAGAAATTTGCGTGAAGAAGATCTAAAAGCTAAATTCTTAGCTTCAAAGAAGGATACGAAACGAGCTTTTAAGATAATGATAGCCGAGCTCAAGGGTTCCAAAGCTAAACAGCTTTCCATTGAAGATCTGCAAGATATCCCTGACGGATCGCTTAAAGACAAACTAAACTATCTCAATGCACATCTAGCAGGGATTAGAACTAAAATTGCGGAATGCGCTGGGTCCAGTAGTAAAACACTTCTAACTGACCTTAAAGGGCCAACAAACAAAATGATCCTCCAAACGCCATCCTCAACTAAAGTACTGCAAGCTATCAAAGTTCTGAAAAACTCAGCAGCTGAGGGAACCGATAAGATTTCTACGAAACTAGTAAACGAAAATGCAGATGTTCTGGCACCATTGCTAGAGCATCTTTACAAATTATGTCTACAAAGTGGAACTTTCCCCACAATATTGAAATCATCTTTAGTTACGCCGCTTCATAAAGGGGGTAAGATTTGCCTCGATAACATTAGGCCTATCTCTATTACCACTGTATTTGGTAAAATTCTTGAAAAAATAATAAATTCTCAACAAGTTGATTTCATTGAAAAAAATGACATTCTCTGTCCGGGACAATTCGGATTTAGGGAAGGGCGAAGTACTGAACACGCAATGATTGAAGTTCGAAACTTCATTGGGGCAATGATAGAGAAGAAAAAACAAGTTTGTCTGGTCTTTCTTGATTTACAAAAAGCTTTTGATTGTGTAGATCGGATAAGATTAGTAAATAAATTGAAGGCGTTGGGGCTATGCAAGACAAAATACGATATACTTGAAGACTACTTATCTGACAGGCAACAGCGTACAAAGTATAAGGAATGTTTGAGTAAACCTGCTTTTGTTAATCACGGAGTACCTCAGGGTTCCGTTCTGGGACCAACACTGTTTAATATATACATTAACGATATACACTCATTTTGTAATGATGTGAAAATTGTTCAGTTCGCGGATGATACATGCATTCTTATTGAGAGTGATACCAGAAATGAGCTAATAGAAAAGGTAACAAGTACTATGGCGAGGATTAATCTCTGGTTGCGAATCAACAATCTATGTCTTAATGTAAAGAAGACGAAAATTATGAAAATCAAGATGGGGTACGCTGCTGAACCACCACTCAACATTACCTGCCACTCATGTGCTTCCTTAGGTTGTTATGCTAATACGAAAGTCGAAAACCTGCCGTTAAACGGATGTAATGATACCAGGCTGTGCTTCGACTCTGTTGCCGGCTCGAGCTTAGTTCTTGAGGCAAACTGCAATTGTCCGATAATTGGTGAGGTACACGACTATAAATACCTTGGTCTGACGTTCCAGAATAACATCAAATGGGAAGTTCATATTAAACATATGATAAACAAACTTAGGACAGGTGCTTTACTTTTGCATAAGTTACGACATATTGCCTCCCTTGAATTTAAGAAAAACGTGTATTATGCATTTATTTTTTCACACTTAAAATATGGTGTTTTGTTATATGGTGCTTCATTTAAGTCGAATGTCGAACCAATAGTAACTCTCCAGAAAAGATGCATACGAAATGTATTTGGATTGGCCTATAGGACAACCACTGAGGACATATAGAGAGATAAAAATATATTGCACTTTTATGGAATATACATATATAGCATTCTGACACACTATAGCAGGAACCGTACCCCGTTTGGAGCTACTTCTAATAATGCTTATCCTACCAGAAGTGCTGTAAATAATGTTGTAACACACCCATATACAAGACTTGTGACAAATTATTCAATGCTCAGTTATCGCCTGGTAAACATAAATGCCAGATTGCCTCATCTGTTTAGATGTGTATTAGAATTATCTACAAATGAATGCAAAACCAAACTTAAACAACAGATTTGTTTAATTTCGCCGGATGTATTAAAATCATGTGTATTTGGATGAGTCCTTCAACACACTTAAAACATAAATAAAATAAAAACAAATTTACGATAGCCTTTTCTGCAAAATTACCTGGATAGTTATAATTGTTTGAATTTATGTAATAATGGAAATTTCAAGCTCAATGAAGAGTTATTGAACTTACATAAATTTGCCGTCCAGAGAAGACGGTCCCATAAAAAAATGATTGCCCCAGAAATTTAGTGTACCCCCCAAAACACAGATGTTGCGTTGACGTCTCCCATGGTAATCTGGGTCTGATGGTCCCGCGTTTTGAAGCTAAAGTCCAGTGTCTCAAGGTAATATATTTCGGCAAATTTATCTTAGTGTCTATTAAGCGAGAAGTGACTGCTATAGAATACCGCGCCTCCGTCGACCTGTATTCAGGTGAACCCCTTTCGGTGGCAGTTATCGCGGGATGTGATGTCTGTTCGACGGTTTGTCCACCAAATCGCGGTGTCCGTTGCCAAACGCCCATGTCTATTTGTCGGCTGCCTTTTTCTGGTGGCTTAAGACCCATCGCTATACGATCCGTCATTGTAGGTAAAAATATAAATTATCATCCAGCGCATCCAAAGCCTCCTTAGAGAACAGCTACGACCTCGTCAGTTGGGTTATGGCACGATGTTAGGAGCCGATGCTGCCATCCACACTATGCGCGGCTTCCTCCGGATCGCGCCAAGATGCACAGCTATCAAGGCTGAGTTCAAGAACGCCCGTAACTCTCACCTCCGAGGCGCGATGCTTCGTCAAGTATGGGAGCAAATTTCTCAGCTTTACAACGTTGCCAGTTTTTCCTATGCAAGACCCATTCCGCTCTGCTTTAAAAACAGACACATCGCGTTGGTGTCCGGTTTTTAACCGGGAAATCCAGGTGCACTACTGTGTTTCAGCTTGTTCCTCCAGTCAATCCTTCTTGGGCTAAAGAATAGCCTCGTCGTATCATACCGACTGTATCATATAGACAACTTCACCTTGGCCGACCCTGGCCCTGAATGTGGTCTCCAGGGATCTCCGAACTATGAGGGAATCAGCTGCTTCAATATGACTAGTATGTGCATATATGTGTGTGTATGAACACTAGTTTGAAGGCTCACCTGCCGCAACCCTGACGAACTCGATCTTTTTCGCTCATACGCCAAAACCGGAAAAAGGATTTTGGTCGAGTTTAGAGTTGTGCGCAGCCTCCGCCTGGCGACTTATGTTTTCGCCGCTTAACCGTGTTCTGATGACATGAACATGGCTGATGCAGGAAGTCACCATAAGCTGAGGTAGAAGTAGGCGGCCGTCATGAAACAGGCACGCTACAATGCCAAACATAATGTGCTCAGTAGAGCCTTCGGAAAGACGGAAAGGCTTTGCCGAGTGTGCCGAGGCAATACATATCCATGATGATGAAAACATTAAACTAGACGGCATGACCATAACCCCCCTGGGCCATAGCCCTAACCCCATGAAACTGCTGATGTGTGGTGCGACGATTATGTGGCGAGCTGTACGACGATTTTCTCTTGCACGTTAGGCGGCGTTGCAGTCAGAGCAGAGAGGAACAAGATTCGTCATTAGGAAGCTTTAAGAAACGAGCACACCTTTGTCCTTTCATTATTGAGACATCAGGCGCGTGGGAACGAGATGTCATGGCCATAACGCCAGGTCATTGAGAAGTTAAGCGGAGACAAATGTTCCTGAGACACCGTTTCTGAGGCACCGTTCCTGAGACAGCGCATCGCCTTAGAAGTTAAGCGCGCCAACGCAAGAATGACTCTTGGCGCGCGCCCGAGAGGGGAAGCCTGGAAAAACGAATGCTTATACTAGCTGGATCAAAATGTTCATAGCATGGAATATATGCAATAGACGGACAAAGAGTACGTATCTTTTACTGTTCAGTACAGACCCCCAAGCTCAACATATCTAGTCTAACGATAGAATAGCCTGCATACCACAGTCAAATATTCAGGATATTTAGACCCAAAATACTCGTCTACGGTGCATATCGCATCATTGTTGCTTTGATATTTCTTTCCGGGAAGATACTTTTTGAGGTTTCCAATAATTATGGCTAAGGATAATTATCGCACAGGTCAGTTACGGGCAATATTGGAAATACTTGACGATTTATAACTTAAGTTCACGTAATTAGGCCGTGGCAAAGATAGACGTGTGAGCAGACGCATTGTCATGGTAAAACAGTAAAGTTATTTTTGGCATCGTGGCCCGTAGTGCTAAAAGGCGTTTCTTCAACTGGTCCAAAACTGTTGCGTAGTACTCCTCAGTTATCAATCTTCCCATAGAAAGGTAGTCAATCCATAGAATACCTTTTGCATCCCAGAAAACGATTGATAAAGCTTTTCCGGTCGAGATGTTCCTTTCTACCTCAGTGGTAGGAGGCCTTTCGTTTTAAGTGCGATTATGTCTTCAACAGACGTTTAGTTACGGCATCGTACTCGTTCTGCTTGATTGCCACTGAAGGGTTTGACATGTTACGGTTACGCGACGTGCTACAAACGCAATTCGAAAACTAGTGGAATATCCCATTAGCAGCTACCCATGTTGAAGCGGAAGGGTAAGTTCGACCCTAGCTTATACGGTCACTTGGCTAGATGGTACCATTAAATTAAACGCATTGCTTCACAGACGGACTGCCATGAATACAAATGTTCAGCGGTGGGGCTCGAACCCGCCCACCTATGTGTCTCCTCCGGTCGCGAGGCACAGGTGAATGCACCACGCCACCGAGCTGGTAGACCAGATGGTACTAGCATGCGGATTAACGCAACCTCTCTTGTTTGGGTTTCCACTTCGTTTCAAAACACACTACTCAATACGGTATATAGGTGGGCCAATCGATACTGCCATCATTTAATATGATTTTGGCTGAGCGTAGGCCAACTTTAATTCCATTTACTGTTTAATGTCACATGTGTCAGAACACTCAAAGCGATATGTGGAACTAAAGTTTTATGCACCGGGAAATTTACTAGTCTATACGTAGATCATGGCTAAATTTCACACATGCGTGACTTTCATATTTTACTATAGCGGAAAGACTCTGACCTGGAGCGGCATTATGGCTGACACTAGAGCCGAATCACTTGTCAACTGCAGCACCCCCAAGCAGCCTAGTTTGTCGTCTTAGTGGTGTGAAATTAGACATTAAAATACGCGGCGTTAGTAAAATCTATCACTTTTCGTACTTCCGTTGCCTTAGGAAACGGTATACGTTACTCTAGTTATTATAGGGGGAAGATATCGGTGAGAACCGTCTCAAAACGACGGAATGCGAAAGGCAGGAAAAACACGTATATTGCTATTAGTGTGAGCAACGTATGTCAATCCGTCTAGAGATGTAGTAATAAAACAAAATGTCTATAAATACGTTAAGTGTATTAGAAGAGATAAGGAAATGTCTATAAATACGTTAAGCATATTAGGAGGGATAAGGAAATGTTATAAATACGTTAAGTATATTAGGAGGGATAAGGATCTAATATATGTGTCAAATATATCATGGTGAAACATAGTTAGTACCTGTCTCAGTACATTCCTGCAGACGGCACGGAAACGAAACTGTATAGCCGGCGGCTGTGGGTAGAATGCTTTTCAAATGCCCTACTCGCACCCCCGCCGACGGGAGAGCTGCAGCTCCAGGAGAGCCTACCGACTTCAATCCGTAGGCAAGACAGGGTCAGGAGAGTGCACTCCGACAACAACTAATGTCGTTTCTTTTGTGCGTTGCTAACGTTCGTTAGCCAGACGCTGTGAGCGAAGCTTCAAATTAAGATGTTTAGCCACCACGGAAAGCCTTCAATCTAATTAGATACCTAATTATACTAACCTTTTACATAGCTTTGCTTGAGGCCTCACGAACGCACAACCACTTGAGGCGAAAATGGCAGATGCGCGGTTGCTTGGTGCCATTGCGAAGCTCCAAGCAGCCGTCTGCAGCATCTTAAGGCGCACTCCCAATTCGGCTTCGAAACATGGAGCTCTTGCCGCTTCAGTATCACCAAAAACCTGTCGAATACTTCCATCGTTTCTGTTAACGCCTGACAATCAATCCACATCCTCAATTTCAAAACATTTCCGCTACCCATACGACTGAGTGCCGTTATCCACACAAGCACGCGCTATAGTTGCCTAAGAAAACATGGCGGATTTCAATTTGCTGAAAGTCGGGCGGCAATAGCAAAACTTCGCGTCACCACTGAGGCCTATTAAAGTATAACGAGGATGACAGCGTGCCGTCAAAAAAGGATCGATCGTTTTTTAAAAACCATTAATGCGTGGTTGCTCGGATAAGATCAACTCTTAGAATAGTGAACCTGTTCTTTTAGCTCACGCTCATAAGATATACGGTGTTAATCAATTAATATTAGGTTATTATCGTAATAGTGGAAATTACAACTTCTAGCGGACCCTGTTCAACGGGGGTGCAAACCGGCGCGAGAGAAAATATTGAAAACTGTTTTGTTTATGTTTTATAAACAAAACACTGCAACAATTTTCGTGTCACAGGCACTTTTACATAAAACAGAACTCTTTTGTTTTGCAACAATTGATATTGAGTATAACCGTTATACAACGTAATATAAATGCATATGTATGCATCTCGCAGAATTGTGTGTCATACATGGGATTGTTTCATTCTCTAGTAGGGATTTGTGCTTAGCAATCACATGGGCTGCGGCAAACTAGGTTTTTATGTGCCCATATGACCATCCGCCATGCGAATGAATCAATAACGACCCTCGGGCCATAGGGGGTTGCAATAAGAAGTACTCTAAAATGTCAACTCGCCTGAAGTAGAGTAGAGCACTCAAGTTACATTGCTCAAAATGGGAGCTTAAAAGACGAAAAATCTTTGCAGTTGTATTTAGATAACGTTTGCTATAATGCCTCAGTCACGTCTGGTAGTTTTTCGGCTAGACCTTCCAGACCGGAGAGCAATACATGCGTGTGAAAACTATAAGTGATCTATCTAAACGCATGTTGATCTCGGGGCTATTGATAATACAACAACAAAAGGTTGTGTTTACAAGTAACGATGAGTTCTTGACTAGTTGACTAAAGCTAAATTTCGCGCTAAGATAGCTCCTCTAAGTAAAATGATGTCATACTTTCCGCTCCGCACATTATCGCGACTCACTTGAAAGCAAAATGCAGCATACGTCAACATATCAGAAATATGTTGATATTCAGCTCGTTTTAAGCTAAAAGATGATCTGTCTTTTCTCATTGATTCAGGCCAACGGATCTCTAATGATTGACGAAAAGCTGACCTGCTGTGTGACCAGTTCGATTACTCCCATCACACCGCTCTCTTCTGTCCTATGCCCTGCTAACATCCAACAAATCACCGATGTTAATGTGTCAGAAATAAGGGGTCTTCAAGAAGCTTCAAAACCTTGATCTGAAGCACAGTCTCTGCCCCAAATTGCTCCGCGGTGTGTTCTTTAAGAGGGCAACAGTAGGCGTAGTAAATCCGCTAAGCAAGTTTTTCCGAAGTTCACCAGAGAAGGGACCTATACCATCGTTCTATCGTAGGGCTTGGGTTGCTCCTGTTCACAATAGTGAGACCAAGACAGACCCGGCCAACAAGCGCCATGTCTTCCTAACAGCAGTGACATACAAGGTTCCGGAGAGGATTGTATGCTATGCAATTATAAGCAGTGCAGAGCAACAGAATCTGCTGAACAGCACCTAGTTTGTCGATCGCAACGGGCGGTCAACCGCCGGTTGTCTGCTTGTGTTCTTCAGCGACGTAAGTCGACGGATCAGTGAAGGACACCCCGTGGACGTTATCTACTGTGACTTCAAGAATGTCTTTGAAACTATGCTCTACAATCTACTCATTTCCGTACTGCCATCTAAAGAAGTTGGCCCTAAAATCATCCGATGAATTTCTGATTTTGTGATAGATTGAAAATTCAGAATGAAAGTCGGGGTGACATTATCGAGAGAGGGTAGTATTCTTACTGGTGTCCTCAAGGTACTGTACTAGGTAGCTTCTTGTTTACATTTTTATCGATCAGGTCAAACACGTCAAACTCAAATCGGTTAAATATGTAATATACGCCGATGATATCAAACTTGACATGCCTGTTCTGGATGACAATGATGCAAATGTATTGAAATGTGTGCTAAACGACATCATTGTATAATCGTCACTATTCATGTATGAATGCCAGGTGTTGAACGCTCCAAAAGGGTGTCGGATGGAAACGCACACCCTCGAGCTAAAATTCGTAACCGCGAGACTTAAAGAAACTGACACTTGACAGCTGCGCCCCCTGATTAAAACGAAGATCAGTCAAGTCAAAAGCACTTTTATTCAAAGTTCATATATGCCTATATGTATATACGTCGAGCCAGGCAAGGTTTGTCATTAGGCCTCCAACCCAGACCACCAAATGCCAAAGTGTCGCACCTGCATCCATCGAGACTTATGAAGCAAGTGAACTAATGACTACTAAAATAGTGTCCAAACAAATGTATGCAATCAAAATAACTTATGTACGTCATGTGAATGTTATTATGGCCCTCTTCTAGAATCAATAAAAAAAGCGTTTCAATCAAGACGTTTCAATTTAATTCAATACCCAGCCGTTGCATTCTGAAGGAAGAGAAAGTGGGCAACACAGTCTCTTCTAACTAGTGTGACTGACAATGCGCTCTTTTAACTAGTAGAAATGCACGAACATTTTTTTGGCGTTTAGTCAGCATTGCTCAGTCTTGCATCACTGGTGTTTAGCAGCAGGACAGTGCTGACATTTATAGCTTTTGTGTTTATACAGACCGTGATTAGAGGGCCCAGAAAAATCTAGTACAAACGCACTATGGTCAGGCTATGAGTAGAGTGGAAACTATGGCATATAGTGATTTCCTACTAGCCAGCGTAAGGACGAAAGTAGTTTGATTACGCCTAGAAGCCTTTGGCGAACCTTGAAAAAATAGCCACGGTCGTGTGGTCGAGAGTAGTAGTTACACACGGGGTTCAGGCTGAAAAGTTACAACCGGATATAAAACCTTTTTACACAAGCCTGCTACCCAAAACGCCGGGAAGTCTTGGGGCTTCTGAGTCAAGTAGTTACGATAGGCTGATACGCAAATATATCGAACTTGACGGTATTGCAGGTGCTATTTGTGTTATATATAGGCGACACACGGTCGTCATTGGCCTCGTAAAATTTAACTGTCTTGATTATTTCCTGTTAAAGATTAAGTGGGTCACGGGAGTTCCACCATTCCATTAAGAGTTCCATCCAAACTCAATTACATGAACAGTTTTAGAACTTGTCTGTTCCTATTTGAATCTTTGTGTGCAGCTACTTTACGGATGACGACAAAATTCAAGAACGACACCTTCATGTTGGCATCACACTTCGTGTAGGAATTTGACCTAATTCACAATTTCTTTAGACTCGGCTTACTTTTATAACAACATATTTTTCTAACTAATTAGGTGGCTAAGTAAAGCAACTTAAACAAGTTCGCACGCTGAATACGCTTGACGCTCTATGGTCAAATAACGCCACCTGCCTACATTCAGCTGTAGTCTACAATCTTGCTTAACAACACGAAAGGCTTAGTTGAAAGCTGGCCCTTTCCCCTTTTTCATTCTCTATCATGCTCTCTTTATGGGGATAGGCAAGTGGAGAACACTCGCTGTCCGAGTAGACCTAAAGACAAGCTACTTCGGGGAAAGGTCGGGGGGGGGGGAGAGGCCAGGGGAGTGTTGCCAATAAGCTTTGTACACGAGGACATTAAAATCAAGAGACTCTAGAACTCTCACCTTTAGAGTTCCAAATCCGCGTGTCTGCTACACGCACTAGACGCTTTGGAAAAACTTAAATTAATTAAGATGCTAGAAAACGTTACAAGAGGACCGTGGCGCAGCTATAATTACATGCACGGCGGTCTCTTATGACTGCGGCTGTTTCGCCACAATTCGCAGAGACAACCAGCGGCGACCAGCAGCTGCTCAGAAAACGGCACAATGCGCCAGTTTTGTTGCCCTCATGTAGCTGCGATGCACCCGATGCAATCGCTAGGAGGTGGCACACTTCTACGGCTCTCATGTGTCAACTATTCAGCATCTATTTGAAAAAGTAGCCGGTAATTACCATTTATGGTAGCGACAGTATTATTAACCGCTCGGAAACTCTACTCAGTCGATATTAGAAGAGTAATTACCGAGCTGCAATGCGACCGATTTATAATTTTTCGGCATATATCGCGGGTATTCATCACACAAGCTCCAACGTCCCGATAGACGTACATTAGTTGCGGAAAGAGAGAACAAAGGTTGCAGAGTTCGCCACAGATGGCGCCACAAGTCTCGACCACTCTTTAGCCCATCGCAATCAGTTGTGCTCCAGAGTGCACAACAGACAAAAAACATGTCGACAAAAGACAATTGAATTTGTGAACAGTTACTATGTCTAGCTCTTCAAATGTTTAGTAGGAATTGATTCACGCAAGCTATCTTGGTGACAAATTGAAAATATGAGTTGCAGGACACCTTATGGCCAAAGGAGTGGCAACCTTTATATATA